>CM022762.1:13368267-13698267 GCA_012411365.1 Ameiurus melas
CAGGAGGTCTTGTGGGGTGTTCCCGGTATGCAGTGGTTAGTACCTACCAAAAGTGTTCCAAGGAAGGACAACCAATGAACGAGTGACAGGGTCATGGAGGCTCAAGGCTAAATCATGCACGTGGAGAGAAAGGGCTAACCCGTCTGGTCCGATCCCACAGAAGAGCTATTGTAGCACAAATTGCTGTGCTACAGTGCTTAATTTGTAAATCTGCACGTCCCGGAACACTAAGAGGGTGCCGTCTGGAAAAAAGAACCAAAGCGTTCAGGCCCTCACAGCCAGAGTGTGGAACAGCTTCTTCCCCAAAGCCATTATACCCCTCAGTACTCAGAGACTGGACTGACACAGACACACACACACACACGCACACACACTGAACTGAACACCATCCCACTCCAATTGCAATATTTGCACATTCCTGCATTTACTCTATAGCATTTTTGCTGCTACTGTACTTATACAAATATCGTATTTAATTTCTTGTCACTATTACACACTTTACCCGGCTGCTACTGCAATAAATGCTGTGTCCATATTTAGTATTAGCTAATTTGCTATATACTAAGTCATAGTATGTTATTTTTACATTTATATAATCTTTAATTATATTGTTACTCTTTGGCACTCAATCTTTTGCACTACCTGTTATATTGGGTACTTCCAAATTAGAACTGTGAACTAGTCGGCGTTACACTGTGACTTACTGTGCTTACTGTCTTGTTTTAGTAGTACTGTGCTGTCTTGTGCTGTTAGCAGCAGTTTGCACATGCACTTTATGTAAACCGCGTTGCAGCTTGGTGGTTAAGGCTATGGGTTACTTATCGGAAGGTCGTTCAAGTCCCATCACTGCCAAGTTACCACTGTTGGGCCGGCCCTTGAGCAAGGACATAAACCCTCTCTGCTCCAGGGACGCTGTATCATGGCTGACTCTGTGTTCTGACCCCAGTTTCCAGACATGCTGGTATGCGAAGAAAATTATTTCACTGTGCAGTGTGTATGTGATCAATAAAGACTCATAAAGATTCATTCAAAATGTTTAGATCTTATTTAGTTCTGTGACATCTCATATGGATAGTGTCTTGTGTTATGTAGAACCATGGTCCTGGAGAAATGTTGATTAATTTCACCGTGTGCTCTACCAGCTGTATATGGTTGAAACTTGAACTTGAACTTGATCTGGCAGGTCGGGAGGCACATGAAAGGTCCCGGTCCTAGAACTTACAGACATGTAAAAGTGCTTCCAATATCTCACATAGCCATGCTGATAGGTAGGCCTAAGTAATAGATCACATTGGTACAGTGACATAATAGCATAGCAAACTTAATTGCACTGAGTATTCTCAGTACAAAGGGAAACATTTATGGATTGCACATTCTATCAGCTTATGTGCTGTCACCTCAGTTAGCTACAAAACACATTTGCCCAAAGCACTGTGAAAACAAAGCTGTTTCATAAAACATAACCTGCACAACTTAATCAAGAAAAAAGTGTCTTACCTAAGACAAAATATTCCACAAAGCTGCATGTCAGTGTCCTCCTACTCCTCCCTGTCTTCCTTACATATCCATGAGTGCACAAATGGCTCGGGATTGAACTTTATAAGTGGTGGGCCCACAATGTTCAAAAACATCAGAGATCAGATGGTGTGGATGAGAAGGGATGCAGGCTGCGAGCTACAAATGAGATTCATTTTGGAGAAACCCTGCTGACGCTCCACTCGAGATTGGTATGGTATTCACAGTAGTCATCAACTGCATCAGTCCTTCTGGAACTTTTTTCTATTTGAGTCCCTGTACTCCCTAAAACCCTGAATGTCTGCACATGTTCTGTTAACTCTTTTTAATTCCAGGCAGTCAGTCTCATTTTCAAAGCCATACACAGGTTGACAACATTTAGCCTCATAAGCGCATCTAAAAACCTTCCACACTCAGACTAGTGTTATCACTGCTAGTCATGGGAACGGTCACCAAACTGCTTCATCATTGACCTGCAGCTGCTTGCTCTATTGGACTCTTGCATATTTTGTTTGTGTTTTTAAAAAAAGATGGTAATGATAGCTGCTTTCTTTTCGTCATGACACACTCTACAACGCATGCTATGTGACTATAGACTTCGCTTTGTGACAACGAATTCAGGTGAACTTTGAACCTTAGCATTTCTATTTTTTTATATATTTTTTTATTATTATTGTTCTGTTTTACTTTCGGTGAATTAAAATCTAAAATTACTGCTAAATCTAAAATTAAATATTAAAAATATTGCTGCGGGAGACTTTACATCCAGCTGCAGAGATGCCGGATCTACATAAAAAGGTTCAGGAACGCAGGTGTGCAATATTTAAGAGGTTAAACAGGATCCAGCTCAAATTAAGTTCTGAAGGTATATATACGCAATATACTATACAATTTACATTAACTGGTGAATAGAATTTCCAACCAAAACCTCCTCCCCACCACCACCAATTTCACACACACAGCAGTCTCTAGAGTTAAAAAAAATAAAAATAAAATAAAATAAAAAACAATAAGTGAGAGAGTTCTGTGGGTTAAAAATGCCCTGTTGATAAGAGAGGTCAGAGGAATATGTCTGATTGGTTCCCGCTGCCAGGAAGGATATAGTAACTCATATAATCACTCTTTATAACCGTGGTGAGCAGAAAAGCATCTCAGCATGCACAAAGCATTGAACTTTGAGATGGATGGGCTACAACAGCTGAAGACCACATTGGGTTCCACTCCTATCAGCCAAGAGCAAGAATCTGAGGCAATCATGAGGACAGACTCAACAAAACTGGTTTAGAACGGTTAGAGAGAAAAAATCACCTGATCTTTTTTTCTGTCTTTACCTGTCCAGTTTCAATGAGTTTGTGCCCATGATTCTTAGCTGACAGGAGTAGAACCTGGCATGGTTTTCTGACATTATTCTCTCAACATGTTGAGCAGTAGAAGTAGTAGCAGCAGTAGTAGTAGTAGTAGTAGCAGTATCAATAGCAGAAGTAGCTGTAGTAGTAGTAGCAGCAGCAGCAGCAGCAGCAGTAGTAGTAGCAGAAGTAGTAGTAGTAGTAGTAGTAATAGTAGCAATAGCAGTAGTAGTAGTAGCAGTAGCAGTAGTAATAGTTGCAGCAGCAGTAGTAGTAGTAATGGTGGGTATGTGTATAAGTAATGTGGTAATGGTACGTGGTGGTGGTAATGTGGCTGGCACAGTGGTAGTGATGGTGGCGTGGTGGTGGTAATGGTAGGTGGCAGCAGTGGTGGTATATGGTGGCAGTGGTAATGGTAGCGGATGGTGTGTAGTGGGCAGTGTGGTACAGTTGGTGTTGGTGGCGTGGGGTGGTGGTGGTAGTGTTGTTGGTGGTTGGTGGCGGTGGGTGTGGGTGGTTGTGGGGTGTATGTTGGGTGTGTGGTTGTTTAGTGTGGTGTGTGGTGGGGTTTGTGGGTGTTGTGGAGGGTGTGTTGTGGGTGGGTTTGTGGTGTTGGTGTAGGTGGGTGGTTTGGTGGTGTGTGATGGTGTGGTGTGTGGTTTGGTGGTGGTTTTGTTGGGGTGTGGTGGTGGTGGTGGTGGTGGGCGCCGGTTGTGGTGTTGGTGGTGGTGGTTGGTTGTGTGTTGGTGAGGCTGTGGTTGTTTGTGTGATGGTGGTGGTGTGTTGGTGTGTGTGTGGTGTTTGTTTTTTGGTGTGGGGGTGGTGGTGGTGTTGGGTGTTTTGTTGTGGTGGGGGTTGTGGGTTGTAGGGTGGTGGTGTGGTGGCGGTGGTGGTGGTGAGTGTGGTGGTGGTGTGTGTGGGGTGGTGGTGGTTGGTGGTGTGGGGTTGTGGTGGTGGGTGTGGTGGTGTGTGGTGGTGTTGGTGGTGTGGGGGTTTGTGATGTGGTGGTGTGGTGTGGTGGTGGTGGTGGTGGTTGATGTGGCGGTGTGGTTTTGGTGGTGGTGGTGTGTGTGTGGGGTGGTGGTGGTGGTGGTGGTGGTGGTGTGGTGTGTGGTTTGGTGTGGTGGTGTGTGGTGTGGTGGGTGTGGTGGTGGTGTGTGTGTGGTGGTGTGGGTTTGGTGGTGGTGGTGGTGGTGGTGTTGGGGTGGTGGTGAGTGGTAATGTGGTGGTGATGGTGGTGTGGTGGTGGTTGGTGTGGTGGTGGTGGTGGTGGTTGGTGGGTGGTGGTGATAGTTAGTGGTGGTGTAGTAGTAATAGTAGCAGTAGTAGTAGTAGTAGTAGTAATAGTAGCAGTAGTAGTAGTAGTAGTAATAGTAGCAGTAGTAGTAGTAGTAGTAGTAGTAATAGTAGCAGTAGTAGTAGTAGTAGTAGTAGTAATAGTAGCAGTAGTAGCAGCAGCAGCAGTAGTAGTAGAATTCACATTGTCAGGTTTTGTTCAATGATCATTTAGCCTACATAGCATTAGTTTTGCTTGTAGTTCTAGAAATTAGGCTGAATCAAAAATATCAGTAGTGTGCATATTTATTTCATTTACATTGCCATAATCTTTTCTGAAAATCAGTTTAACATGAAACCATTTACAATCGATTATATAATTTAAAGTACACATCGCTCAGTAGACTTGTATTGCCTAACCATGAAGAATTGCCCTTTCCAATATGGCGGCGCTATTGCCGTGTCTCAGTAGCTAGCGTTACCGTCTTCAATTTTGCGACGGACTGAGCATTGCGACACCACGTCCTGGTTTTTTTATGTTTTATTTTTTGGCAGATTCGAAGTCCTCTTACCAAAACACGAACATGACTTTTTGACATTGATGTGTGAAAAATAAATTATAAATGTTATGCTTCAAGACGTGAGGACTAAAAGGACATTATTAGGGGAAAATGGTATGAGTTGTTCTTAACTGTATTTAATGCTGTCGATATCTGGACTTTAATACCTGTCTGGTACGGATATATGATTAGCAGAGTAGCTAAGCGAGTAGCTAACACATTCCCTTTAAACCAACTAAATATTATATATATATATATATATGTGTGTGTGTGTGTGTATGTATATGTGCGTGTTCTCTTATCAATATTATTATCCGTAATATTACGAGTCAGGAAAAGTCAAAGAAAAGGAGCAAATATTATAACCGTTCATTAACGGAGTAGTGTGTGCTTTAAGTACACTTAACCTTAACTACACCTCAGTGCAGCTTATTAAACAGTTCCTTCAGGAAGTTCATTCAAACAAACAAAGCATTTCATTTTAAAACATAGACAAATATTTACCCTTTCTCAGTTTTAAGTATTTATATATATATATATATATATATATATATATGTGTGTGTGTGTGTGTGTGTGTGTGTGTGTGTGTTTGTTAGTAATAAAGGCTTAAAAATGAAGTACTACATTTGAACATAAAACCAGCTGCTTCCGATCAGTTTGTTAAAAAAAATTCCAGTATATATGTGACAACATTTATCACTATATTGATATCGTATCTTAATATAATAGTGTGTGATAACATCAGAATTATTTATACCGCTTTTATATCTCAAAAACGTTGGGACGGGGCAACAAAAGTCTGGAAAAGTAAGAGTTACTAAAAAGAAACAGCTGGAGGTTAATTGGCAGCAGGTCAGTAACATGATTGGGTATAAAATGAGTATCTTAGAGACGTAGAGTCTTTGAGAAGTAAAGAAGGGCAGAGGTTCACTAATCTGTGAAAAACTGTCTACAATGTGTGGATAAATTTCATAATATTCCTCAACATAAAAATTGTGAACACTAGGAATATCTCATCATCTACAGTACATATCATCAAAAGATTCTGTGAATCTGGATAAATCTGTGTGTGTGTGTGAGGGACAAGGGTTAAAATCAAGATCTTCCAACCTTTTCGAAAAACCTCCTGCTCATATTAGAAAACTTGGGATTTTACGTTTTTCATACCAGTGATGGAAACTATTGTGTCTTCTGTGCAATGTTATGCAAATGTCTCTTATTTCTCTCTCTGTGTAATTTAGCCTTATTGTGTGTGTGTGTGTGTGTGTGTGTGTGTGTGTGTGTGTGTGTGTGTGTGTGTGATTTGCAGGCCAGCACTCTGGTGGCCGTGGGTCTCGCCATCGCAGCAGCAGGATTCACAGGTTTGCAGGATTTTTGAATTGATGAACCAACAAATGTAAACACACCATTTTAAAGAAAAGTGTGATTTTTCCTCTGTGCACACACTGTGATAAAGAGTGAAGGATAAAGATAAGGAGTGTAACTCACACATGCTACTAGAAGCTAAATTAAATTAATTGATTGTTGTTAAAATATCATTATCTAGTTGTTCATTATATTTATAGCCCAGTTATACTTAACAACCAGAATAAGCAGTGAATTTTTAAGTTTATAATAAATTATATATAATTATATAAAATAATTTTATATATGATGTAATATTGATATCATTGTAAATTATGTCACAATGAACTTATAATGAATACAGCATTTTATTCAATTGTGCAATTTAAATAAATTAAAAGTTAATATTATGAATATTGCAAGTAATATATAATTAGTAATGATTTTACAAGTGACTATATACATATGAGTAGAATATATACAATTCATATAGAATTTTATATAGAAATTATATATGGAAATATATATTATTTATTGAGTACATAAATTAACACACTTTTCAGAAGGTCGAAATTTCTGTATTATAAATTCTTTATTCTAATATTTTAAGGATTTTTGAGTTCCATGAGCTGTAAGCTGTAATCATCAAGATTAAAAAAAAAGGTTGAAATATTTCACTTTATGTGTAATGAATCTAAAATATGTGAAAGTTCCACTTTTTGAATTAACTTACAGGGGGATAAATGAACTTCCATGATATTAAAATTTGTGTGTGTGTGTATATATATTACTGTGTACTGTTGTATTATAGTACTGCTCTTTATAGTATTTTTCTATTTTTTATGATGTATTTTTGAGAGCGTCTTTGCTTTATAGTTATACAGTGCCTTGCGAAAGTATTTGGCCCCCTTGAACTTTTCAACCTTTTGCCACATTTCAGGCTTCAAACATAAAGATATAAAATTTTAATTTTTTGTGAAGAATCAACAACAAGTGGGACACAATTGTGAAGTGGAACGAAATCTATTGGATTTTTGAAACTTTTTTAACTAATAAAAAAATGAAAAGTGGGGCGTGCAAAATTATTCGGCCCCTTGCGTTAATACTTTGTAGAGCCACCTTTTGCTGCGATTACAGCTGCAAGTCGATTGGGGTATGTCTCTATCAGTTTTGCACATCGAGAGACTGAAATTCTTGCCCATTCTTCCTTGCAAAACAGCTCGAGCTCAGTGAGGTTGGATGGAGAGCGTTTGTGAACAGCAGTTTTCAGCTCTTTCCACAGATTCTCGATTGGATTCAGGTCTGGACTTTGACTTGGCCATTCTAACACCTGGATACGTTTATTTGTGAACCATTCCTTTGTAGATTTTGCTGTATGTTTGGGATCATTGTCTTGTTGGAAGATAAATCTCCGTCCCAGTTTCAGGTCTTTTGCAGACTCCAACAGGTTTTCATCCAGAATAGTCCTGTATTTGGCTGCATCCATCTTCCCCTCAATTTTAACCATCATCCCTGTCCCTGCTGAAGAAAAGCAGGCATCTGACCAGAGCACCTTCTTCCACATGTTTGGTGTGTCTCCCAGGTGGCTTTTTATGGATATCTTTGAGAAATGTCTTTCTTCTTGCCACTCTTCCATAAAGGCCAGATTTGTGCAGTGTACGACTGATTGTTGTCCTATGGACAGACTCTCCCACCTCAGCTGTAGTTCTCTGCAGTTCATCCAGAGTGATCATGGGCCTCTTGGCTGCATCTCTGATCAGTCTTCTCCTTGTCTGAGCTGAAAGTTTAGAGGGACGGCCAGGTCTTGGTAGATTTGCATTGGTCTGATACTCCTTCATTCAGAGATCCTCGCTGAACTTCTGGAGTGAGTTTGCTGCACTGAAAGTAAAGGGGCCGAATAATTTTGCACGCACCACTTTTCAGTTTTTTATTTGCTAAAAAAGTTTAAAATATCCAATAGATTTCGTTCCACTTCACAATTGTGTCCCACTTGTTGGTGATTCTTCACAAAAAATTTTAATTTTATATCTTTATGTTTGAAGCCTGAAATGTGGCAAAAAGTTGAAAAGTTCAAGGGGGCCGAATACTTTCGCAAGGCACTGTATAATATTGATGGCGTGATCATCATCAGTATAACTGTACAAACACTTTAATAAATTATTAACTCTGATTGGAAGCAGCCAATTTGCTTTTTCTTCTTTTCCCTCAAAAGTAAATTTTTCCTCAGTTTCAGTGCTAAATAATTTTTAATGTTAAATAAAAGTATCATCACCCTTTTTTAATGCAGCACGACTTTTTTTGCTGTCAGTTTATCTCATGATACACAATCATATTTCAAGGAAATTTCAGCAAATGTATATTTAATAAATAAATAATTTAATACAATTCTATCCAATAATTGATTGATTATGCAACCAAAAATTATTTATTACTGAAAATATAGAGGAAGCGGGGCTTAGTGCACCTTCATTTAAATAAATGTCAGGTCTATGAAATCTGTTTTAAAAAATATATATTTTATTGTTACAGCTTAGCTTTAATCACACTTTTTCCTACAGAATACCTCAATAATATTCACAATTATTTGCTAAAATATTTTCTAAACACGCTCAAATATTATCAATTATTTTTCCAAATATCACCCAGTTTTTTTATTTTCTTTGTGGGGGGGAAAAAACCTGAATTTGTTTCTCTTCGAACAGGTCGATATGCCATGCAGGCCCTGAAACAGATGGAGCCCCAGGTGAAGCAGGCTCTAATGCTTTTTCCTAAATCTGTAAGCAGGTTTATACACTTTATACACACACAGACACACACACACACACACATTATACACTGTTATGCACAATTGTGTATCCAAAGAAAAAGAAAATGTTTGAGTGTGATGTTTTTTCTGACAGACGTTTGGAAGCGGTTATTACAGAGGAGGATTCGAACCCAAGATGACGAAGAGAGAAGCGTCTCTCATCCTAGGAGTCAGGTACTGATCATCAGTTATACAATCTGTAAGGAATAAACCGCCGTGTGTGGTGCTCTTCTAGTCAGTTAATCATCCATGTGGTGGTGTGATGAAGCGCAGATCCTGTTACCACACTGAAGTTGATTGTTTTCCTATAACAGCACATCCCCCAAATCTTTTGTTCCTCTTATACTGCAGCAGTTTTCCAGTGAGAATTTATTATTAATTAAATAATGGCATACTTTTTATCCATTTACAGTTACATTTAATGATAAACACATTATAACAGCTATAAACAGTCGGTTCCTCACCAGCCTCTCTTCTCTCTCTTTTGGAGTTAATAAGATTTTTTTTTTAAACGCAGCTTGTCATGTTACAGAGAAACCAGAAAGTATAAACTCTGTTGTCCTGCTGATGTTGGGAAATTTAAAGTTACTGCATTATCACTGACTGTTACAAAGCACTGACAATGGAGATAAATGTTAAATAAATATCTCCTTATAGAAAACTTCACCAATATTACAGATTACACATAGAATAGAAACTATAACTTCACTGGTTATCATCTGACCAATCGGAATCCAGAACTCAACAGCATTGTACTGTATCCTGATTGTATTGTAGAGTATTATTATATTATGTCTAAAGTGTCCATAGTGTATGAATGGGTGTGTGAGTGTATTTGATTGTGTGCCCTGCGATGGACTGGCACCCTGTCCAGGGTGTACTTGTCCCCGCCTTGTGCCCGATACTCCCTGGGATAGGCTCCAGGTTTCCCCGTGACCCTGAAAAGGATTAAGCGGTATAGAAGATGGATGGATGGAGTATTATTATATTGTGATGTGAGAATTTCTTCTTCTTTCTTCTCCAGTCCCACGGCCAACAAAACCAAGATCAGAGAGTCACACAGGAAGCTGATGATCTTAAATCATCCTGATCGAGGTGAGATCTGTAAGGTGTGTTTGTGTATGAGTGTGAGAATACCACCGACAAGAATTTTGTCACGTTTCCCTGCACTGAGAAAAAAGTTAAGAAAAGCTGAACGGAATGTTAAGAAACATTTTTTAAAACTATAAAAATGTAACTATATTCAAACAGGAAGAACAAAAGTTGAGATACGAGATATGTGTGAGAGAAAATCTTCCAAAAACTGTTCTTTTTGAGTTTTATTACACTAGAGTGATGCAGTAAAAAGTATTACTTGACATTTTCCTTGACTAGATTACTTGATGCTTTCCTGAAGGTTTTGTCATATCCTTATGCCACACAGCTACAGTGCCCTCCACTAATATTGGCACCTTTGGTAAATATGAGCAAAGAAAGCTGTCAGATATTGTCTTTATTTAACCTTTGATCTTTTGTGTAAAAATAAATATTGGATATCAAACAATTGAAAACACAACAGAAGTTTAAAAAATAAAATAAAAAACTTTGTTAATATGTGTGCCACAATTATTGGCATCCTTTTAGTCAATATTTTGTGCTACCTCCCTTTGCCAAGATAACAGCACTGAATCTTCTCCTCTATTGCCTGATGAGGTTGGATGATGCATGGCAAAGGATCCGAGACAATTCCTCCATACAAAATCTTCAAATTTGAAGGTCCAGTTCATCCCACAGGCTTTGTATGGGTTTGAAGTCAGGGGAATGGGATGTCCATGGCAGGACCTTGATTTTGTGGTCAGTAAACCCTTTGTGTTGATCTTGATGTATGTTTTGGATCATTGTCCTGCTGGAAGATCCAACCATGGCCTATTTTAAGCTTTCTGGCAGAGGCAGTTAGGTTTTCATTTAATATCTGTTGATATTTGATAGAGTACATGATGCCATGTGTCCTAACAAAATGTCCAGGTCCTCTGGCAGAAAAACAGTCCCAAAACAATAAAGAGCCACCACCATATTTAACCGTGAGCATGGGGTACTTTTCCTCTTAATACTTTTCCACACCTCTGGTGTTTATTACCAAAAAAACTCTATTTAGGTTTCATCTGACCATAGAACTCGATCCCATCTGAAGTTGCAGTAGATTCTAGCGAACTGAAGACGTTTGAGTTTGATGAGAGTAGAAGCTTTTTTCTTGAAACCCTTCCAAACAACTTGTGGTGATGTAGGTGACTTCGGATTGTAGTTTTAGAGACTTCCTGACCCCAAGATGCAACTAACTTCTGCAATTCTCCAGCTGTGATCCTTGGAGATTTTTTGGCCACTCAAACCATCCTCTTCACAGTGCGTTAAGAGAATATAGACACACGTCCAATTCTAGGTTGAGTCATAATATTTCAAGTTGACTGGAAATTCTTAATTATTGCCCTGATGGTGAAAATGGGCATTTTCAATGCTTTTGCTATTTTTTTATAGCCCATTTTGTGAAGCTCAACAACCTTTTGCCGCACATCACAGCTATATTCCTTGGTTCTTACTCTTTATGAAAGACTAAGGGAATTTAGCCTATGTGTTACCTCATATTTATACCTCTGTGAAATATAAATGGGAATATACTTCAAATATATTTTTCGCATATGAATTCATAGGGGTGCCAATAATTGTTGCACACATATTTAACAGATATTTTTATAAACCTGTTATGTTTGCAATTGTTTGATATCTATGAGAGCAGAGTGTTTTTGTGAATTTTTTTAAACAAAAGATCAAACGGTTAAACAATAAAGACAATTTTTCACAGCCTTCTTTGCTCGCATTTATCAAGGGTGCCAATATTAGCCAGTATTTGTATATAATATAATGGAGGGAACTGTACATATCCTGTCTGGAAAGTAGTCCCATTTCTACAGGTTTACAGCTTTATTTACAAGTGATTCCTGTTCCTTTCTTAGTTACTGTCATTGCTAAGGTCTTACACACACAATGGATATAGTTTAGTTCAGACTAATCTCGGTCCTGTCTGTCTGCAGGTGGATCTCCGTACATCGCAGCAAAAATAAACGAAGCAAAAGATTTACTGGATGGACATGCCAAAAAATAGTTTAATGCACATTCAATGAGCGATTCCATTTCATTAAACTTGTTGATTGTACCACAGGAGTCATGTGTTTCATTTTCATTTCAAAGTCCTGACAGTCTGTTATACAGCTGCTCCGAGTCAGAACTCAGTATGATGACTAAATGGATCCTTTACCATGCACACACACCAGTCTGTTTATTTCTCATGTTTACTGGTTATAAATGTTGGACTTCGTGAGTCCCAGTGATGGAGCTGTTGCCCATGAACTTATACGGTGTAGAGAAGTAGATGTAGCCTATGGACTCGTCAGTCCCAATGAAGGAGGTGTAGCCTGTATGACTGTCTGTTTAAGTGAAAGAGGTTTGGCCTGTCAGTTTTAGGGAAGAAGGCATGGTCAGTGCACCCGTAAGTTTCAGTGAAAGAGGCACTGTACATTTCAGTGGAGGTATGGTCTGTAGTCCATCAGTTTCAGTGAAGGAGGTGGGGCCTGTACACCTTTCGGTTTAATGAAGGAGACCTAGCCTCTGGACCTAATATTTCAATGAAAGAGGCATGTCCAATGCACCTGTCTGTTTCAGTGGTAGTTTATTAACACATAGGTTCTAGTGCAGCCAGTATGCTTAGTTTGCCCATCAGTTTCAGTCTCAGAGACAAGGACAGAGTTGTGTCCTATTTGCCCATCAGTTTCAGGTTTAAAAAAAAGAAGAAAAAATCTCAAAAAGACAAGATTATTTGGAAGATCGAAATTTTATTTAAGAACTAACTGCATACAAAACATATTGCACATCAAACAACCAGTATAATCGTTAAACAAAAAGAAAGACTGAAACAGTATACAGAAAGGAAAATCTGGAAGTTGATCTTTCAGTAGTCCAATTCATCTCCTGCGTGCAACGTTCAGGTGGCCAAGTTAGTGTTAGAACTGCTTCTGCATTTCTCTTTTAAATACTGTACATTTTAATAAATAAACCAAAGTGAGGCTTCTTCCACTGAAGTCAGTAAATCTTTCCAAGAGACACGTGGAGTGTTTTCCTATAGATGACAGACCAGTTTTCCAGACTAACATTTTTCTAAAGAGACAGAAATTACAATTCAGTGCAAAAACATCCTTTATTTTTCTGACTGCATTTCCTAAATCACTGTAAAACACAGGCATGTGCCGATATGGAACTACCTAATTTTTTTTATTTCTGTTCACATTACTGAAACCTTAGCATCAGTTCTGTCCCATCTATTGAACAAAATTGAGACATTCCCTTGGATTAGTACAAAATGACAGGATCTTAGATGAGATATGTGCTTGTGTTCTAAATTTCACAGTCCACTCGTATGTAGGAAGCCTATTTCTAAATTCATAATCTCAATACTGGATGTATGTCGCTTTGGATTAAAGTGTCTGCTAAATGAATAAATGTAATGTAAATGCATGTTAAATCATGATACATCATCCAACCGATTATCGGCACATGCCTAACATGAAGTGGTTGCATATTAAAAATAAAAAGCAGCTAATTCTCCTCTCAGGGTTTTTGTTTGGCCTAGAGCCAGCCTGTGACACTACTCTCTGAAGGCACAATCTGATCATGTACTAAAACGTTACAGACCCTTTTATTTTATTTTATTTCATTTCATGTCTGTAACGAAGCCACAAAGGTCATGCATTATTCTTTCTTCTGTCCCATTATCGTCGTGTTAAAATAACAGCAACACTTCTGAGGTTTGTTGGTCTAAAAAAGGTTGTAAAAAAGATGTGAATAGGTTTGAAACACCTGCTCTATAATCACAAACACTGAGATTAGTGAGAACTAGCCAGAAATCGAGTACCTACCTGCCCTGAAGAGGAATAATGCAAGAAAAGCACAGTACATTATCTAGATCACCCTTTCACATACCATTTGGTTAAACTAGAAACTGGAGTGTGTGTATATACACAGGTTTTATGGTACGCATCTTGGGGGGGAAAGGGCAGAGGTTACGCTCTGCTGTTTTATTTAAGATTTATACAGTACAAAACTTTACACAGACAATTTCTTTCTACATATTCTAGGAAAAAAGATTTTATGTACAGCAATTAATAAAACAAAAAAAAAATGTGTATGTAAACTTCTCATGTCTACATCATAAATAAAACAGACAAGTGGCGCCTAATGTCCCCCAAGCACCTGGCAATAATCGTAAAACCCAGGACACACGCTCCAGTTTCTATGGCAATGGGCTTGATTGCACTCATTAATGCTGACTGTGCAGGAGAATAAAAAAAAGTTTTTTTTGTTTTTTTTTTAAGTTTTAACGTTGTTTTTTTTTATTTTTGTTTTTATTTGTAAAGCGTTTATTATTTGTAAGCGGTCATTGTACGTCCGTTTAATCTTTTATTTTATTTTTTACCTCTTTCGGTGAAAAAGTGCTGTTTTGAATATCGGCAGGAAATGCTCTCAGGTATCCTAATAAATCTATGCAACATGTTAGATAAGTGGAACACACATTTTAATTCACATTAAAGTACTCAAAACATTCTACATTTACCATGACGACGCATTAGCGGGAAAATCGAGTCGAGAAGAGAGATTACTAATTATTTAAATGGCAGTAAGGGGTTTCCAGAGGTTTAGTTAATATAAAAGATCAAAGCACCTACACAACTGTCAATCTTTGCAGATTAATATATCGATTGGCTCATCTGCAATTTTTATAAAGGGGAAAAAAGACGACTGGCTTGAAGCAACAGCCTCTGATGTTAAAATGTTGCTTAAAGCTCTTATGCAACATACGTAAAGGTTGGCAGGTCTGGAGTGATATTTATAGAGATTATTACAGAGATATGCGTTTAGCCTTCATAGTAAAGATAACTGGACAGAAAAAAATGGCTAATAATGCATTGCACTTCAGGGCTCCTTTTGTTTATTTCATGTTCTCCCTTCATACCTGATCCACGGCGAAGGAACAAAAGTGCAGCAGAGAGAAGAATCTGGAAGTCCGTGTGCGTGCGTGTGTGTGTGTATGTATCTTTGGCGAGCTCATACAAGCACTATTGTAAAAATGTAAAGGTTACGACTGTTTGGAGAAAGAATACAGGAACAGATCTGGGTGTTTAGGAGAGTCCGTTAACGACGGTTGGCTTGGCCACATCGCTTTCCCCGCTGGGGGTCGTTTCTGTGGAAGCGCACGGTGCCTTTTTCTGCTCATCAGTGCTAGCATCGGGGCCGTTGGACAGCTGTGTGGAGACAGCGTGCTCAGATATGATGTCCACCTGACCCTGAGAGTGAAGAGAAATGATTTGAATTAAATAAAAATGTTTGTACGCAAACATGGAGCAAATCATTTCTGAAAAAAGTTGCATTTCTTCAGAATATAACAATTATCCTTAAAGTATATGCACTTTAAATGATATATAAAGTTATATAAGAAATAAGCCACTGTGTGTCATGCCTTTATAGTAAAATAATAAGTGATGTGGTGTGTTGATGCAGAATTCCCGTTACTACCCTGAAGGTCATACATCCCCAGGTTTTTTATTCCTCTTATACCATAATTTTTTAAATATTAGACAGACTTTTTTTATTATTAAATGACATCATACTTGTTTCCATTTAGAGTTACATTTAATGTCCTAGAACATCCATGAAACACTAGTTCCTGTTCTGACTCGTATTATAGCAGTTAAAAGTCATTCCCTAACTCTCTTGAAGTTAATAAGGTAACAACAACAACAGCTTGTCATGTTACCATGAAAAAGCAATGCGTAAACTCCTCCGTTTACTGAAGGTGTCAGAAATCTGCAAGTTACAGCTTCAGACTCCTTCCATAAATGATAAACATCCCCTTACTGCAAACTTAACCAATAGTTACAAACCAAAAGATTACATATAAGGCCTGTGATTTCCAGCTGCACTACTCTCAGAGCTGTTCTAGAAAATCAATCAACAACTTCTGACCAATCAGAATCCAGAAATCAACAGCACTGTGGTGTAAGCGGTTTCATTTCAAAACTCCAGTTTAGGACCTTCTTGTTTCCTGACAGTACAGAAATTTATGTCTGATGGTAAAATGTTTAAAGATATTTATTTCTATATTATAAACAGGAGGAATTATGACCTACCAAGTCTTTTTTATTCTTCTTCAAATCTCGTGGCGTTCTCTGCCTGCTGTGTGATTCAGCACGTGATATGTAATCGGCCACGGTGACTGCAAAGGAAAAACATCTCATTAAAACTTTAGTTTTATTATTGCCATTTTATGTAACCGTTTCTGGCACGTTCCATGCTGTAAAATACAAAGAAGAGAAAGTTTAGTACTTATGACCTTGCAAGGTGCCAAAAATATATTATACATACTGGATAAGTAATTAGCACATGCCTAAATAAGTTAGCAGTAATAAATACAGAAACATCACAACGCTGTTGAGTTCTGGATTGTGATTCATTCATTTTCTAGAAGATATATAATAAAATAATCGTTGTAAAAGTTTTCTGTAAGGAGACGTTTATGGAAGGAGTCACCAGTGCCAGTGCCTTGTAACAGTAAGAGCTAAAGCTGTAACAGTTTTCTGACATCTTCAGGACAGAGGAGTTTTTTGTGGTTTGTGTGTAACATGACAGACTGCATTTTATATTTTTGTCCTAGTAATTTCAACAGAGAGGAAGAAAAAAAAAAAACCAGAGGCTGGTGAGGGAACAATATTAACTAACTTGTTGTCGTGGATGATCCACAACATTAAATAAACATGACATGTTCTTTAATAAATAAAAAATTGCAACTGTTGGTAAATTGCTGTTGTATAAGAGGAACAAAAGACACTTATTATTACTTATTAGTAGATTCATTATCCACAGTTTAAAAACACTAAAGCTATCCAATGAACCCTTCAATGACTAAAAACCTTTAATGAGTGAGTTACACTCACTACACACTGGTTAGGGCTCACTCCAAGCACACTTGGTTAGGGCTCATTCCAAGCACACTTGGTTAGGGCTCACTTCATGCTCTACTGCACTACCTGGCGGTCTCTCCTCTGGAGGACGAATGCGACGGCGGCGGCTGCGGATTTGCCGCGGAGGTTTAAATTCAGGCTCATCTACAGCGGAGTGAAATCTTAGCGTTACTCAAGCTCAGGACTGCTTCTGTATACACTTCAGTGCGTTTGGCATTGAGCCGAAGGTTACAACAGTTTATACAACCTTCAGATGCCAAGTATTTAAAAAAATAAACTTTTCTGACTCATGGATGCCCTGGCCCATGGAAAGGTTAAAGCTCTTGCTTTTCGACACACTTCCTGAATTAATTTGCAGTGGTGTTAAAGAAAAATTTAAGCAGCAAGTTGTGTGTGAAGCTGAGAAGCCATGTGCTTCGTGTGTACTTGCCGAGGCCATTCTCACTGAGTGATGTATTGTCGTCGGATTCAGGGCGTCGGCGGCGCGAGCGCCGACTCCGAGAACTCGGTTCACACTCGCTCGCTTCTGCATCGGCAATCTGATCCGACTCGGACGTATCCAAAATACTGTACGGGTTCCGGTCTGGATCCTTCAGAACTGCAGAGAAAACAAAAAATACATTTATTCTATAAATATATTCTGAAGCAGAGAGTACATGCATACTTCTCGGTCCACTCCTCTTTAAACATTGTTTTCATTGTCAAAAAATTTATAGAATAAGCCATGTCGTTTGTTCACTTAATCACACCACAGAAAGGATAAATAAAAACAAACAATCTATGAAAGTCTGTGGAAACTATCTCCTTTATTGATGAGCTGCTTTATCACTTACACAAATGCATGTGACTGGCTGTACCAGGATCAGCTACAGAAGAAGAGCTACTCATTGAGTTATAGAGATTTATTTATTTTTTTTTTTTTTATAAATACACTGTTACGGCTCTGCTACGTTATTTCGAGTGCTCGTCTCAATATACTAAAATACCCTGCTGGGTCCAACAGTTAATAATAAACAATGAGTTCCATTTATATAGTGTCTTGGTTCTCATGGTTGCTGTACACATACATACTCAAAAAGAGGAGGAAATAGGCGAATAGAAAACAGAAAGGGAAAGGTGTTGGGAGAAAAGTTTTCTGGTGTTTAAAGAAGTGCATATGGGAATCATAAATACGGGACCACTGGATCTTTATACAATATACTGTGGACCACTGGATCTTACAGGATATACTTGGATCTAGTATATGGATGTTGATAGGGCAGTAATATCTTACATCATACACAAGTATTTCAAATGAAACAAACGTTCTCCTGTACCTCGTTACCAAGTGGTTAGAACAGCTTACACATCTTACATCCCAAAATGGCCATCCTGAACTGAACTGCTTTAATTTACACCTGTAATGAAACGCCATTCACTTCACGTTCCATTCAAATCTCAAAATCATCTGAAATCTCCTCTCCCCAACTAGATCTACAACGGTGTGATGCTGTTTTGTAGCAATGTATAATATTAAACATGGGACAATAAAGAGTGAAAGAAATGTATTCCGAAAGTATTAGTGTATTTTTTCACTAAATGTACCTGAGCTCATGGTGCTCCCTGACCCTCTTCCAGAGGCGTGACCTCTGACTCCTGACCCACCGCGACCTCTGACCCCGGCCGCTCTTCTCCTGCTGTCCTTGGGCTGGACTGCACGCTCATCCTCGTCTTCTCTTAGAGAGAAATCACTCAGCTCATCTCTCCGCTCAGAATCCGTCTCTGAGGTGTACGGGTGCTCCGAGTTCATTCCTATAGACAAATGAGGTGAGATTATTTTTTTCCTCTCAATCTTTGTTTTTGCACTTGTATTTATATTATATATATATAAATTTATTTTTTTGCAATCCATTTATAAATCTTGAATCTTTTTGAATTTTTACTTAAAAGTGCATTCAGGAAGAGGTCAGCCAATCCGATCACAGGCAAGATTCTGATTGTGTAAAGTGCGTTACCGTAGGTTGAGTTGTGGTTGGCGGTTCTGCGTGCACGTCCCCGGCCCATGTAGGAGCGCCCGGAGTGGAGAGAGACGGCGGATACACTTTCGTCCATCCCATAGCTCCTCTCTTTGTCTTTTTCTGTGGAACGTGCCGGAACGGGCCGATAACCCAAACCGATCTGACGCAGCTGCTCGTCGATCTGCAGCCGCTCCAACCTCAACTGCTCCACCTCCTACACAAAAATCACACAAACAATCTTTGACCACAATCATCATACAACACACAATTACACAATTATCCACCACCTGTGCCAAATAGTGTTCGCTTGTTATTTAGTACTATGAAAATTCACAGATTGAATAGAAGGGCTGTATTACATTTATTTCACAAAGTGATTAAATGATTAATTTTTCCTATAACAGCAGCTCCGACAGTAGTGCAGCTGCAAATCACAGGTTTATATTAATGCAACTGTTCTAATCCCTTATTGTTTCTATAGTAACAGCTCATTTACAGTGACTGGTATGGCAGATGCTCCACATCAACAGATTAAAAAATGTGTATTCATTGATCTGTATGCAGAAATGTTTTTGGCTTTGATGGAAGGAGTCTCCAGTGTCAGCAGTTTGTAACAAAGCTGTAACCAAGTTTTCGGACATCTTCATGACAGAGGAGTTTATACTTTCAGTAACATGACTAATAAGCTTATTAACTTCAACAGAGAGGGAAAAAAAGAGGCTGGTGAAGGAATGACTGATTATAGCTGCTATAACGTAAGTGAGAAGTGGAACTTGTTTTGCGAATGTTTCACAACAATAAACGTAACTATAAACAGATAAAAAAAAGTATGAACTGATGTTCTTTAATACGTTTTTTTGCAATAGTTTATATTTAAAATGTGGTACAAGAGGAATAAAGCACGTGGGGAATAAAGCACTCTTATTGGAAAATGATCAGCTTTGATGTGGTAACAGTAAATACGCTTCATCACACCACCTAGTCATTGATTTTATTCCTTATTTAATGGCTTAACATGAAACGTTGATCTTTGATTAAATAAAATAAGGAATCAATTCAATTTTAATTAATTAACATTAACTAAAACAATAAAGTACCTATTATCTCCATTCTGTCAGTGCATGAGCAGTACTCACGTTCAGGTAAGCGATGTGATACTCCAGAAGGACTTGAACGTTTCCGATGCTCTCCTTTGTGCCAACAAATGTGAAGGGCACCATTCCCTGCAATTATATGTTTTGTTTTTTATTTATTATTATAATAATAAAATGCCATAGCATGGCAATAAATACCACTCACCACAGTAACGGGATCAGAAAGGAAATGGTTTGAGAAGGAGATCTCACCTCTTGCCTGGGAAGATTGTTGTCGTTGTCTCCTTCGATCCGTACTCGCACCACCCCGGATTTATCCACGATCTCCTGAATGACCTTGCCGTTTTTACCAATCACCTTGCCTGTGACAGAACAAACACAGTGAGGGGAAAAAGGCAAAGAAGAAAAAAAAAAGAAAGTTCACGATTATTGTAGGAGGAAAAAAAAAAAAAGATCACATACCGACTAGATTTCTGGGAATTTGTACTGACTCTTCCAGGAACTCCAGGTAGCTCCTTGCTTTCTGGACGGCCTCTGCAGTCTGGAGTGAATTTATTAACAATAAATGAATAAATACATCACACTGCAGATGACTGATGATCCATGCTAACATTATGGATTAGTACCTCTCCATAAACCCTGAATGTGCCACTCTCTTCGTCCAGCTCGATGGCAGTCACGCCCAGAATTTTCCTGGCCTGTTGGATGTTTGTGCCATGGCTGCCGATGGCGAGACCCATAAGATCCTCTCGCACGATGAACTCCTCCTGGAATGCTGACGCTAGCTGCTTCGAGCTCTGAGAAATACCATAACTCTTATCATAAACCAGTGCAAACACTCAAGCTGATTATGATTAGTCATCATGTGTTTCCACAGAAACCTGCTGTGTCATCATGTTTCATTAATTTTTTTTTTAAGAAAAATAGGCTTTTTAATGATAATCATCAGGTTTCGTGGTATTCTGTAGTGCCATGTTGCACGTCTTTGCCATTTTCTTGCCCTCTCCATCTCTTGAGGAAAAGAAGAACTGTTGATAGGATTCACATTAAGTTCTGGTACACATGTTGTTACCTACCTCCAAGTGTTTTGTGGCCTCCTCGTTCCTGTACATGAGCATGAGCTTAGTGCGAATGCTCCTCAAGTGCATTTCGCTCAGGAGAGACACTCTCTTCACCGTCACCTCGTTGACAGACTGCAAAACACCATAAACACACATCAAATCAATAAGCATTTAGTCTAGTATTATGCATACAGACGCTGTCTCAAAAAGTTAACATGTCTTTTTTATTTTCATTTTTTGGAAATTTTGAAAGAATTTGAGAGATTTTTTTGGAGAATTGAGATTTAAGTAAATAAGATAAAATATGGTTTTGGAAGGTAAAGGAGATTTTGGAGAGATAAACATGGGTGAATAGGGGGAGTTTGGAAGGAAAAGTGTGGTTTTGGAGAGTAAAGAAGGATATTAGGACATAAAGGCTGATAAAGAAAATTGCATGAGGTAAAAAGGAATTAAAAATGGAGTTTTTGCAAGAGGAAACGAGTTAAAAAGTGCAAATTAGTTTAAAATGTCTGATTGTAGAGAAGAAATGTTGCCTAAAAAGGCTCAAAACTGTCATATATAATGCGTAATGTTTTAAAATAAAGTTTTTTTGTACAAGGATTAAAATGATCATAATAAAAATTGCTAAATATCTTTATAGCATATATCGAACACCTTACTGATATTTTATCACTTTTCTGTATTTTAAAGAAAAACATTTTAAATTTTAAAAAAAGAAACTAAGAGATTAGGTGTACAATGTTATATACAAGGTTTATTTTTGAAAAGCTTATCTAAAAGATATTTATATATTTCAGACTGATTTTATATTAATATTTATAATTTAACTCAACCTACAGGTTCTTAATTCGACAATTATCCTTCATATTAAAATGTTGTCAATCATATGCTGTGTATTTTTGTCCTAGACGTGTAAATGCACATGTGAACATGTTCAGCACTCACTAGGACTAGCAGCTCACAGGTTTCAGGGTTGTAGACGATCCTGCTCGCTCCTACAGCCTTCTTAAAGTCCTTATGAGCAAGCTCATTCTCACAGCTGGGAGAAAAAAATAAAGAAAATGAGATCATGTAGGAGTTATGGGACAGGGAAATTTTGTGAGAAAAAGAGGGATAAAGGACAAAAATTTGATTTTGGAGACAGAATGAATGAAGACTTTCTGTTGAAGTAAATAAAGCTAAAAAGTTTTTTAGGGGGTAAAATGAGAATTTAGACAGCTAAACATAGAATAGAATGGAAGGAAATAGAGATTTAGAGAAATAAATGAGCAAAAAGATGTGCTTTTGGAGGGGAAACTGAGAATTTGGGGAAGTGAATGAGATACAAGAGTGCATATAAAGAGGATATAATGAGATTTTAGGGAAGTAAATTGAGATTTTGTGAACTGAATACTTTAAAAAGATTTCATGAGGTCAAGGAGAATAAAATTGAGGTTTTAGGAGAGTAAAAGTGATTCTGTAAGGCATCATTTGCTTTTGAGGGAGTAAAGGAGTTCAAAGGTGTTAAAAGTAAAGGAGGGTAAAGGAGATTTTGGAGCGCTAAAAGGGGATGTAAATGTGAGAAGAAAAGGGAGGTTCAGGAAAGTAAAGGAGGATATTGAGCCATAAATGGCGATAAAAGGAACATTTCATGAGATAAAGGGGGGGGGGAAGGAATTTTGAGAAAAGGTGCAAATTTTGAACTAGAGAGAGAGAGATTATGCAAGTAAACATGTAAAATGTGAGATTTTGGGAGTAAACCGGATCATGGATTAGTAAATGTGTAAATTTTGGAAGTAAAAGGGGATTTTAGGGAATTAAAGGAGTCAAAAAGTGTGATTTTGGAAGCTAAAGGGAGATTGTGAGAGAGTAAAGAGTAAAAAAAAGCATGATTCTGGAGAGTAAAAGGAGATTTTGGATGTAAATGAGTTAGATTTTGAGGTTAAATAGGGATTTTGAGGGAGTAACTGAGTCAGAAGTTTTGAATGGTATAAGGGAATAAAATATTGGGACAAATATTTGAAAAGAAAAATTTGCTAATTTGAGGGGTAAATGGGTTTAAAGGGAAAGGACACTTTTAGGAACCAAATAGGGGGGAAAAAAGATTTTTTAACAGAAATGTGTGTTGTTTTTTAAAGATTTTGGAAAGAGAAGTTGCAGATTTATCACTCACTATAACATTATTAAGAAGCAGAGTTGGGAGTAACATGGCCAGGGAAGATTTTGCCGAATAATTCTCCACTTGGAGCGGTACAAACTAAATGTCAGTACAAGAAGACAGTGGTGTTGTAATTTTATATCCTGGTTCTTCAGTGAACAGAGGCGAGACCAATCGGACAGGGTTTACAGGAAAATACATGGAAACACTTGTGTCTTATTGGCTGACAGCTCTCACCTCTGCCAAACACTCGCTCACACAGTCAGTGTGCGGAAAAATGGACATGCGTCAATTTATTTATTTTAATGAGTAAAGGGGTTGAAACTGAAACACTAACATCCTCTGATGCTGAGCAGGAAAACAAGGTGTGTAAATGTCTACATGAGTTCCAGTTTACATGAACATGATATCAACGGAGCATAAGGAAAGATAATGTACTTTGCATGGCACTGTAGCAGCTAAACCCATAGCTTAGTTGTACCTTCCCTTGGCTAGCAACACCAAACAAGCCTAGTTAGAAAAGTTTTATATTTTATCGGTATGGTAGTCCTACAAACAGTGACAACTCCCGAGGCAAGTTTTATTATGAATCCAACTTTTTTGTAGCGTATTTTTGTAGGTTTTGAAAGTAATTTGGAAATAAAGTAATTAGTAATCTGATTACTTATTACATGCAGTAATCAGTCATGTAATCAAAATACACTTTTAAAGTAGTAATTAGTAATGGATTACTTCTTTTTGAGTAACTTACCCAACACTGTTAAGAAGTGAAGAAATCAGAAAAAAAGAAGCAGAAACAGCAAATCCACTCACGCAGCCTTCAGATCATCAGGAACAGGAACAGTGCACTTGTAAAAGGTGTTTCTCGTTACAGCTTTGTTGAGGTTCACAGGCCGCAGGCGCTCAAACGTGACGATCTCGTTGTATGTGGCGTCACAAGCTGCGTACTCAATCACATAGAACTGAGAGGAGAACAGAAAGGGAAAGATAAAGCGATGCGGCAGAAGATGTTGGAGAAACAGAAAGTGAAAGATGTGCACAGGATAGCCGCTGTATACTCACGTCTCCCTTCATCATGCGCACTTTCGCGAGCCACCAGCCACACGGTTCTTGCTCGTTCGCCCTCGAGTAGATCTGAGACACAATCAGGAGTTGCCACGTTACATCCTGTAATAAAGTTCAGTGTTTCTATACATGTGTGGTCTCACGGGCGCTCACCTCCACCTCGTCTCCCTCGCCAATCTCCTTCTTCACGTCAGCAGGAGGCGGCAAGCGCACGTCGCAGAACGGGACCTGTCTCTCCGGCTGCCAACTAATGGAGGGAAAGAAGAACACAAATTATTTTTTTTTACGGTACTGAACCAAAATTAGTCAGAATCAGAAAACCACTTACTTGTTTTCGAACGAGATAGAGAGCGAGTCCTCATGAACGTCTTTGACGAAGCCCTGAAACATGACATTGTGTTTCAAGTTTAAGTTCTTTATTTTTCACGTACAGGGAGTTATACAGTGTATAGCTCTTAAAGTGAGATTACAGCTTCCCAAACCATGCAAACATTATATTACAAAGAGCAAAGACATATAGGGCACTTAACTAGGGTTGCCAAGTAATGAGATATTCACAGTACGATAACCGTCTTAGAAAATATCACAGTTTCACGGTATTATGCAATTATGTTGTTAATAATAATAATAATAATAATAATAATAACACAACATCAGTTACAATGACTCTTACAGGAATGAAAACAGAAGGTTTTTTTTTTAAAAACACTTATAATTGAAACTTGAGTATGCGTAAAAAGTCTCTCATTTGAAAATAAATAAGAAATCTCCCATTGGAACAAAAGAATTTAGGAGGAAAAAAGAAGCAGGACTTGCTGTGGGTCTGTTTGCAACTATTTTCTTTGTTATAACAGAACAATATCGAGACAATATAGAGTCTAAAAAGTCACTTAGTATTAACTTAGTGTACACATTAGCAAAGCATGTTAAACTAACTAATCAATTTAACATAAGATCAGTCTTTTTTAAATAATCTCCCTAGGATTATTAACATATACTGCAGGTGTGCAATAGCGCAACCAGACTGCTACTGTCTGTACACACATACACACACACCCAGATCAGAGTCAGTAGCCATGCATCCATCCACGTATTTTTGTGAATTTTGGGATATTGCATAAAAAAGCTGCATAGAAACACCAGATGCAAATAAAATCTCCAAAATGTGCATAAAAAAAGCTTGAGTGTGCATTTGAGGCAGATCATTTTTGAATCCGATAAGACGACATGCATGTAAAGTACGACAGAAATACATTTACAGAATAAACTCCTCGATGTGCATAAAAAAAAAAAAAAAAGTAATGTGATTGGCTGATGTGATTGGATATTGAGCGCATTTGGCCAACTTATACAGCACAATGGCAATGCAAGGGATTTCTGTGGGAACTGCAGCACGGTGAGTCGCATAACTGGACTAATCTCATGGTACAGCATCTCAAATATTATTTTTGTCATTCTGAAACGCCTGAGCCAAAGTCTGTCATCGAAATGATTTGGAATAATTACGTCCCAGATCTGTCTCACACGATTCCTTCCCAAATATCGGGCTTCCGCTTCCGATTGCAAGGTAACGTGAGATTTGAGATAGCGTTTCGTCTGTGCGCTCTGAAGCGCAACTCATTTATTATGTTGGAAAAAAGAGCCACAGTGGGTTCCCCAGTTTCAACAACTTCCTGTGAAACCAGTATACTGCTGCAATCCTACACATTAACACACAAAGGTAGACTTGTCATAATAATGAAATTATCGACTTATCGTAATGACCTTGATTATTTTTGCTGATTTTGATATTGCCCATTGTGGTTACATGCGTGTTTGTTTACATAAGAAAGAATGTCACCAACATTTTAGCCAATAGCTCTGCTTTTGTCTTCTCTTTAAAGGATTCTGTATTTTCGGCAGAAGAAAAAATATTTTGACATTTCAATTCCAATGTCTGAATATTCTTGAGAATTAAAAGTTCATTGCTCTTTGAAAGGGTCTATTTGCATTACTATGCTATTATATTAGCATTATATCAGTGGCATAAAATGGTTTATTGCAATTATTTCTGAGACAATACATTGTCCAACAAAAGTAGTTACCATGACAGGCCTATGTAATGCACATAAGACACATAGGACAAAGTGCACAACAGCGTGGGGACAACACATCGCGGGGACAGTACAGCACAACGCAGGGACATAACAGCGCAGGACAGCGCAATACAGGGACGTAACAGCACGACGCAGGCGCAGGACAGCGCGAAGCAGGGACAGGACAGCGCGAAGCAGGGACAGGACAGCGCGAAGCAGGGACAGGACAGCGCAGGACAGCGCAACGCAGGGACGTAACAGCGCGACGCAGGACAGCGCGAAGCAGGGACAGGACAGCGCGAAGCAGGGACAGGACAGCGCGAAGCAGGGACAGGACAGCGCGAAGCAGGGACAGGACAGCGCAGCAACAGGACACTACCAAACAGAATAATTTTTTTTAACATAGACACAACAAGACTGTTCTCCTGGATGTTTCGTAACAAACCTAAATATACATATCATGCATAACAAATGTCTTCAAGTATTGTGATTTTTTTTTGTCATATCACCCACCCCTCTGATGAGTTAGTTAGCACACTCCTGGTGTTTTATACCAAAAAAGAGCTCTAATGTCAAAAAGAGCCAGTGTGATTTTTTTTATTAAAGATTAAACAGCATCCAACCCTCTAGGTTTTCACTTGTGTTCTCATCACAGCTAAGCGAGAGCGATCATCTCTCGAACAGCAAATTAAAAATAGACCTGGCCTATGAATTTATCTGCTCATATCTTCCGATGACAGCTCATCATCCAAAAACAAACAGCTGATGCTCAGGCCAGAACAGGCCTGCAGGTCATAAGTTCTGCATGAAACTCAGTGGACAGATTTTCTGACCAGGCTCATCGGAACAAAATAAGCCAAGCTGTTAGAGATCCGGTGAGAGGAGTGAAAGAATAGTGTGCAGTTTACTAAAAGGTCTATTGTGTGATAACCTACTCTAAAAATACCAGAGTATTAATTGACCATTTTAAGAACACACAAGTGACACAAGCGGTGCTACAGAAAAGTGTTCTCCCCATTCCAGAGGTTGTGAGTCCGAATCCTGAAATACCACAGTCCTCCATGGGCATGAGTCAAGACAGTGTAATTGCCTGTGCTCTCTGAGTGGGAGGAGTACACACTCTCCCCTGTGAATCACAGTGACATTAGCCAATTGCAGGCATCTGTGAGCTCATGAATGAAGAAGAGGGCAGATAGCGCTTTCTTCGAAGTGTTAGTGATGGGAAGTTCGGATCATTTTACTGACTATAATATTTGAATCTCATTCAGCAAAATGAACGAATTTTCAGCAGAATATGATTAAAATAGTACATGTTAAATTCCACAATACATTTAATACTTAGGCAAACGATTACATCTGGAATAAAAAGTAAACTATAGGTCAATGCAACCAAGGCCAAATTATGAGAAACAGAAATGATTCATTAATAGCTTAGCATTAGGTCTTCAGGCAATGCAGTCTGTTAGTTCACCTCACCTCCTGATCAAAGTCGTTTTTGTCACGTCACATTCATCACGTCTGTTCCCTGGACACAGAAATGATTAGCGCACCACTCGAGTCTTCAGGTTTAAGTCGTTTGTTCATCCAGTGACCTCCTCATAGGCTGAACGCAATGGAGCTGTGACATAATGAACGAACGACTCGAACCCGAAGACTCGAGATGTGAACTAATCATTTCTGTTTCCTGTACAGAACCTATGGGGATGTTACAACCCATGCATGGTCAAAAATGAACGAATCACTCTGAGACAACTCGTTGTTCCCGAGTAATATTAAAGATTCGTTCAAAATTAACGAATCGTTCATGAACGACACATCACTAGTAAGTGTGATACGCAGCACGAGCAGCAGTGTGAAAAGATGCAGTTGCCTGGCTTCATTGGTCTCACAGTGAGCATACTTCAGCCTTCCAACTCGCTAGTTGGTAGCTGTTGTATGATAAGGAAAAGCTGGAAGCAGGAGAGGAGGGGAAAAAATCTAAAAAGACTCCAAAAAAATTTAAGAAGAACAATTAGGGGATTTGAGATTTTTGTTTCTGTCTGATTTTAGTTAAATGCAAAAAGACATTTTAAGACATCAAATTTTTCCTTTAACTTTTTTCATGGTCGGTTAATACCATGATATTTCTAGATATATTCTAAATGATGATACTGTAAAACCCGGAGACATCACCAGCATTCCACAGAGCCTATAAATTAATTTATGAGCACATAAAGAGAATAAAACACTAACTCTAAGAAATGTCAAATGAACTGTGAATCAGTTGTGATTGCTTCATTCATAAAATAACTATTCTGTTGTGTTTGTTCTCATGATCGTTGTTTACCTACACAAAACTACTGCCAATAGTTTCTCAAGTGCTTTACAGCAAAAAAAAATTTAAAAAGAAAGAGAAAAAAAACCTACACTAATACTAGGAAAGCGAAAGTTATTCACGGAGTGGAAAAAACCGAAAGTGAAAATATTGGCATTGCGGTAAAACTCCACTTAGCTAACTAAAGACTTACTTAACTAGCATGATAGATAAAAATTAAATCGGTTGCCCTTAATCAAATTAACTCCAAAAATCAAATACCTATAATTCGTTAATTAATTCAAGCGTCCATCAGATGCAAAATTATAGTAATGTTAGATAGCTAAATCGGCTAGCGTACAATATTACTAGCGTCGAGAGAACGCGCCCGTAAACCGACAACTCCCAGTTTCTGCGTTAGGATTGGCTAGCAGTATTCCACTGCCTGCGCTGTAATTGGTTGAGAAGGCCTGAAAATAACCTGCTAGCCAATCCTATTGAAGTAGGTGGGATTTGTCGGAAAACAGGTTGGATAAAATAACGCAATCTGAACCACAAAGCTATGCTAACTATAGTAAATATAAAAGCCGAACCCGGAATGTAAGGAATTTTTTTAAACGAACTGGCATAAATTTGGAGTCATATGTTTTAGAATATGATCCGCCTTCACGATTTGTAAAATATAAAAACATATTTTACCTTATAATAAGCTCCATTGGAGCCACGAACCTCAACCGTCAGTTCATCCATTTTTGAACACGCTAGGTATTGTGGGTAAAAGTTCTAGAACTATTCAGTCTTAGCAATTAAGCAATGCTATCGGGCTCAATCCCAAATCTCTGCTTACAAAACATTTAGTGCACTTTGTGGAGTGCTTAAATATTAATTTATTTTTGATTTTTATGTGGTAATTATGTATGAATTAAATAGGCTAATGCCCAAATGGCATCTTACTATAAATACATTTTATTGTACTATGTATAAGCCATTGGTTTATGCCTTATTAGTGCACTTTTATAGGGAGTAAGAAAATATTTGGGATTCAGCCATCCTTCTATGGGGCGAACTATAATCTTCCTAATCCAGATCTGGATTTTCAATTCACACTTCTTTGTGTTATCCATCCATCCATAGTTTATAAATTCTAGGAATTCTCAAGATGATTGTGAGGGGGGAAATGTTTTTTTTTTCTCAATTATTATTCTATTCTATTCCATTATAAAGAAGCATGGCTTTTGTCAAAAGTTTGAAAAACATTTTTATGTTATATTTGGGAAATTTTGGACATACTTTCATTCATTTAGGCTTAACGTTGACACGTTTAACTCAATGACATGTTTAGGACATTATTTATTTGCAGCATACTTATTAATTGTATCAATAAATCCAATTTCAATAACAGAAATTGAAAATAATCTTCTCCAAAACGTACCATTTCTCATTTTCAAATATTGTATGAACACAGCCAACTGAGTAAAACTGGGTTTGGAAGGTCACTATTTTCCAACTTCATAACAAATATTTTACAAAAAGTCAGGAGGAACCTCCAAGGTCCAGGGTTCCATTCCCGCCGGGGCCATACGCATGCTCTCTCTCTCCACGTGCTCTCTCTCTTCCTCCAGGTATTCCGGTTTCCTCCCCCAGTCCATAGATGGTATGCATGATAGGTAGGCTGATTGGCGCGTCTAAAGTGTCCATAGTGTATGAATGTGATTGTGCCGTGCGATGGACTGGCACCCTGTCCAGGGTGTACCCCGCCTTGTGCCTGATGCTCCCTGGGATAGGCTCCAGGTTCCCCTTGACCCTGAAAAGGAGTAATCAGTAGAAGATGGATGGATGGAGGATGAACAGATTAAATTCAAATCACAGTACAATGACATTTTATCATGTATTTCTTGCTGTAACAGCATAAACGGGATTTTAAACGGGATTTGAAAAAAATAAACATCAACGTCAATCTTTAAAATTATATGAACACAGAACAAGTACAAATTGCTGCATATATTTTCTGCATCCTCTCTCACCATCTCTCTCACTCTCACCATCACTCTCGCTCTCTCGCTCTCTCTCTCTCACAATCACTCTCTCTCTCTCTCATCATCACTCTCTCTCTCACACAATCACTCTCTCTCTCACAATCAATCTCTCTCACCATCATTTTTTAAGCACAGCACATTTTTATCATCTTTCCAGACTTCCATTAGTGTCAGTTTCTGATCAATTTGAATCCCCAACAACGCTGCTGCACCTAGTGCACTCATACCATCATTCATCTTTGATATTGCTTGTTCCTTGTTATATATATTTATAACACCAGTGTTACCATATGTTCCACACATATGTTTTGAATGAGGAGTTGAACAGGTTTTCAAACCTTTTTTTTTTTTAGGTAAAACCTGTTAGTGACACCTAGTGGAAAATCAGTTAAATGTTTCACCTTGAACATTTTTCCTGCTTATTTCACAATAACAGTTATTAGATTAAATTCATTTCCAGAGGAAAATATTCACAAAAATGCTTACAATAATTTAGCCTAATATAAATACTGAGATGAGCTAACTGATGTAATGGACCTAACAATTTAAATATTTGTAATGTATATGCAGCAAAATATATACATTTTACATTCATATGTTGAAGTAAATATGATAATTTACACTGGAACAGAGTAACAATCATCTGTGATGTTACAAGGTAGTGTGGTAAGCAATACTGTAACAACATGTTACAGCCTAATAATGTAACAGTGGATCAATAAGGACAAAATTGGATCATACATTTTTTTTTTTAACAGATAACAATAAATTTTGCCAGATAATTGTTAATATTCTTCAAGATTAAAAAAAAAATTGTATTTGAACTTTTCCAGACATTGACATTTATTTATGTAACTGAGGCTTCTTAAATCGCATATGTCTAATTTGTATACTTAATAAAAGAAAAATCAGGTCTGTTGTTAGAATTAAAATGTGCATTTCACTGTCATGACACTCATGAGAAAGAGGTTTGAAGAACAATTGAAGAACAATCATAGATGCAACAGTTATTATCATTTTAAGGTTGATATGAGCATGTGAAATTTTAAGCATGCAGAAAGTTGATAGTGACTGACACGTGAAAGTTGTGCAGTGTCTCTTGCATGATGTTTTCCAGCTAGATGTTAAACAGAACTGGAGACAGTAGACAGCCTTAATTAAACCCATTGTTGAAGAATTAAAGTCAGTTGTTTAGGAGAACTGCACTGCATTCCTCATCACTGTCCACTGTTTAAAGTCGATGAAGTTACGTAAGGGGTCATGTTAGTGTTACAGATGTTTATCAATCCATAGTTTACCAGGTACACTTTAGTTTACCTTGTTACCCTGAAGCTTATCATGATACAACTTAATTAAATTTCTTATATTGTAGTCTACCATGTTACATCTTAGTTTACTTTCTTACCCTGTAGTCTACCATGTTACACCTTAGCTTACCTTCTTAACCTGTAGTCTACCATGTTACACCTTATTTTACATTCTTACCCTGTAGTTTACAATGTTATACCTTAGTTTTCCTTCTTATCTTATAGTTTATCATATTACACCTTAGTTTACCTTCTTACTGTTGCTTACCATATTCCACCTTAGTTTAACTTCCTTGTATCTTGTAGTTTTCCATGTTACACCTTTTCAAGGTGTTTTTTTTTTGTTTTGTTTTTTTTCAGTACGTAAACATTTCGGTTTTCAACGCTTATTTTGTGTCCGGACTCGGGCGTTAAACGCGGGCGACACACTGAGTAAAGTGTAAATTCACTCCCCGACAGTAGATGGCACTTATTGAAAAGCAGAAATACCCTGGTGCACAAGGTGGCGTTGCACAACTTTCCGTTTCTGACACCCACTCATCAATTAGTTTCAATTGAATCTAGATTGAATCATGATTGAATCATCTATTGAATCATCAATTAGAATCTAGAAGAAGAGAGCCAGTATTTACGTATTTGCAAAAAGCCGTTCACGCATTTTCTGCAAACTTGTTAAAGCATGTATGCACTTTTGTGAAAGGTGAAGTATTTGGTAATTTGGCCACTGCAACAAATACTTCCATAAAGTTCTTATTTTAAACAATATACTTTTTTTTTTTTAAATAAGTAATGATTTGAATTATATCAAAGTCACAGGAATAGCATTCATATACTTATGGGAAGACCCAGATTCTTCTTCTTTTTAAAAAAAAAAACATTTTTGGGGGAGGGGGTGGATATAAGTCAATTATTCTTGTGCCCAAAAATGTTAATGTTCCTGCAAATTGATGAAGTGTTGACTACAAGTGTGGAACACCACAACTCAATAATGGGGCACTTAGCTATTTGAATAAGAAGGCAAGAATACTTACAGTGTATGCAAATATATGCCAGGTGCAAAATAAATACAATTCACTGTCAATCAACGGATTATCATTTTCAGGGAAGAGACAAAGAAACAAACAATGGTATTTAGTGTAGAAAACAACACTGAGCATCGTCAAAAAAATAGCCACAACATAATAAATACACTTATATAGTATTTAGTGTGTAATTTTGAATCTGTTGCTTTCAAAGGACACCTTGTTTGTGTGTGTGTGTGTGTGTGTGTGTAGACATAAGGTTTTATTCGCAGTGAGCATTTTATTTCGGGTATGTCACTGATGCACGCTCACTAAAATGGTGTGTGCTGGCATCTTCTTCTTCGTCAGTAAGACACTTGAGCGCCATCAAGTAATACTTTTATGTAACTTCAGCAGCACCGGGCACTTGAACAAAAGCTTGAGTCTCATCTGGTCAGCCAGTTTTTAACATGACGCATCAAAAAAAATAAACCCTCAACATAAAAAAAAATAAATAAATGCTTGGATGCCACGCCTTTTACGTCTGGACGTGAATACTCTCATTGACGGCCACTCGGCCATTAAACTGACTGTTTTTAGTGATGCAAAAATTGTCCCGGTGTGAACAGGGCTTTAGTTTACATTCTTACCTTGTAGTTTAAAATCTTATACCTTAGTTTACCTTCTTACCCTGTAGTTTACCATATTATACCTTAGGTTATCTTCTTACCCTGTAGTTACCCATGTTACATGTTAGTTTACCACCTTACCTTGTACTGTAGCTTGCCATGTTACACCTTACTTTACCTTCTTATCTTGTACTTTGCCTTGTTATACCATATTACACTTTAGTTTAACCTCTTGCACTGTAGATTAATATATTACACCTTAGTTTATATTCTTACTCTGTAGTTTACTATGTTACCCCTTAGTGTATCCTCTTACCCTGTAGTTTACCATGTTACCCCATAGTTTATCATGTAAACTATAGTTGCCTTTGTTATCATTCTTGTAATTTTTTATCATGTTATTCTGTAATTTACCACTTTACAATTTTGTTTCTGTTCTTACACTGTAGTTCGCCATGTTAAGCCTTGAATTTACCTTCTTACCCTGTTGTTTACCATGTTACATCTTAATTTAGCATTTTACACTGTAGCTTCTACCAAACCAGAGTTTATCTTTCTACCCTATAGTCTATCTTACTGTTTAGTTTACTTGAGTTTCTATTAGGCTTTTTATTTCTACTTTTCATTGTGCAGTGTCTAGGTCTGACCTCTGAGTGAATCCCTGAGAATAAATCCGCCTACATTATTGTTAACACTATCTGTATTTTAGCTGCCCCCTGCAAGTATAGACTACAAGTATGAGTCTGGTACAAGCTTTTATATTCTATCACCTTGGCTCCACATTAAGACAAGAACAGGTGATGGTCCTAAATATAGAAGAAACAATGCTCTGTTCATCTCAGTCACGACATCAAGAGATGCATCCTGAACAATATTCTCAGTTTATCACTGTCTCAGCTTGAATGATAATATAGCACTCTCCTACATACATTTTACATTTAAATAAAAGAAGAATTTATGATAAATTATGACTCACCTTGCCTTTATCTTCTAACAGTGTCTTGCAGGTATTAGATTCAACATGAAGATCATACCATTCACATACTAAATCTAAGGAGATGATTAAGATGATTTTATTCATTTTAATACATAAAAATGAAAAAAGAGTTTAACTGAGAAACTGTTTTCTTGTTTGTAGGTCATTATTTTTGTAAAGTATATAATGACTATCTAAGGATAAGCGGTAAAGGATAAGATGGATGGATGGATGGATGGATGGATAAAGATTATCTTTATACAAGTGTGTTGTTGAAGTCTCTATCCTGATTGGTCAGAGGTGATGATTAATTTTCTATAACAGCAGCTCTGACAGTGGTGCAGATGCAAATCACAGGTTTATTTATCATTAATGCGCATTCTAATACATTATCATTTCTATAGGAAGGGCTTGTCCGCAGGGACTTGTACATCACAAGCTCCACATAAATAGATATTTTTTAAGTTGTTGATATGTTGAAGCTTATGGTGAAGCAGTCTAGAGGAGGATTTCTCTAAATATAGTAAAAGATTTGATTTAATGACTGAATCTATTAAACAAGTCCACTAATCTATCAAGATTTCCCCTCAAATTACAATGCTCTAGAAATGTCCTGAAACCCTTTTCACAGGGGGAAGAAAACTCATTTTATTTTGCCATGCATCAAAAACCTTGTTGTGCTCTGACTCAACTCAGAAGCAGTAATTCCTCGACAAAGTTTCAGAAACAGTAATTCCTTCTTTTTAAAACAACCTAATCATTGGTGCAATGCATTAATGAAGCCATCTAGTTGAATTGAAGGCTTGGCCTCTAAAATGATTTGATGATTTTATGTCTCGATCTTAATTTTGTCTCACTTTTATATGGACTTGATCTTGATTCGGCCTCAACCCCCCTAAGACTTGGTCTTGACTCCATCTTGACTAGTCCTGGTTTTGACAGTTGAGTTCTTGACTACACCCCTATTTAAAAATCTGCCAAAAGATACAAAAATATTAATGCAAATAGCTCACAGCTACATGTAAATCTACATGTCCATCACCTCAATAGATATTTGTTAATGCATTTAAAGCTCAATAGCCAGCTCTCCTTCCCCTTTCCCACCCCTTGGAGTGAGCAGTTAGAAGTCCATCTTATATTTTACATGTCACATTTCAAGATAATTAACGATCTGTCATGTCTTTTAGCTGTATTGAGCATTGACAGTAAGAGTGAAGGCAAGTTTGGTTATTAATAGTTACAAAACTACCATGCAATTCGACTTCTGCAACTCTCAGCATATACAGTATGGCAAGGTGTCTATCCATAATAAAGTGTGCCAAAATATATATAGAATATTCCAGGCACTGTGTGTGGCAGTGAGTGGGAGCGTGTTAGTGCCACATAAGCCGTTATGGCGGGGCTGATAGCACGGCCTCGTGTTCACACTAACCAGTTTACCAATTCCATTATGCTAAGCCCGTACACACTCGCTGCTGATGAACGATTAGGAAATGCGTAATCTCCCGTGGCACCATCGCTGCGCTACGACAGGGAAATTTCATTCATCCTGTCCAATTTTTCTCCTTATTTAAGAAAATAAATTACTCTCCCTCAGTAATCAGATCCATAGCAGGGCTGGTTCATGAGTTAAGCCAACTTCCATTAGGCTTTCATCTCCTGCTGTATTGCAAAAAAATAAACCCACACGTACACACCAAGATACTCCAGTGCTCATTTGCCAAAGCGCTCCATATTATCTTTACCCAAAAAGCCATAAGGATTTCTACAGTATTGCCGAGAGAAGATTTTACAGCTTCGTTTACACTTGAACTATACAAATATCATTATTAAATTATGAAACCACAGAACTGCAAATTAAAACGTAATTAACTGACATGATGTTTGTGTCAGTTGCCCATGAAATTTGCACATAATTTATCTGAGCTGTTAAAAAAAACAATGTAATAAGCAAATGTTTGAGACTCAAAGCAGATCATACATTTATTAATTGAATTTTGAACACTATGAGAAAAATATTAAAGTGATGACACAATTGAAGAATATTAGCAGCTTTTTTCTCTGTTGTGTCATCATCATAGAAGTCCATAATCTTGGATGATATATCGGTATGATGATGTTCCACGATTAGAATGTCCATAAAACATATATTGTTATATTTGACCAGAAAAGAGGAGCATTCCTTAAAATAATCAACATTTGCATTTATATTTGAAGGCCATGAGTCAGGTTTTTATGAAATGTAAATGTATTTGTAATGTAATTGTGTTGAAATGATGTGAAACCTTTCTGAGGGTCAGATTAACAAACTATTTAGAATTTAAGATGATCGTCAATAAAGAACTTATGCCAACATACAATAAGAATCTAACTATACAAACAAAAAAAACAACAAAAAAAAATATATGAACCCGTTAGATAGTTACAAATAAAAGTCATGAACCATTTATCAAAGATACTCTTGATCTTTTCAAAAGCAGGAAATAGATTGTTTTTATCCTCTTCCACCTATAGCATACTTCATAGTTACATAGCATAAATAAATGACACAGCAAGCGTAGTTATGCATTTTTAATTCAGGATAAAGCCTAGTTAGCTATCTAGCAAGGTTTTTCTGAAATGTCATTACATCATTCTGAAAAATATCTTGGAACCAATTTCTCAAAGAAAAAAAAGATCAAATGAATCTTATATTGGCACACATCTTTTCACAGTTTTTTTTATGTAGAAAAAAAACATGAACCTCTTCAGAGTTAATAAGCTAGCTAGACCTAGCAAAATTAAATTTTAAGATGTTTCCCAAGAAACATCTTATTACAGCAGTCATAAGATAATTACATAACAAATGAATTCCAGAAATCTTTTAATAAATGTGGACTCTTTTATTTCAAGTTGGCTCTTTTTATTTATAATTGACTCTTTTTTTTTAAGTCGACTCTTTTTATATAATTCGATTTTACTATCTTTCTTTAATTTGACAATTTTTATTTAAAATTGACTCTTTCTTTAGGTTGAGTCTTTATTTAAAATTGTCTCTTTACATTTAAAGTTGACCTGCTTTTTTTAAGGCAGTTTTTCTTCTGTTTCGGTACCTTGCCCTTTCAATGTCGCTGTAGGTTTGCCTAAACCTACTGTAAATACAAATTTTTTAATACTCTTACTTTCTATATCTCATAATCCAAAAAAAAGACAATAAAAAGAAATCATTTAAGAAGTTACGTATAATGTGATCAACTTTTAAGACACATTTTATATTCACTCTGTATATTTTAAAGACACAATCAGCATAACTTGTAGTGTTTACTGTGCCAATTCTACATTTTTTTCATATAAATTGTAGAATATAATAGAAAAAATACTAGAATGTAAAATGTTTTAATCATATTTTAACCTTCATCCTTAAACTGATTTTAAGAATTCACAGGTTTTATCACAAGTTATTTTCACAGTAAATATTAATGTGCATTAAATATCCAACACAGATGGAGGCCTTCAGAGTGATCGGGTGATCTAAAAATGGATCTCACATCCTTTAAATGGCAAATGAGTTTGTTTTGTATTGAGAGAGAAAAAGAGAGAGAGAGAGAGAAGAGAGAGGGAGAGAGAGAGCCGAGCTGGAGCTGCAGATCTATTAGTTTGCTCTCCATGCGTATCCAATTCCTCTTCAATCTGACGATGCATTTATAGGTATAATTGAAAATTAGCTGTACATGTTTTTTTTTTTTTTTGGTAGGCAGGCTAATTTATCACAGCCTATTGTTCCTCTGTGACACTTTCGTCCTGCATCTAACAAGGCTGTGGGAGCTTCAGGTCGAGCCAAAGCGCCTCGATTCTGTTCCTCTCATGCATTTTCTGAGCTTTGTTGCTAATTGTGGCCTCCTCTCTATTGAGCGATGAGTGGACTAAAAGAGCGCGCTGGCTCCACACCGGCCCGCTCGGCCTATTATCAAAGATACTCTTGATCTTTTCAAAAGCAGGAAATAGATTTTTTTATCCTCTTCTTACTACACGAGAGATGAGGGGGGAAAAACGTAATTTGCAATGCGTCCATTAGTTCTTCATTAAAGCAAGATTAAATTGCACCGCAAAATCACATCTGCCTTGCCATGATTAAAGGGTGGCATTTTTTAGAGGCCAAAACTAATTACTAGTCAAAATGAATGAGAGGTTAAAAAAAACAGACGTGTTTTTACATTAGATAGTATGGCATGTAATTAGATTCGACCTAATTCCACTATTTTGTTTCCATTAATGAGACGAGACAGGTCTCATCTTTCTCTTTCTTTCTCACTCTTGATTCACAGCTCCAAATATATAATTCTTATATAAAGTTTATATTAGTCATTTTTAGTTACAAGAACTAAAAAAAAAAAGTGGTGATTAAGAGGATAAAATTAGCAGTTATCCATGTGTAGTCTTTTATAAACGTCAATATTATTTCTGAAATTTCTTAAGTTTGTATATCACATACTGTACATCTGCATTAAAGCATCTACCTTCTCACGCTAGATATCAGATATTAAAAATTTAATAATAATAAAAATGTCCATCCGTCCATCCATTTTCTGTACTACTTATCCTACACAGGGTTTCAGGAAGCCTGGAGCCTATCCCAGGGGACTCACGGCACAAGGCAGGGGGACACCCTGGATGAGGTGCCAACCCATCAAAGGGCACAATCACACACACACACTCACACACACCTTCACACACTACAGACAATTTGGAGATACCAATCAGCCTACAATGCATGTCTTTGGACTGGGGGAGGAAACTGGAGTACTTGGAGGAAATCCCTGAAGCACAGAGAGAACTTGCAAGCTCAGTGCACATAGGGCAGAGGTGGGATTCAAACCCTTACAAACTTTTAATTTACTAAATACAAAACATCTTGTGTCCATAATAAATCTTGTGAGTTGAAAGTTTAATGTCTTGGAACATCAGTGAAACAAGTTTTTGTTCTCACTTATATTATAGCAGCTATAAACAGTCCTTCCTTCACCAGCCTCTCTCTGTTCTCCCTCTTTAGTTTAATAAAATGTTTTGAAAATTTCAGCTTGTCATGTTACATTGAAATCACAGCTGTACCTCTGTACCTCCAAGGCACTGGAGACTCATTCAATAAATGTAAAATAAACCTCTCCTTACAGAAAACTTCACCATATCAGTGATGATATATTTTTATTTGTTAAATAAGAAAGAAAAAAAAGTGGCTGGTGACCTAGAATGTAAGTGATAACAGGTACAAACTTGTTTCAAGGACATTCCACAACATTAAATGTAACTTTAAATGGATATTTAAAAAAAAAAACAATTATTTACCAATTAATTTGTTCTTTAACTCTGTTCACTTCATCACACCTCCCTGTTGTTGATTATTTTACTATAACAGAAGCACACACAGTGGTTTATTCTTTATTTCTTTATATCCTTGTTTCTTACTATTTCAGCTTTCATATAAAAAAAATCTTTAAAAACATCCTGACTACAGGAAATCGTTAACTCTCAGGAAATATACATGCATGAATTTTTTTTTTTTACTTTTTTCACTCTACGTTCTTAGGCAAAAATCCACACACTCACTAATTTTTAGCACTGGAATCGTCCTGTTTGTGCTGAGCCGAGGTTTTTCACTTCACACACACACACAGACACAGACAGACACACAGTCACACATAGTCACACACGCTCCCAGCTCATAAACGTCGCAGCCTGAGATTATCCTAAGCATGTTAGTGTTTGTGATGGTGTGTGTGTGATAGTGCCGCAGCAGCCGCAGCCCAAATCAGCAGAATGAACCGTGATCGTGGAGTGTGTGTATGTGTGTGTCTGCGTGTGTGTGAATGTGGACAACACATGCAGCAAATATGCAGCATGGAATTTATTATGATAACAAACCATTATAAATGCTCCTAATCTGCTTATGGCCAGGGTTCAAATTCATTTTGTATTTGTGCTTCATCGGGCAAATATTTTCTCTACAACATACTGTATGCTTAAAACGGCAAAATGTAGACACTTACTGTAAAGTTCATGTGCTTAGAATTTATTTAATTCTGTTAAATCTATCTCATTTATCTAATCTCAGGCTGTATCTAATTCCATAACAAAGATTTAAGCTAATTTAGAAAGAGAATGTCAGATAACGTCACAGCTCTGATTTAATCAGACATGAGCCGAAAATAAGTCATCGTCAAAGACGTCATGTTATAACACAATCTCAAGTGTTCTAGTGCTTTTACACAATAGTTTACAAAATGTGCAAAATGTTAAAGCAAATAAACATCATCAAATATCTACTTTTTAATATCAGACACTACTTCCACTACATTGTACTACCACCACTAAGTGTCTTGTTTGTCTTGTTGCTATGCAACAGATTAACAATGTTATTGTTGATGGGTGAAAACAAAATTGTCAAGGTGTGTAATTGGGAAGCTTCATTAACAAGGTTAATATACAGTCGTCGTCGTCGTCAGTGAATTTTTTTTGCTGTAGACTGAAGACAGTTGGATTTCACATGAAAAGATGAATATGAGAATAGAGTTTAGAATTTTAGCTTTTATTTCCTGGTGTTTATATATAGATGTGCTGAATGACATAGAATATAGCAATTTTATTTGCATAAAGCTTTTAATAATGTACATTGTCAAAGCATCTTTACAGAAATATATAAATTGGTGGTTCTTGTTACCCAGGCTTGTCTTGTTAGATTGACTGTTTAAACAATAAATAGCTCTGAACATCTACTCTTGGTTTTAGCCTTCAGTTTCACCTGTGAAGACTGCATTTGTTGCTAAAAAGAATAAGCTAGCATGAAGATCAGAGAGCTGTCTATGGGAGAAAGGCTAGTCATTTTGAACCTGAGAAAAAAGGAAAAATCTATCAGAGGCATTGCGCAAACACTGGGTATAGCCTATACAAAAATTTGGCATGTTCTGAAAAGGAAAGAAATCAATAGTGTACTGAGAAACAGACTGAATGGGTCAGCCAAGGAAAACAACAGCAGCTGATGAACCCAAAAACAACAGTCAGTTACATCACCAACAACTTCCACAGAGCAGGGATGAGGGTGTCACAATCCACCATATGAAGAAGACTTTGGGAACAGAAATATAGAGGCTATACCACATGATGCAAACCACTTATCAGTAGTAAGAATCAGAAAGCCAAAACAAACAACTACTCAAAGAGAATGTGGAAAAAAGCCTGTAAAAGTATCACAAAAAAGATAGCAAGAAATTTGCTGCTGTTACTGAGTTGCAGACTTGATGCAGTTATTGCAAGCAAGGGATATGCAACCAAATGTGAATTAAGTGTTAACCACATTAATTTACATGTTCCTATATTTTTGCTCGCCTAAAATTGGGTGGTCTAATGCAAATGGTTCTACATTGTATGTTGTAAATACCAGGAAATAAAAGCTGAAATTCTGATCTATCATCTCATATTCATCTTTTGAGCTCAAACACAAATGTTTTTTTGTGTACAGCACAAACAAATTAATTGGCCTTGGTGTTCCAATAGTTTCAGAGGGGACTGTAGGATCACGTTTAGTAGAGAAAGGTTGACTGTGGAAAAAGTATTGAACTTTGTGCTCGGCTTTCAGGGTAAACCACACGCAGGTTCCCTCATGGTATAAGAGCAAAGTTTCACATTTATTTTTTCTCACTGATTTACTGACAGTAATGAATGGAAAATGAAATGAATAAATACATGTAAGAATATTGAAATATATGAAAGTAGTATTTATTATAACTTCTTTTTGAGGGGACAGTTAAAACTTGTGCAGTCCAGAGTTTGCCCCTTGATTCAGATGTTCGCTACAAACCACAGATTTAAAGCATTCTTCAATGGAACCATTTACTACATTAGCTGGCTAGCTCGCTCACACTGATTTGTTCATTCTTGTTAAAATAAGGTACATGAAATATGGCATCCCTTCTTTGTTTTCATCTTCATCTGATGAGCTTTCATGTTTTAAGCGAAACGTTATATTCCAGAAAAATATAGTTTGCCATGTCCATTGATGGCGTTTCTAACTCTTCAGTAGTTTCGAACCAAGAAGTGGAATTTTACATGGCGAACACAGACGAGTGGAGTGATACTCACAGTGAAACATCCCACTGTGGTTACAGGAAATATTGGCACTCTCGGAAAGCTGCTCAACCAATCAAATGAGTGGACTGGAACTAACTGTTGTATGAAACAGTTGTTGTATTATAACACTAACACTGTTCAACCAAGCAGAGTTTAACTCTACTTGACAATACTTCTATGAAGTAGTTTTTGCCACAGTGTTGTTGAATTCTGCATTCTGATTAGTCTTATTGGTGTTGATAAATTGTCTATAACAGCAGCTCTGACAATAGTACAGCAGCAAATCACAAGTATATATTAATTTACTCATTCTAATATGCAGTGCCCTCCACTAATAATGGCAAAGTTGGTAAATATGAACAAAGAAGGCTGTGAAAAATTGTCTTTATTGTTTAATATTTTGATCTCTTGTTAAAAATAATTCACAAAAACACTCATGGATATCAAACAATTGCAAACAAAATACAGGTTTTTCAAATATATGTATATTTGGTAAATATAGGTTTGCAACAATTATTGGCACCCTTGTACTGCTACTTCCCTTTGCCAAGATAACAGCTCTGAGTCTTCTCCTATAATGCTTGATGAGGTAATGGATCTGATATTTTATATTCCTCCATACAGAATCTCTCAAGATCCTTCAAATATTGAGTCCATGCTGGTGAACTCTCAGTTCACCCCACAGATTTTCTATGGGTTTCAAGTCAGGCCATGGCAGGACCTTGATTTTGTGATCAGTAAAGCATTTTTGTGTTGATCTTAATGTATGTTTTAGATCATTGTCCTGCTGGAAGATCCAACCACAGAACATTTTAAGCTTTCTGGCAAAGGCAGTCAGGTTTTCATTTAATATCTGTTGATATTTGATAGAGTGCATGATGCCATGTGTCCTAACAAAATGTCCAGGTCCTCTGGCAGAAAAGCAGACCCAAAACATTAAAGAGCCACCACTGTATTTAACCGTGTACATGAGGTACTTTTCCATATGGCTACCTCTCTATGTGCACCAAAACCACCTGTTGTGTTTATTGCCAAAAAGCTCTAGTTTGGCTTCATCTGACCATAGAACCTGATCCCATTTGATGTTCCAGTAGTGTCTGGCAAACTGAAGACGCTTGAGTTTGTTTTTTGGATGAGAGTAGGGGCTTTTTTCTTGAAACCATTCCAACAACTTCTGGTGATGTAGATGACATCGGATTGTAGTTTTTGAGAATTTCTGACCCCAAGACACAACGAACTTCTGCAATTCTCCAGCTGTAATCCTTGGAGATTTTTTGGCCAATCAAACCATCCTATTCACATTGTGTTGAGACAATATAGACACATGTCCAATTACAGGTTGATTCTTAACATTTCCAGTTGACTAGAAATTCTTAATTATTGCCCTGATGGTGAAAATGGGCATTTTCAATGCTTTTGCTATTTTCTTATAGCCCATTTTGTGAAGCTCAACAACCTTTGCCACACAACTATATTCCTTGGTTTTACCAATTGTTATGAATGACTAAGGAAATTTGGCATAAGTGTTAACTTATATTTATAGCCTGTGAAACAGGAAGTCATGGTTAAACAATTTCCTTTTCCTAGTCACCCAGGTGTATTAAGCACATCAGTGGGAATATTCTTCAAATATATTTTTTTACAGGGGTGCCAATAATTGTTGCACACCAATATTTAACAAAGTTTTTTTTACAAGCCTGTGTTGTTTTTGCAATTGTTTGATATCCATGAGGGCAGAGTGAATTTTTTAAACAAAATATCCAAAGATTAAGCAATCATTTTTTTTTCTTTTAAAGAACGAAAGAATTGTACAGCTTTCTTTGCTCCTATTTACCAAGGGTGCCAATATTAGTGGAGGCCACTATATTATGGTTTTTTATAGTAACAGTTCAATTGCTTGTACAAAAGATGCTCCACATGAACAGATTTTTAAAAACCTTTTTGACTTTAATATAGAGAGAAAAAGAGGCTGGTAAGGGAGCGACTGTTTATAGCTGCTATAACCGCACACACACACACACACACACACACACACACACACATATATGTACAGTGAGGGCGAGAGAGTTAATAACATTGTTATTAATAGTCATTTAAAAATAATACAAGAAATAATAATTAATTTGAAGTAATTTTTGAAATTGTTTTCTTTAACATTTTATTCTATTGTATATATTTCATTTTATTCTATATTTGTCTACATGGTATTTCTTTATGTTTATATTTGTACTTACAGTCTGACTACATCCTTTATTTCATCTTCTGCATTCTATTATATTATATTGTAGTAGCTAAGTTTTACTACTTATACTGTAGTAGAATATTTATTTGTTTGTTTGTTTTTTGTTTAGATTTATCAGCATTGTTACTACAAGGAGTCTTGGTACAGTTATAAAGCTTTATGAATAAGGACAAGCTTTTTTGGAAATGATTTTGACATTATGTAAATTCTCCCCTCTCTATCAGGCATACTCATACCTGTAAACACGAGTCATATCCTTGTACTAATATAAAAAAAGACACATTTTGCCTCTTGACTTTTTTTTTATTGCGGTCAAAAAAAAGGTGCCATTGCGAATGAGGAACTAATGAGTTAACTGAATTCATCTCATCGGATCTGGGAGACATCCTAATGTCACTTATGTCACCATTTAATTCAAAGCAAATGAGTCTGGACTGTAATAAGGAGCTTCTCCGAATTAGGTTCCGTTTGCAGAAAATTGCAAAGGCCTGGTACTTTTATCTGCGAATTTCACTCCTGCATAAGCAAAAAAAAAAAAGCCTTCATACATTATTTGGTTACATTCCATCACTATGAGGAATAACGGCGGGTAAATTCTATGCATGCTAATGATAAATAGAAATCCACCTACCAGCCTACAGATAAAATGAGTTTAATTTTCCTCGCGCCCGGCTCTGGGTTGGCCTTTCACAAATTACTTATGCACAGCTATTATTAAAATAGGAGGGAAAGCAAATTAGAAAGTCGTCATATCTCCAGACTGGATTTAGCCAAGGCAGGCCCGAGCTCACAGAGTCAGCATTTTCCCCTCCTCTCTCTCTCTCTCTCTCTCTCTCTCTCTCTCTCTCTCTCTCTCGTTCAGAATTTCTCCTCATTTCCACATCTCTTCGTAGTTCTATAACCGTGTTGTGTTTACGAAATTAACCTGAATCCTTTCTCCACTACAAGTGTAATGCAATTTAAGTCCATGCATTCAGCACATGTTCAGATGCGTTTGTTGCTGAATCGTGGTGACCTTTTGCTCCGCGTTGCCTCGTCCTCCTGCCGCTGAGGGAACACAAAGAGAAAATATGACATTGTGTATTTGTGATTACTGCTGTGAGAATGCCAAGCGATTGCAAAGTTCAGCCCTACTTTCTGAACATCTGACATGACAAAACGTTAATTGATGAAGAAATGGAAAGTAAAATAAATATTATTAAACCTAAATAATAGATTGGATTAAATCCAGCAAATCTCATTGCGTTTGCCGGCTTGCGATCACAAAATGAGTAATAAACTCAGCAGAACTGTTCATAACAGTTATAACTGTTCATAACTCCATTTTGAATCACTTTCTTCCTCAGCATTCAGTTTGGTGGCACTCAGGAAGGGGGCGTGGTCGGAAACCTGAAGCCTGAAATTGTACGTTAGAAGTGATTCGGATGATGATGAAGTTTCAGTTTGATTTTCATATCACAGCGCTGTTGAATTTTCAATTCTGATGATTGTTCAGAAGATGCTGATTAATTTTCTATTAGAGCAGCTTTGACAGTAGTGCAGCTGCAAATCACACGTATATATATATATATATATATATATATATATATATATATATATATATATATATATATATATATATATATATATATATATACGTGTATATAAAAACGCTCTCTTTCTAATACACTATCATTTCTATTGTAACAGCTCATTCACAGGGATTTGTACAGCGGACACTCCACATAAACTGATTAAAAATGTGTGTAAACATTGATATGATAAAGTTTTTTATAAGGAAACATTTATTTCACATTATAATGGAAGGAGTCTCCAGTGTCAGAGGTAGACAGGTAACTTTTCATTTTCCAGACAGAGGAGTTTATGCTTTGCAGTTTCTCAGTAACATGGCAAGCTGCATTTATTTATCTTCTCACTTTAAGAGAAAAAAGAGAGGCTGGTGAAAGAACGACTGCTTATAGCTGCTACATCGAAAGTCAGAAAGGAACTAACTTGTTTCTACAACAGTAAATGTAAATTTAAAATGGATAAAAGTGTAATGTGTCAATTTTTTTTTATTGGAGTGTAATTGGTCATGGTGTTATAGGAAAATAATCAACAGGATGGTAAAAGTAAATCTACTTCATCACAGTAGCCCCTTATTGATCATTTGTTTTATATCAGCACCACATGGAGTATATTATATCTTATATAATACAGAATTATTCTGCTATTTTATGAGATTATTCATGTTGCATCAATGGTGTAACAGAGAAAACCAAAATTGCTAAAATGGAGGCCATTACTTAATTACCTGTTAGCTACATTATCCCACAGTAGAAAATTTTAAAAAGGAAACTTCACACACTGAACATGTCTTGAGTATATTTGGGATAAAGAGGACATTGTGGGGACGTTTTGTGCTTTTAATATATTTGTACAATTATATTCTATGTACATTATATAATAAATTATTCTCTATGACACAAAGGATTTAAAATTTATAAAGTGACTAGTAAAGATGGACTGTTTGTAGGGTAAAACTTTTCTGATTTATTATTTATGATCTTTAAACCAAGGATTTTAGGAACTTGTCTTACCGTGTGATTTTAAAGCTGCTGGCCCAATTTTCTTTTTCTCCAACATGAAGTTCTGCTCAGGAAATCCTTCAGTTTAATAACTCAGCTCCTTTTTTCCCCCTTCTTTGAATCATGAGCATCTCACCTCAGTCAGCGAGTTCGTCTGAGAATGAATTAATTCAAACTGAATTTCTTCTCTGAAAGGAGCTCAGCTTGGTTTTCCATCATAAAGTACTCAGAGAAATAATTTCTGCAGTAATAATAACTCAAGAGCTCCTGAAGGACATTTGAGGTCCTTCAGAGTGAACACAGAAACAAAGAGGGATCGATGTTGAGGTTGTAATGAAAGGATTCATAAATAACATAACCCACCCCACAACCCCAGACACACACACACACACACACACACACACACAAAGCCAAAAATGCAACTACCTTTTTAATATATACACATTAGTAATATTATAAATTAGTAAGAATAATTCCTCCATCAGAGCAACAGGTCTGTCTGCCATGTTATTGTTAGCTTTAATCTAACAGAATTATGGGAGGGATTTTTATCACAGGAGCTGCACAGATATTCCAGGGTTCTCCAAACAAAATGCGCTGCATGCGGTGACCTGATAAAATTCTTCACATGGTCATACCTTGACATTTTCTACTATAGAGAATATAGACCTGATAACTGAAATATGTTCCTCTTTTCATTTTGTGTATCTCAATCAGTAGTAATGTTGTAGCATTTGAAAGTCTGGTTAAATTGACAAAGGAAATAATAACATAAAAAAAAAAAGATTTAATTCCAATTCCACTGAAAAGATGCCACAACTCTCTACATTCTCTACATTTAGAAACAAATCTACCAAAGAAAAACAAAAAAAAAAAAAAAAAAAAAAAAATAAAAATATTAAACAAAAAAAAACAAAAAAAAATCAAAAAAAAAAAAAATAAAAAAAAATATTTTTTTTTTTTTTTTTGTTTTTATTTTTTTTTATTTATTGATTTTGGGTGTTGTGTTTTGTTTTTTTTTTTTTTTTTTTATTAGGGAAGCCCAATTTTATATTATATTATTTTTTTTTATATTTGTTTTTTTTTTTTTTTTTTTTTTTCTTAAAAATAAAAAAAAAAAATATTAAAAAAAAAAAATAGGGGGGTTTTTTTAAGGGTGTTTTTTTTTTTTTTTTTTTTTTTTTTTTAAAACACTCTTCGTACACAGCATCAGCTTTACAGGGAGATGCCATGGCAAGGTCAGAAAATAAAAAATAACTTAAATAAAAACATTTCCATGTCAATTTGGTAAAATGTATTTGTGGGGTGTCAAAGTGTATAATTGGCAGAAAACCTCAATTTTGGTCAAAACCTGTTTTTTTGTGTGTCATTTTTATTTGTTTTCCTGAATTTAGCTACAGGTTTTCACAAACACACACACACACACACACATACACACACACACTTCTGATTCTGCGATTCTGAAGTGGCCCTGGAGAGTGATGCTTTTACCTCATGACCTTGGAGGTCTGAACAATGAAACACTGAGTTGAAATAATATTTTAATTTCTGCAGCTCCACTGTCTGGACCAATGCCCACTCCTAAACACAATCACACTCACAGCTGGAACTCTCTCTCTCTCTCTCTCTCTCTCTCTCTCTCTCTCTCTCTCTCTCTCTCTCTCTCTCTCTCTCTCTCTCTCTCTCTCTCTCTCTCTCTCTCTCTCTCTCTCTCTCTCTCTCTCTCTCTCTCTCTCTCTCTCTCTGAGTCAATAGTTTTTAAACACGCTCTTACAGTGCCTTGCAAAAGTATTCGGGCCCCTTGAACTTTTCAACCTTTTGCCACATTTCAGGCTTCAAACATAAACATATAAAATTGTAATTTTTTTGTGAAGAATCACCAACAAGTGGGACACACTTGTGAAGTGGAACGAAATCTATTGGATATTTTAAACTTTTTTAGCAAATAAAAAACTGAAAAGTGGTGCGTGCAAAAATTATTCGGCCTCTTTACTTTCAGTGCAGCAAACTCACTCCAGAAGTTCAGCGAGGATCTCTGAATGATCCAATGTTGTCCTAAATGACTGATGGTGATAAATAGAATCCACCTGTGTGTAATCAAGTCTCTGTATAAATGCACCTGCTCTGTGATAGTCTCAGGGTTCTGTTGAAAGCGCAGAGAGCATCATGAAGACCAAGGAACACACCAGGCAGGTCCGTAATACTGTTGTGGAGAAGTTTAAAGCCGGATTTGGTTACAAAAAGATTTCCCAAGCTTTAAAAATCCCAAGGAGGCACTGTGCAAGCGATCATTTTGAAATGGAAGGAGTGTCAGACCACTGCAAATCTACCAAAACCTGGCAGCCGCCCCTCTAAACTTTCAGCTCAGACAAGGAAGACTGATCAGAGAGTGCAGCCAAAAGAGGCCCATGATCACTCTGGATGAACTGCAGAGAACTACAGCTGAGGTGGGAGAGTCTGTCCATAGGACAACAATCAGTCATACACTGCAACAATCTGGCCTTCATGGAAGAGTGGCAAGAAGAAAGCCTTTTCTCAACATTTGGTGTGACGTTTGGTTTGTCTCCCAGGTGGCTTGTGGCAAACTTTAGGCGAGACTTTTTATGGATATCTTTGAAATGGCTTTCTTCTTGCCACTCTTCCTGAAAGCCAGAATTTGTGCGAGTGACTGTGGCTGGTGTCTCCGCACCAGCTGTCTACATTCATCGCCAGGCACCTGCTGGCAGCTCTGACTCGGCTCTTTCTCACTTGTCTGGCAGGACTGAGGGCGACCAGGTGTACGGCGACACTTCTATTCTCCTTCCATTTCAAAAGCCGTTACCACGTACCGGGATGTTTAAAAGCGGAAATCTTTAGCTCAAATCCGACTTTGCCTCGCAATACGGTTGCCTGTGTGTTCTGCAGTCTTCATGTTCGCTCGCTGAAAGGTGAACATCACGAGAGCGAGGTGCTGAAGGATTACACAGGTGGTTGTATCACCATCGGTCATTGAGATAACATTGGATCATTCGAGTTGTACACTAGTAGAGGGCGGTAATTTTACGCGCACCACTTTTGTCTAAAAATTTAAAATATCCAATAGCCTGAATTCCCACTTCTGACCAATGTCCCCACGGTGGTGATTCTTTCACAAAAAATTTTATTTTATGTTTGAAGCCTGAAATGTGGGAAAGAGTGAAAACAATCACAAGGCACTGTATATTGTTTGCTATAAATATAGTTTATGGATTAGTGTTTACTTTAATGCTAGTTTGTGGATTATGGTTTACTTTAATGCTAGTTTTGGATTAGTGTTTACAACAACGCTAGTTTGTGGATGATTGTTTACTTTAATGCTAGTTTGTAGATTAGAGTTTAATCATAGTTTTGATTAGTGTTTACTATAACACTAGTTTCTGGATTAGTGTTTGTCATAAAGTTAGTTTGTGGATAGGTGTTTGTTGTAGTGCTAATTTGTGGATTGGTGTGAACTTTAATTCTCGTTTGTGGATTACTGTTGACCATAACACTAGTTTCTGGATTTGTGCTTGTCATAATGCTAGTTTGTAGATTAGTGTTGGCTGTAGTGCTAGTTTGTGGATTAGTGTTTATTTTAACGCTCATTTGTGAACTAGTATTCACTAGAACACCCTGCTGGTTAAAAAACAGTAGAAACTGTTATAGAATTTTAATGATTATAATGGGAATTGTAATGGTCCCTGTGGGTCTCTACTGGTCATTTGCTGCCTTATATTGGTTGCATGTTATGTCTAGTGGATACCATTAAGGACCAATAATGGTAATAGTTTTAATGGTTGGCTGACTGTTTGTAATGGTATTTGTAGTGGAAACCATTAGAATTCCTCCAATTTGTGTTATTGTTTTTTCTGCAGGGTACTAGCTGTGGAGTAGTGTTTACTGTAATGTTAGTTTATGGATTAGTGTTTACTATAAAGCATGTTTGTGGATTAGTGTTTATTTACCAAGAGTATTAGTTTCTAATCTAATCTAAATAATATAATTTCACAATTTGTCTTCAAACCTAACACAGTTGGTTTGGTCTGTGTGTGTCGTTATATTGCACTGCCATCTATTGGGTAATGAAATCATTTGATTTCTTTTCAAGCCTTTTCACTCACTGTTTGAGTCCATCCATCTTCTACCGCTTATTTCTTTTCAGGGTCACGGGGAAACCTGGAGCCTATCCCAGGGAGCATCGGGCACAAGGCGGGGTACACCCTGGACAGGGTGACAGGGCACAAGGCGGGGTACATCGCAGGGCACAATCACATACACTCACAAACCCATTCATACACTATGGGCACTTTAGACACGCCAATCAGCCTACCATGCAGGTCTTTGGACTAGGGGAGGAAACCGGAGTACCCGGAGGAAACCCCCACAGCACGGGGAGAACATGCAAACTCCGCACACACATGGCCCCGCCCTGGAGGTGTGAGGCAAACGTGCTAACCTCTAAGCCACCTTGCGCCCAGTGTTTGGAAATGTCATGGAAATGAAAATAATAATAATAATAATAATAATAATAATAATAATAATAATATTATTATTATTATTATTATTATATAGACAATATATCTGTAGGTGAACTGTAAAAAAAAAAAAAAAAAAAAAAAAAAAAAAAGAAGGGAAAAAAAGAGAAAAAAATTTAAATAAATAAACGATGAAAAAGGTTTTTACTGCTATTACACAAAATAGCTGGTTAAGCATACACATTATTGCAGTTACATTTCGGTGACCAGAAGTTAGCGATGGACATTTTCAGTGAGTCGCATTATTTGGCTCAACTCACCAGAAAGAGTCGATTCTTTAACCTCATACATGGCGCAAATATCGGCTAAGGCGTCTTTCTAATATGAGAGTTGTTAATTCCATCTGGCCTTTTAACGGCAGGTTCACACACTCCTCCTCGTTTGTTTGCAATTATTTTTCCGCGTTTCATTTTCATGGCCGGTAGATGGCGCACGAACACCAATTTATTCCAAATCTGTGCTGGATCTTTCTTTTTCTGCGTTGTATATTTATACAATCACCTAAAAAGTTTTTGTTTTTTTAATCATTCAGCTATCAGAGACACACAGTTCAGTTGCATACAGTTCAGAGCAGATTCATATTCTAAAGATTTTTTAAAGAGGTTAAAGGCAAATTAGATCATTATCATATTTAGCCGGAAATGGACATTTAATCTGCTATCAGTTTGATTGTTCTTCCATAAATATCTTAACATTCATTATTTGACCATTTTTGCTGTTTATGATCATGAATAATCATCTATGACACCCATTAGGCTCAGGTGGTAGAGCGGGTTGTTCACTAATCGCAGGGTTGGCTGTTCGATTCCCAGCCAAGTTAACGCCTTGCATGACAGCTCTGCTACCATGTGTCAATGAGACACAGTGTAAAGCACTTTGGATAAAAGTGCTATATAAGTGGACCATTTCCATTTCTTCGTTTAAATTGCATTTAATTTATCTAACGTTTTTAATTTTGTCCTACGTGTGTACAAACTATTGTACTCTACTGTATATATGATTAACATCAGCAAGTAGTTATCTGATGGTGATAGAAATCACACATTTTTGGTGATAACCTTATGTGTGATGCAAATGTGAGAAATTTTGTTTATTGCACAGAAGACTGAACAAAACGTTCATGTTTACTATATGCTATCTAAATTGAATGCTGATGCTCCCAGGAAGAAAAAAAAAGACTACTACATTTGGAGTAAAACGGGTTAATTTATGTGAATTTAGGTTCATTTGTATACCCCCCTACATACACGCACGCTGATTACATCACATCCTCGATGTTTCTAAATTGTGTGTTGCCAGATTGATTGATTTTCGACAATACTGTTTGCACTGTTCTTGGACAAAAAAAGCAGAATTTTCAATTTTATAGCCAGATCATATGTCTGTTGATTCAGTTCAAGTTGAATTGTATAGCACTTTTAACAGTGGACACAAAGCAGCTTTAGAGATTTATATAAAACTCTGGATATACATTTTAAATGTATAAATTAGCTTTTCCCCCTCTCACTTCTGATCACTTAATCAGAATGCTGATTCATTTTCTATAATAGCAACTCTGCTGTTGCAAATCACAGGTTTATATGAATTCCCTTTTGCTAATACGTTACACTTCCTATAGTGACAGAGACTTGTACTGCAGACGCTTTGCGTAAAATGACTTCTTTTTTTTTATTGTTGAGGTTTTCTCCGAGGAGAAATGAGTTTATTTAACATTTATGGAAGGCGTCTTCAGCGTCAACACTTTGTAACAGTCAGAGGTAAAGCTGTACCTTTATGTTTTCTGACATGTCTACAGTTTGCAGTTTCACTGTTACGCCATGCTGTGGGGTATTTTCTCTGTCATTAACTTCAAGAAAGAGAAAAAAGAGGTGGGAGAACAACTATTTAAAGCTGCTATCATAAGTAAAAAATTGTTTTGTGGATGTAACACAACATTAAATGTAATTATAATGGGGTGAAAACATATATACAGGCATGTTGTTCTTTAATAAATACATAAAAACTGTCCTTGTTGGAATTTTGCTTTGGTATGACGAATAAAACACTGTTTCAGAAAACTAATCAACTTTGAAATAGTAACAGTAACTTCGCTTCATTAATCTAGTATGTTATAGTAAATAAAGCGAATAAAATAAAAAAAAGATTTAAATAAATATATCTGGCAACTATGAAAATAACTTAGTGACGTGTTTTAAACAATCTGGCAACCTGTGTATGTGTGTGTCTGAGCGGTTTGTTGTTTCGACATCATTCAGTCAGTGGCAGGAAAAGCAGCTCCACTTTACCTCAGACATGAAGGAGTAATATCATTTATTTTTATATTATTATTATTATTATTATTAATTTAACGTTACACCATTTCTGTGTCAGTGCATGCCGTAATGTACAGAAGGAGAATCTTGTGTGGAAGGAAGACATACATGTTGCGGCAGTATTTCGGCGGAGAAAGGAAAGCCAAGCTGGCTAACTTTTGCTAGCTAGCAAGCTAATCCGTTAGCAGCGCATCTTATTGAGCTAGCTGGACTAAGCTAAGCTAAAACCCCGAGGATGCTGCGGTGGATACGGCAACAGCTGGTGAGTTACACTTTTCTTTCTTTCTGGCAGAACAGTGGATTTATTTGATTTGATGGCGAAGGCAACCTTTTTCTCAGAGAGAATCCTTTCTGTTGGGCAGGTTTTAATTAGCGTTAGCTGTCGAACTTAGCTTTCAGAAGAAAAGTGCATGGTTTTATGAGTGACAGCAGCTAGCTATATACCTTATTGAGTTTGGTTTAGTATTTAAAAATATCACCGTGTTTTATATATTTATTTCTTCAAAGTTGTATCCATAGAACTGTAAATAAGTGCACAGTCGAATAAAAGTTAAATGTATGTTTAACCTTTCCTGTGGAGTTTCTCTTAGCAACAGTAAACTAACGTAGACAATGACGTCACACTTGATTAGGTCATATTCTTATATAGTCAAATAACATGATCTTTTATATAGGCAATATAATTTTTATATCAAGTCTAATACATCAGGGAAAGCATGAGTGATGATAGTGTTTAGGCTCTATTATGCTGAGTATAGTTACAGAAACGTATTGAATCACTTCACAACATAATGTTGTTATTTTATATCAGTAAGTGAAGAGAACAATAATTTCCTCTAATTTCATGAGAGATGTTGTTTGTGCTTCAGGATATAAAAAAAAAATAATAATAATAATGACAAGTTACTGGTCTCAGGCACGGATTCACAGATGATCTGTATGATGAATCTAAATGATCGTTATTCACTAAGTTTTGCGCTGGTGTCTGTATAATTACACTCAGGTGTGTGAGGACAGAACCTGGCTAAAAGTCTAAACACTAAACACACCTCAGCTGTCAGACATCATTAAAAAAAAAGACTTGAATAAAATAAAATTCTCAAGTTTCTCATTTGTGTTGGCGAGAAACAGAAAGGGAAGCAGACACAAACTGACTGCAAGCAGAGGATGTGATGTAACGTTTGTGTATTCCTGCTTAATCTCTCAAACTCTACAGTGTTCAAAAGGGTCATATTTGTGTCATATCACCCGCCACTGAGCTTCTGTAGTTTTATAACAATTACACATTTTGATCGAAAGCAGTTCATAAGATGTAAAAAAAAAAAAATAATAATAATAATAAAATAAAAAAAATTATTGGATAAATAATGTTTGGATATTAATGTATTTTTGCAGACATGAAGTAAAGGAAAATAAAATCTTTGTGCGAAAGGAAATATTTAACAGGAGATCTCTGTGCGAAAGGAAACTTTTAGCAGGAGATCTTTGTGCGAAAGGAAACTTTTAGCAGGAGATCTTTGTGCGAAAGGAAACATTTAACTGGAAATGCAAAGGAGGCGGGGCTTACCACGACTTCAGTTTAGTCTGACCTAATCCTGTTCATAGATTAGGTCTCACACATTCATTTGTCTTCATAACTAATTAGTCTGTAAACTAATTTGTCCTAATCATTAATTATTCTCTTAAAAATATTACTATTATTGCAATAGTTATTTTTACGTTGTTTTTGAATATAAATGTTGATTAAGACAGTAAGAGCTGGGCAGTATGGCAATATACTATTGATATCATCATAAAGTAGGTCACCATACACTTTTCTGAAACCTAGAGATCGTGGACATCTGTGTTTATCTTTTTTGTAATTAGAAATTGCAAACTGACAGCTGATTTGATGTTAAAAGATTTAAATTGTAAAATGTTAACCTTTTTTCACATTTTTTTTCATTGTGATTTTTAGAAAAAAAATCACACATACAGTCAAAATCTGTCAAAAGTTTTAGAACACTTCCATTTTTCCAGTTTTTATTGAAATTTAAGCAGTTTAAGTCTAGTGAATAACCTGAAATGGTACAGAAGTAAGCAGTAAACTACCAGAGGTTCGAAAAAAAAGTTTAGGTTACCAAAACCTGAAAAATGATATAAATTTCAGTTATACAAAAAGGCCTTTTTCAGTGAACAAGTGATGGGTTTACAAGTTGCAGCTGTTCTGTAGCAATGGAAGTAAAAGCCTTGAAAGTTGATGCTAATAATTTCTACAGGTGTCCCAATTTTTGTTGATTACTCAGAAACTCTCTGGCTGCGTCCGAAATGGCGTACTACCCTACTACACAGTAGGCGAAAAGCAGTATGTCAGAGTGGTGGTCTGTCCGAATTCTCAGTAGGTTAAAAATACCTGGATGGCGTACTGGTTCTATCTAGCAAGATTTTGCAGAATGCTACCGATAAACACTACGCAAGTCAAAAGTTCCCATAATGCAATGGGACTGGTGTGGACAAGCACAGAAAAAAAATCTTGGAAGATGGTGCGTCGGCTCTTTTTAAGTATTAAACCCTGGTTAAACAGGACTTGCTTAATAATACTCATTGAAACTTTCAACATGTTGTCACAGAGTTTGAAACTTTTATTGTGATCTCCATCGTGCCTTAACCATCCAAGCTAATGCCAATGAATTTACCTCAGCCTGTTAAAATTCTCCTAGTTTTAACTAGAGATGCACTGAAATTTCAGACACCCATATATGAGTGGCGGCATACATTTTTGGCTCATGTTTTCGACCTTTTTTTATTTTTTGGCCAAAAACCGAAATTGCCATTTTCAGCCAAAAGAGAATAAAGGCTGAAAATATGTCGCCACGCCCGGCAGTGCTTGGCGCTCATATTTCACTTTCGATCTAGCAGACGGTTATCATTGCATTGCAACATTACTAGATCCGTAATTTAAAGAACATTACTTTAACATGGAGGAAAAAGCAGCGTGCATGGCAAATTATTCAGGCAGAACTGGAGGTGATGAATGCATCTGCTGAAGGATCGACGCGTAGCACAGAGTAAAGTGTTCCAGAGAAATGGTGGTGATGCGCAAACTCCTCAGTTTCTGACATGTTTGACGAGATTCTACAGGAAAGCGCCCAATCCACAGCAGCAACACAACAAGCGCAGCTACATTTTCCATTTCTTGTGCGTATTGCACACGAATATTGATCTGGACTGACCAGCACAGTCTCCAGACTTAAACCCCATCGAGCTGGTTTGGGATGAACTGGACATTAGGGCGAAAGCAAAGCAACCTACAAGTGTAACACATTTGTGGGCACTTCTGTGACAGTGTTGGGAAGAACTTTCCCAACAATATTTGATTTCCATTGTAGACCGAATGCTGTGAGTGTGTTTGGCTCTTATTTCTACAAAAGGTGGCTGCTTTTTATTAGTCAACAATTTATATAAAATTTTGTTAAAGTGATTCCATGATTTCTTTTTCTCCAATTATTTTTGTTCTATGCTTTAATTTCAGAGTACATTGAGACATTAATCTGTGTAAATTTCAATAAAAATGTAGATGTTTTAAAACTTTTGACCTGTGTGTGTGTGTGTATGTGTGTGTGTGTGTGTATGTATATATATATATATATATATATATATATATATATATATATATATATATATATATATATATATATATATATATATAAACAAACACACAGTGTACAGTGCAAAAGTCTTAGGCACATGCAAAGAAATGCTGTGGAGCAAAGATACCAGCAAAATAATGAAATTTTTCTACATTATGGTAAAAAAAAAACCATAAAGAGCAGTACACAGTAGTAAATTAAATAAAGTCATTATTTGGTGTGACAAAAAAGAATCTTGCAGAACCAGACACGGATCTTCTGGAGACTTTGACTGTCGCACTTGCTTCTTATTTTTGTAGCAAAACCCAGCAGCCTTCATTGTGTTTTTTGTCTGAAAAGTAGTTTTTTTTACATAATATGCAGCTTTCTTTACTGACATACAAACATTTTTCTGTAACATTTAATTTTGTGCTGGGAAACTAATGTTTGGAAATCTAAAATGTTTTTTGTACTGACTCGATAATGTAGAAGTCATAAACTAAAAATCTATAATAAAGTTTGTACTAAAAATGGGTTAGACTAGGGTAAGACTTTTGCATATTTCTGTGTGTGTGTGTGTGTGTGTGTATAATTTGGAAAATGTATGTATAAAATAAATAAAATAGTTTTTTTTAAGAATCAGTAGCATATTTCTGCAAGTGTGTGAGTGAACCTATGTCGTGATGCATATTATGAATTAGGTAATGATTGGTGCAGATTTGACTAAAACTGATCTGAAGTTGTACAGGTGTGCTGTGTAGCTCTTTTGCAGATGTGCTGTGTAGACATGTTTATATCAAGATAATGACCTACATTATGAATAAATGCTATGTTCGCAGTGTTAGTGAAATGCTATCCTGTCAGATTAATCTTTAGTTGATAATGATAATGCTGGTGATTTCATTTTTTTCCGTCTGCGCCTTTCACAGCAACACCACACACGTTTTTATGCCCTGTTATTTTGGGCTTTATTTAAACCGCAAACGTTTGATTTCTCATGTCTCCCTAAACGTTTCTTTCCTCCATAATTAACATCTCATCCTTTCCGTCTTTTCTGTGACAAGTCAGGCGTGAAACTGAGCTTCCTGTGGAGAATCCTGAACGTGAGCATGAACAGAAACAGATAGCGTTTTTGTGAGACTGTGGACTTTTGGTGTTGATTACTTTTCTGTATCAGCAGCTCTGGCAGTAGTGCAGCTGCAATTCACAGGCTTATTTTAATGCACTCATTCTCTGAGTGCTCGTTGACTTGTTCAGCATGGTGAAGATTTATGTAAGGAGAAATGTTTGTTTAAAGGGAACCCGACTATGAAGACTTGTATGGTTTATTAGATTAACGCTGACATCTGCTATACAAAAACACTAGATGTTCTCCACAGTGACATCACACCCTACTAACCCACAATCAAATTCGTTATTGATTTTATTGGTTATTTATTGCAGCCTTAGTTAAATTAAAATATGAATGGGTAAAAAAAAAAAAAGTATGACGCTTCATTATTTAATTAAAGAAGTATTTTAGTCACTACTCATTATTGTACAATCTCTGTTCTATGATCTGGGAATTTTTCTTCACTCAAATGTATAGCATGTATATCACAATAACTAAGTACCATAATTTCCGGACTATAAGCCGCTACTTTTTTCACAGGCTTTGAACACTGCGGCTTAAACAATGATGTGGCTAATTTATGGATTTTTTTTGAGCTAACGAGTTTCATTATGCCAAAACATTTAGCCTCGTCACATCGGACTAATAAAATTACCCAACAGGTCACAGTGGACCAATGAAACCTTTCGAATTAAATCTAACACGCTCACACTACATTCTTCAGATCAGTCGTTTTGCGCTTCATGCACACCCCCTCATCAGGGAAAACACACGAAGAAATGCATATTGGTTGACGTCATGTCTCCGCCCCGTCTTGTCATGTGTTGTCGAGTCACGTATGTTTTGGTATTGCCCGCAGCTGTTAGCAGTTTGGCTGGTGTGTGTATATATACCGGGAGCCATGACACACACAACGCGGGTAATTAGATATAAAGTTAGAATTAGATTGCGAATATAGTTAGTCTTTTTTCCATGCCATGTCCATGTTCATAGTCATTGTCACGTTTCATGTCATAGTTAATGTTTAGGTTTTTTGGTTTAGTTAGCTTAGTTCATTGAGTTGGTCATGTTTTGTATCTTGTATTTCGAGTCTGCTCTCCTCTGTTTCAATAAAAGGTCTCGTCCTAACTACATTTGCATCTGTCCTGCTTTGTTTACATCACGAATCGTGTCAGTTACAACGTGGACACCTGCGGCTTATAGACAAGTGCGGCCTATATATGTACAAAACATTTTTTCTTTTTAAAATTAGCGGGTGCGGTTTATATTCAGGTGCGCTCAATAGTCCGAGAATTACGGTAGAAGGATTTGTACAGTGTCTTTTGCCTCGTCAGTGTCGTAGCACATAGCCACGATTAGCTTATTTTCCCTCATGGTTAGAAGCAGATTTATTGCCATTGGCAGCTAGTTAGAGACGACCTCACTTGACAGGTTTTCTAGTGTCAGTGTGTTGATGTTCTAGGTGTGTTTGTGTGTAACTACTCAGGTTATGCAGGATGTCACAATTACACAGGAAGCACCAATTTCAGGGGGAAAATATGTCAGTCCCAGTGGCCTCCAGACGTGCCGGTCAGCCTCAGCGCAGGAGGCGTGCCCTCTGTCAGTGTCGGTGAAGGATCATGTATAAGGGATTTTCCTGCCCTGAGAAGGAGTGTGTTTGTATTACATTGCCAGTAGCATGAATTATTACTAATGCTTTACAATGTGCAGTGTTACTGTATTTCACTCATCTTCATTCTCATTAAAATTTGCTATTGGTTAAAAAAAAGGTTCAAATAGTCTCTGATTTAATTGCTATCAATTTAGAAACATATAGATGTTTTAGGATATATTTTTTTAAATTTAAACTTGATTTGGTGCAAAAGAAAATCTTATGTTCTACCCCTTCACTCAACTTCATAGTAATGCTATTACTGTTTGTGAATACAGAAATTGTTTGCCTCTCTAACACCAAAAGATTTTACTTCTCTTCAGAGAAAAATGCATCTTGAAAGGAGTGTACTTATCCATACATTCCAGTACATTTGCTTATAAGGAAATGGAAGACAGTGTTTCATTAGAAAATCTGCTTTGTTTTTGTCAGTTTTTCATGCCTGGAGTGTTCTTCTCAGAGACATGAGTTCAGTGGGAAAAGAAGTTCTGTTCATGTGATAGATTTAATTAAGCACCCTTGTCTCGTTAATGTATTGATTTATTACAGCTTGTGTTTCATTAGCTCTTTAATGTCTCTCTCAGTGCTTTGTTTAAAAGCATTTCAGGTTTGCAAGAAAACTTCTACTTATAGAAAGGTTTTCTTAAATATGTTTTGTCCACTGCAGATAAAAAAAAAAGTTCCTGGAATAACAGAATAACAAACATATACAGTAATGATTCAGTGTTTCACACAGGATTTTGTAAGACTATGGTGGGTGGATCTTTGATGCTCTAGTGAGGTCCGGGGGCATACTTCCCCAATAAGAAAAGTTTGTACATTTTAAAGTTAAATGCATGGTACATCTTGCTCTCAAAATGAAAAGGCTATAAATCTATGAAGTACTTTTTGCACTTGTGACCAATTTTGTGGTCTAGTAGTAATTCATCATCACATTGTTATAAAAAGTCACACCCACAAAGCATGCATGGTAAAGCATGGTAAATGAGATTGAGTTGTACACGAGATCTAATGGTCAAAACACATCAACTATACATTTTAGCCAAAGAAATGAAGCAAAAAGGTTACCGGTGTTGAACTGGTTTATTTTTTACACATGGTATTGATCAACTCTCCCTACATCCCTATTTGCAAACTTTGCACTCTGAATTTGGACATTTAATTGGCCTGGGCTTTGAGTAAAAAAGTTCTAATGCCCCTTTGCAGTTGATTTCTTCTGGGCAGGCAGCTAGGTAATGAAAATGAAGGTAACTGCAATTAGCCAAATGAATGAAAATGAAAGGTGCATTTTGAACACACTGTACTTTTCTATTAGTTTAGGATACTATGCAGTTTATCATGTAAGTTAGCATTACATGATGAGCCAACTTGCTTCTCAGATGCTGAAATTAATTACATTGTCAGAGCCACTGATAATAACATTAACGTTAGATAGTTAGCTAACATTCGCTAGCTAGATATAACGCTGCATACGTGTTATACTGTTTTTCACAAGCTGCTGGTTAGGTCAATCGACATAAGCGAGGAGCTTGACCGCTAACGTTGTTAGCTAACATTAATGTTCCCTAATTAGCTAACGTTAGATTAACGTTAATTATTAATGATAACTTCTGCGGTCAGCTTATCTGGTATTAGTAGTGGTCTGACTGACAGGGTGGAGGGTCTGACTGGTCTGACTGGTGGGAGGGACGCTTTGCCGAAGCAACGGCGCAAAACAGAGATCTTTTATATTATTGTGAGAAATGTATACATATGTTCAGTTCTTTATGATACTGTAGCATGCCGCCAGAGTCTATGTAATTAATGGGAAACACTGTTTAGTACAACTGTATTAAGTGTTAAACTGTAGACTGCAGGACCAGTTTTTGCTATGTTGTTTTGTCTACATACAGCATCCTGGCTTAAGTCATGCGGTCAAATGGTCATATGATTACACTGATTTATTTGCCAACTGGGGAGGAAAGAAAACACAGAGGAGTCCTCACAAAGAGGAGCCTTTAAATAATGGAAAAACTTGAGATTTCCATGCAAATCTTGTAAATTTCATCCCATTCAAAAAGAGCTGATGTATGAAATTGTCCCCGTTATGCGTATAATCTTGTGCATTGTTGCAATTTACCATTTAAAAATCGCAGGAGCTTGTAATTTTCAAAGTTACTGCAGATTTTTTGTAGATTTGGGCCAAGATGCATCATGTGACGTCATCGCAACAAGCCATGTGATGGCATCAAAATGCACATTCAGCCAAAGCCCCCTTCGATTCACGTACATCGAACATGAGAAAGATCATGCAAAACAATCATGCAAAAAAAGCACAAAAAACTCTGCACGTTGAATCACAAATATTGACAAATGCAAAATCAATCATTTTGGCCGCAATAATCACACAAAAAAACAGCAAACTCCTGTATGGACTGCTTGTTGTTTTATAAGATAGCAACCATTCCTACATTGTGGTGGGAACACAGAACAGTTCTCATCATGTGTTTTCTTCAGGAGAGGTCTGACACTTAGTTCCTTAAATGGTTATGTAACCTGGGGGAATTTACTTTATCACAGTTAAGACATCAAAGTTATGAAATAACAAGTGACCTAATATCGTAGGAGAACCCGATAAAATGGTCAAAGAGGGTAGATAAAGTAGTAGAACGCAGTACTAGAGAACTATAAAGTATACCATTTTATAAGAAACATTACAAGAAGGCCGCAGGACTATAATTATTAAAACATGACATGTTAGATTTCTTTGGCACAGGCACAAAAAAGTGCTGGAGAAAGAGAAACATTAGTTAAAGACATCAGTAACTGCCTTTGGCATGTGTTCTAAGCATACTTTAACACGTGCACGTGGTGGAATGTGATCCGGTATGGTGACTTTGTAAAAATTCACTTGCTTGAGTGTGCAGTGAAATGAAGAGGTTCAGTAGATATCTTGAGAGATGCTAAAGTTTCCTTTTCTAATGGTAGTGCAATCACGTTACTGTGTCATTAGAAATGAATTTCCCTCCAGTGCAATCTGAAATCTGACTTGACCCTTGTCGAAATCTTTGTGTTATAATGACATCTTTTTTACTAGCGATGATAATACTGCTTTTTCTTTCCTGATAACAAAAAATTTAGCCTCAGCTGATGTCTATACCAGTCATTAAAAATGACTGAGATGAATAATTTAATTATTTTTTTTAACCCAAAGCACTTCACTGTCAAACTCTTTCAAACAAAATCACATAGGCTAATAAATAAATAAAAAAATTAATAATGTATAAATATAATAGAAACAATCCTAATAAAACGTCAAGCCTCTTTTATATGTAAACATTTCCAGTTCCAAAAATTTAATTTATTTTCCAAATTCAATTCCAGTTTCTTCGGGGGGGATGTATCAGCCCAATACTGATGCTGGGTACTAGCAATTCACATACAGTATACATATACATTCTAGGGGTGTAACGATACACTAAGCTCACGATTCGATGCGTATTGCCATACTGGGTTCACGATACGATAAATATAACGATATTTTGAACAAAATTTTAATTTAATTTGAACGAAATTCATATTGACAGATTTATTTCCAAAAGAATTAACAAATTTCAATAACTTTTTGTAGATACAACTTAAAGAATTCACAAAATTTTTCAAGATTTAATTGAACCTTCTGTATGTAAACAATTGACTGTGTGTCACTGAACAATAAAGCTGAATTTTAACATGAAATTAGAATTAAGATAGCTGAAACCTAAAAGAGAAAGCAGTAAGAATGCAGTAAGAATGCAGTAAGAATGCAAAAATAAAAACAAAACATTAAAATACGTTCAAGCAAGTTGAACTCAACACAAACAGCTTTTGGGTTTGTTTAGGTTACTTACGGGGAAGAAAAAAAAGCCCAGCATATCTACATTTTCAGGCTGAAGCTTTTTTTTTTATTATTATTATTTATTTATTTTTAATGTAGGAAGCACTATAACAAACTAAAAATGCTTATGTTTTGCATTGTTTATGGTTGCTCAAATCGATCAAACCAAGAAACCACAGTGAGATTATATTGAGTACCAAAGTTGTTGTTCATAAGGGGGGAAATGCAAGAAATTGACTGAAAAATGCAGGGAAAAGTGTCCTGTAAACCGGTGTCTGCGGCCAGGAGGAGACGAGTCGGATAATGCTCGGATAATTTGTCAAAGGGAAGTTAATACAACTTGCATATACTGTGTTTGTTTATGTAACATTAGCTGTTTCCGTATTTTTGTAAAGCTAAATTAATTGTTTGGTGATGATCCATGCCTTTAGTGGCGTTTCAGCGGACCTTTTGAGAATGTTTAACCTAATAATATAAAGTAAGCAACCGTAACGCTAAGATTGAGAGGCGCAGCAGCGTTGAATGACTGTTGCTAGGTTAATCCACAAAAAGATGTCACTTACCCAGGTGAAAACCGAACAATAATCAGCCGTTGACCCAACCACTAACAAAAAAGTTGCATGCCTCCATACTTTTGTATACTTTTATTTGTTTTCTGGACTTGAAGGATGTCTGGAGGACAAGGTGGTTGCTTATATCTACACCTCGATGGCAGGCAAGTACTTCAGTTGTATAGAAAAATCACTCCTCTTCATACTATAAGGATCACATCCAACATATGCAGTGATTTTCTGTTTGTCTTTCTCTTGTACTAGTGTCTAAACCAGTACAGTACAGACATTCCTCCATCTCGTCCACTCTGCTTTTCACTTCCTGCCCTCCATCTGAATTTCGCGCGTCATCCGAATCACGTGCCTACAAACGAGTTATAGGATAAAACAGACATCATATCGTAAAAAAAAATAGCTCTACGATACATATCATACCATTTTTGATATTGTGATGTGTATATATATATTGTTACACCACTAATACATACAGTGAGTTGATTGCGTCTTTGTGTGTGTGTGTGTGCTGCTTAAAACCATTTTTGTATCACTTTAAATATCTGCTGGAGACCTGCATTGTTCATTTGTTATTCATGGTTTATAATATAGACCCAGATCAGCTTCAGTAACTAATGACTTGCGGATTTACAAAGAAATTAATCAATAAATAACCTCTGTAGTTTTTTTCTAATGCCATTATAACAGTGATCTATACAATATACAGAATTAAGAACTTATGAAGCGTAGTTACTGTTACCTCCCCACAGTTGGTTATTTTCCTATAACAGCACAGTGTTTTATTCCTCTTATGCCACAGTAATTTGCAAACTATTGCATTTTTTAATTTGTTAAAAAATGGCATAACATAAGTTTTATTCATTTATTGTTATGTGTAATGTTTGGAACATCCTCAAAACAAGTTAGTTCCTGTTCTCACACATTATAGCAGCAAAAAAAAAAACACAGCTTACAATGTTCTCAAGAAACCACAAAGTACTGACACTGGAGATTCCTTCCATACAGGATAAGTACATTTCTTCTTACAGATAAATGATTGAACATATTTTTAACCCATTTATGTGGAGCGTACAAGTTCCTGTGAATGAGCTATTACTATGGAAACCATAACTTATTAGAACGGACACATTAATTACAGAATGTTTTTATAATAATAATAATAATATACTTTTTGAACAGCTTTAAACACTCGACCAGGCTGGGAATTTTCTCTTTGCTGTTTTTTTTTTTTTTAATGGAAATGAAGGGCATGGCATGCAAAATGAATGTAAAGTGTGCTTACACACACCAGGATTTACTTTAAAGTGAAAATGTTCTGGTTTGTCTGTTTATTTTTATAATAAGTGGCATTACACAATAATTTGGACATGCACACACTATCCCATTCCACCGTTATGGAAACCTTTCTTTGGAGAACAATCTGTAATTAATGGTGGGAGGAATGTGCTGTGTCAGTGATGTGTAGCTCTTTCTGTACAGATGATAAATTTCAAATGCATTTGTTGCATTAAATTTCTTTAAAAGTGAAACTCATTTTGCATTCATGGATTAATCTCGTAAGTAAGATGATGTCATTTCCTGCATGCATGGTTTTTTTTTTTAAAAAGGCAGCGAGACTTCTGACTGACTCACATGCTGGCTGCCCTTGGAGAGTGTATACAGGTGTGTGTGTGTGTGTGTGTGTGTGTGTGTGTGTGGTTCAACAAAAGCTCTGCAAAGGCAGCTGTTGAAAGCATGTGTTGTCACACAGGTTGGATGACGTGGCTTCCTCACTCACTAATTTCCATGGAACAGAAACAGCAGTAGTAATTCTGTGCTTTCACGTGTTGTCTTTTCACTGCCACCTCAGCCCTGAATATTTGAAAACGGAAATCTTTCTTGAACAAGAATTGGAAACATCATAGAGAACGAAAGCAAAAAGGAGCCAAATATTTAATTGCTATTGAAAGCAAACAAAATCCCTTCAAATTGTTCCAAAGTGAAAATGATATTTAAGTGCTTAACCAGTTAGATTATCTTTTTATGCCTAAACCTAAGCATTTTCCCATCAGGCCTAACTTCTAGCCCAGACTTTGTCCTTTCTTGTCTGCCTATAGGATTATATGATATTGGATAGCTGCTATAGCCAGGGTTTTGAAGATCTTTTGATTGAAAAACATTTTCTAGTTTCTGCAAGTAAAGTAGTGGGACGCTATGAAAACATATTTAAAATAAATGCACATTTTGGTTTCTCTTTATACACTAGGCTTCCTATAAGTAGAGCTGGCTATCATACGTAAATGTACTTAACAGCTCTTTCATTTTGTTCTGACCGGTTTCCAACGAGCAGAGTGGGGTGGGGCATGGCATGCTGGAGCAGGAACATAAAAAGTATTGTTTTTATTCACAACGAACCTAAATTAAAAAAGAAAAAAAAAATGTTTCTAGTCCCTGATCTTAAATATCATGTAATCATAAGGAAAGCTCACATCATGCCATAAAAGATATCAGCTGGTTTCAGGAGATGTTCTTTCTCAGCCTGTTTTGAGCGTAAATGGCTGTTACTTTCGAGTTTATGAACTGCTAAAAGATTTACACTTGCACTAAGTGAAAGTTTTCAACAGCCTTGAGTCAGGGTGTTCTGGTTTGAAATGTTCATGGTAGGATAACCTGGTCTAAAAATAGCACGGATCTTAATGAATCACAAAATTTAGTTCCATTGGTAAAACCATAGTAGCTATCCATACCTTCTAAAGCTAATGTTCCAAACACAAAATATCAAACTATTCAGTGTGAAAATCGGTTGTTTACAGATTTACCTGTTAGGTATGTAACAGTACTAACTACGCACACTCGCCAGAGGCTCAAACGATCTCTGCTGCTTCATTCCAATCTTTAGAGACTACACAGAACTAAATGAGACCTACACATTTCTACAGGTCCTATTTAGTTGTGTGTAGTCTCATGATGTCCTGTGTTTTACATAGCACCATGGCCCTGGAGGAGCGTAGTTTCATTTCACTGTGTACTCTACCAGCTGTATATGGTTGAAATGATAATAAGCCTATTGACTAAGTCAGTAGTCAAGTGGCTTTATTGTCATTTCAACTCATTTCAGACCTGTAAAAATGTAGGCATAAATCAAGGTTGTTGTGATTTCACAGTTCCTTGCTACAGTATACCATTACAGCACCACTTTTGGATTTAAAATTTTCAGCCTGACCTTTTGTTCTGTGCTCATTTGTGTTCTTTTTATCTTCCTGGAAAAAAATGGAGAGGCAATAGCAAAGCAGAAACATTTCTTCCATTCTTAGCTGCTTTATGGAAATGGATCGTGTTGTCATGGCGATCGATCGGGCCATGATTCAATTAGTGTCCCTCTTTGGATTTAATTATTTAGACAGATGTGCAGTAGTTAAGTTGGAGAGAAATCTAAATTGCACCCTAATCCAGTTACTTGTGTAGCAAGAGATCACATCTTTACAGAAAAGCTTCTTCAGGAATGTGATTTCTGCCTGCTGTACATCGTGTCTGACATCCCTCATCCATTCCTGAGGGACTGTAAATAAAAAGGCAATAGTGGAATCCAGTAGTAAGTGATTTAAGTGTGCAGTGCTGCAAGCAGGACCTTTCCGTAATGAATTGTTCGGCTGCTCTGCGTCTAAATTAATAATGCACTTTTCAGGCCAGCACCCGGGCACATTTCCTCCTCAAGGCCATTTTTATTTTACGAGTTGAGGTAATGTGCTGTCACTTCTGCTCCAGGAGGTCTGTAAGTTCTACCGGCATCAGATCTCAGAAATACATTGGTGTCTAATATTTCGATAATTTCTTTACATTCGACTTTCCCCTCAGTTTTCTTGGAATCCCTGTCACCATCCTTAAAGACTAAGCAGACTCTAAAGAGGACTTCTAATATATTTCATTGAATTAAAGTGTAGTAACTTGTTACTGGCATAATTCTAGATTCATGTTACATCAGCTAGTGCTATAATTTCCAGAAATCATGGCTTCAGGAAATTTAAACATAATTAATTGCCTAATTGTTCTTGATTTGTTGATCTTCCTTCCTGTGATTGTTCAAGTCAGTCACACACGCATATATATATATATATATATATATATATATATATATATATATATATATATATATATATATATATATATATATATATATATATATATATATATATAAATAATACATACATACTGATAGATTGATAGAAAGTGAAAGTCCACTAGGAAGAAAGAAAGCCTAAATCTTGGAATTATTACCAATCATTACACAGAGACAGCCTGAGTGTCTGACATTCTGACATATTTGTGTTCCTCTCTTGCAGGGTTTCGACCCACCGCATCAAAGTGACACCAGAACTGTTTACATCGCAAACCGCTTCCCTCAGCATGGACATTACATTCCACAGAGGTTTGCGGATAACAGAATCATCTCCTCCAAGGTAAGTCTGGACTGAGAGAGTCTGCTCATTACATAACCACTACTGCAGCACAACAAAACCTATAGTCTACGTTCTAAAATTTTTCCCTGTAAAAATGATAAAATTGTATTACTTTTATTTATTGAAAACTGTCATTCTGATATTGTGACATGCGCGCACAATCCACATTATTAGGAACATCTGTAGGCTTGCACTTTCATGACTCATGGGTTATCATGGGCACAGGCTCACCCAAACCCTTGATAGACTCAGATTTCCTGTTCTTGGCTGAAAGGAGTGGAGCCCAGTATGATCTTCTGCTGTTCACCCACCGCAAGGTTCAATGTTTTGTGCATGCCGAGATGTTTTTCTGCTCATCTCAGTTGTAAAGAGTGATTAAACGAGTTACTATATCCTTTTTGGGAGCACAAACCAATCTGGCCATTTTCCTCTGACCAGGAGTATCAGCCTGCAGAGCCTCTGCTCTCTGAATGTTTTTTGTTTTTTGCACCATTCTGTGTAAAAAGAGACAACTGAACCATGCAAACAGGCCTGCTATCTATGAAACCATTCATGATTTTGAAAATAAATTACAAAAAATATTATATATATTTTTTTTTAATAACAGAAATTATGTTAATTCTGACATTAAAAAACTTAAGTCACCAATATTTTAAATATATACATACACACACACACATATATAAATATACACAGGTGCATCTCAAAAACAGCTTATAGTTCATGGAAATCAAAAATCCAATCTCAATCCAATCCAATATTTAAAAATAAATAATTATTCTTTCAATTTTTCTCTGCCTGATGGGGCAGGAAATCACTCACACAGCTTTATTGTTTCCTCTGCAGTACACCATTTGGAACTTCATTCCCAAAAATCTGTTTGAACAGTTCAGAAGGATAGCCAATTTTTATTTCCTCATCATCTTCCTTGTCCAGGTAAGACCCAGCTTTTCTCAGGATTCTGAGTGCGTGAGATTGAAGTGCTTTAACATACCTGTGAGAAATTTAGCAGGTGTCTGTAGCAGGCTTTTGAATGTCCTTTATTATCACAACCCTCTGTCATGAATCATGGATTCCTCTGCTTTCCTTTATACTGCTCATAAGAGTTTTATTTGAAATCTATGTGACTGATTACATTTATTTATTTACCTGGTGTACGTTTATCTCATTCCATCTGAAGAATATTATTTTTGTAATCTTTATTTGATCATGCCAGTGCCCTTGAGCCAGCTTGGTCTTTATCAAATCTTAGAGTAAAGGTTATGAGAGCCAGATTGTCCTGGAGCTACGACTGAAATCTGAGCGAAATCATAATTGCAGTAGTGGGATTAGGTAGGTAGATAGATAGATAGATAGATAGATAGATACTTAGATACTGTAAATGAATAAACAAGGCTATGGATGGTTAATATGTGCTTATTGAGCATATAGAAGTATGGAGGTTAATTACACTGTTATAATAGAAAAACTATAATAGTATTAAAAATAGTATATGCAAGTATTAGTCACAAATATATGTCGGAGATATGTATATTGTATATACAGCAGTACCCAGATTACCCATGGATTATATACAGATAATATACAGATGTATATTCAAGGAATCAAAGAGGGGCTGGTGAGGGAGCGACTGTTTATAGCTGCTGTAACATAAGTGAGAACAGGAACTAACTTGTTTAAATGTAACTATAAATGGATCAAATGTATGGTGGATGCTTCATTAATAGATTCAAAAATTGTAATCATTAGCAAGTTGATGTAGTATAAGAAGAATGAAACACAGGTTCATGCTGTTATAGGAAAATATTCAGCTTCACGGTGGTAACAGTATCCTTCACCTACTTCATCCCAGCCCCCATTCATTTACTATAACAGCATATACCGCGGGGGGGGGGGTTAATTAAGGCTGTTTTTGGTTGGTTTTTTTTTGTTTTTTTTTTTTTTTTTTGGTTAATTTTTTGTTGTATGAATTTTGTTGTATTTAGTGATCGATTTTGGTTTGCTAACTGAAACGTTAATGGAGATTGTAATCCAACAGCAGTTGATGTCTCTCTTATGACACCATACTTCTTTCCACAGTTAATGATAGACACACCAACTTCCCCAGTGACCAGCGGACTTCCCTTGTTTTTTGTCATTACTGTAACTGCCATTAAACAGGTGAGTTTTCTGTGTTTGGTGTTGTGAAACTGGTGTAAGGCTTGGTGGTTGAGGTCTTCGGAGTTAAACCCCTAAAGTTAGAGAGCGATAGTGTTAAATCTCCTACATTGCCCTCCAAATGTATTGGAACAGCAAGGCCAATTATTTTGTTTTTGCAATACACTGAAAACATTCAGGTCTGAGATCGAAAGATGAATGAGATAGTAGATCCAAGTTTCAGCTTTCACTTCCAGATATTTAGATATAAATGTGTTACACAACTTAGAACATGGCACCTTTTGTTTGAACCCACCCATTTTTTCAAGGGATCAGACAAACTGGAATATGTAACTAACAGACCACCCAATCTCTGGGTGAGCAAAAGTATTGTACAGATAATCTTAGTCAATAAAACCTAATATTTGGTTTCATATCACTTGCTTGCAATAACTGCATCAAGCTGGTGACCCACTGATGTCACCAAACTGTTGCATTCTTCTTTTGCTTGTACTGCAGCTTCTTAATTTTTTTAAATTTTCTTATTTGACTGGTTTCTCCCTTCAGTTTCCTCTTCAGGAGGTGAAATGCTGCTCATTAGGGTTACGGACTGGTGATTGACTTGGCCAGTTTAAAACCTTCCACTTTTTCCCCTGATGAAGTTCTTTGTTGTGTTGCCAGTGTGTTTTGGGCCATTCTCTTGCTCCCAATTAGATGGGATGAATTTCTCTGTAAATTGGCAGACCGAATGTTTATGTAGACTTTTGAATTCATTCTGTTGCTACCATCATGAGTTACATCATCAATAATGATTAGTGAGCCTGTTCCACATAAGCATAAGCCATGACACTACATCCACTGTGCTTGACGGATGAGCTCGTATGTTTGGATCATGAGTAGATCCCTTTTTTTCCCTCTACATTTTGGCCTTTCCATTACTTAGAGGTTAAATCTTGGCTTCAGAAGTTTTGTGGCTCATCTCTGTATTTCTTTGCAAATTCCAATCTTCTTGCTTCTTGTGGTACGGCCTCTATATTTCTGCTCTCAGTGTCTTCTTTGAACAGTGTATTGTGACGCCTTGTCATTATCGATTGTGACAACACTGTTGTTTTTGGGTTTGTTTTCACAGCTCTCACAATATTACTGTCATCAGCTGTTGTTGTTTTCCTTGGCCAACCTGTTCAATATCTGGTTGTTAGTACACCAGGGGTTTCTTTTTCACAACATTCCAAATTGTTATTGGTAATGCCCAATGCTTGTGCAGTAGCTCTAATTGATTTTCTCATTAAAAATTTCAAAATGGCTTGCTTTTCTCACATTGACAGCTTTCTTGGGGAAAAAAAAAACAACAGCAAAAAAACCACCTTATTCTTACACCTCTATGCTGCACACTTTGCTCCTTCTAGAACTCAATTAAAGATCTTGTATAGTTGCACTACTTGTATTGATCTCTGCTTGATATCTCTATTTGCTTGTTTTTCCTCACTTATAAGTTGCTTTGGATAAAAGCATCTGCTAAATGAATAAATGTTAATGTAAAGGCCACATCTCCTTCACTGACAGGCATAAAGGCCACATTTTGTTCACCGACACTGACAGGCATAAACGCCACACCTCCATCACTGACACTGACAGGCATAGAGGCCACGTCTCCTTCACCAACACTGACCGGCATAAAGGCCATGTCTAATTCATTGACACTGACAGGCATAAAGGCCACACCTCCATCGCTGACACTGACAGGCATAGAGGCCACGTCTCGTTCACCGACACTGACAGGCGTAAAGGCCACACCTGCTTCATCGACACTGACAGGCGTCAAGGCCACACCTCCTTCACCGACACCGCCATGCATTGAGGGCATGTCTCCTTCACTGACCGGCATAACGGCCATGTCTCCTCCACTTATGTGTCTTTGGTATCTGTCTGTATAACATTGGTTAGACTAGCACACTGATTCACAGATTATTCTGATATTATTTAAAAGAGGAATCATGTCCTTTTCCTTTTTGTCTTTCTCTCTCTCTCTCTCTCTTCTCTCACTCACACACACACACACACACACACTCTCTCTCTCTCTCTCTCTCTGTCTCTCCCTCACTCTTTCTCCCTTACTGCAGGGCTACGAGGACTGGCTGAGACACAAAGCCGATAATGAAGTAAACGGTGCTCCGGTATTTGTGGTGCGCAGTGGCAGTTTGGTGCAGACTCGCTCCAAGAATATACGAGTTAGTTACATTTCTAAATCCATCAAATCCACTCCCGTTCCATTTCTGTAAAATCATTACACTGTAACAAGAACAAAAGTTAGCAAGTCTATATTTGTCGCATTACCATTTTTATATAGATTATTTTCATGGTATGTTTGGAAATCTCTGGTTGTGCATGATTTATGCCTTTACATATAGTCAGCATCCTGAAGTTGTGATTGTCCTGCCCCTGAAGTACCTTTAGGTCCTGTTCGTACTGATTTTGAGCAGACAATACAACCATGCAATTACATACCATATAGTCATTTTTCTGGTGTTAAAAGTTTGTTGTACCTGCAGCAGTGAATAATTTTCAGTAAAAGGAGCTATACAGATTACTGCCATTGTTCTGGCTTCTCTGAATGTCTTTTCTCTCCATGTCCAGGTCGGAGACATAGTGCGAGTAGCGAAAGACGAGACGTTTCCGGCTGATCTGGTGCTGCTGTCTTCGGAACGAGTAGAGGGGACGTGTCACATCACAACGACTAGTTTAGATGGAGAGACAAATCTGAAGGTCTGTGATTGTGTGAAGTTTCACACTGTGGCTTATTTAGTTTCTAGCCAAGAAACTGATACCAAAAGTCAATTCTTTTTTTATTTCTAATTGCATTCATTTATTCCTCTTTATTACTATAGGTCTGTTTTGCCTCGTTTATGATTAGGATCAGTGTGTCACTGTACAAAATCAGCAAATACACATACGTCTGTTTGTGCTCAAGACCTCAGAACATTTTAGTTCAGCTGGTCTTATTGAATGAAAATATAAATTTTTTTTAGAAATAGTTGTATGTTGATATTGCTTAGTTTGAATCGAATGCTTGAATGCATGCTTGTCATTTAAATATTTCTTTAAGAATTTAATCTACAGTTTGTAAGACGGGACAACACCGTGTATTAATATGATAAATTGGGATTCCACTGAAGCTTGTATGATTTTCAACTCAATTTTGCTGTCGTACACAAAAATTACATGAGTCCTTTCGTGCTGAGTTGAGCTCTCTGGTCTTAGAACACACAGTGTGACAATGTGCTCATGTTATCCACTTTATTGTCGTCGCTACCAAAGAAAGCCCCTACAAAGTTCTGTTAGTTTGAGAATTTTTTTATTACAATCTACAATGATTTTTATTATTTTACAAAATGATGCCAAAATCATGAGACAGCTTCACATATGGTAGTGATGATGGAGAAACATAATCAAAACAATGGACAAATAAATCTCTCCTTAAATTCTCTCCTTTCCCACCTCAATATTAGAACTTTTGTATTTATGCAAGCCGGCTTTCATAAGTATAGTAATTTTCTTTCATTCCAGAATTCTAGTGAGATATGTGTGACAAGTACTAATCATTAAAGACAGCTGTAAAATCAGACATATTACTGCTTCAACACATCTGATTTTGTGATCACTCCATGATCAGGTTTAAATAGGTGCAATAAATCAGCAAATTTTATAAACCTGCCCTATATTGAGTTATCTGCATGTAGTTTATGTGTTAAACAGGAGGTAATCTGTCCTGAATGTAATCTGTGCGCTGTAGTGAATCAGTACTGTAGAAACTGTAGCTTTCTTTTTGTTGTGCTCTCCTTTGCAACACATTAATGAGCCGTTAAGTCATTACTGCTGCTCAGCTCATTACCCCTCTGTGTTCAGATTCACTACGCAGTACCGGAGACTGCTGTGTCCCAATCCGTGTCCCGACTCGAGGCCCTGCAGGCCGTGGTGGAGTGCCAGCAGCCTGAGCCTGATTTATACAGGTGCTAGAATCAAGACTCACCTTTCAGTCCTGCCTTTCAGTACTCATTTATTGTTTATTCAATTGGCCGACCATGTTTATTACACAATTAGTCCTCGTTTACACATTACAATACACTGTTCTGTAAAATACAATCACACTCTAATGTCAGAATGAAAACAACATTTTTGGATTATGACATGTCCCAGAATTATTACAATAAAAGACATAAATAGTAAGCCTGTTCTAAATAATAAAACGTTGTAATAATGATTACAGTTTTAATTAAAATTATGTCTGTGCAATAATGACTAGAATAAGAACCACTGTTATTTGGTTCAGTTTTAAAAAATATTTTTGTAACTTATTGCAATTTTGTAAACATAAAAATAAACAAAAGCAAGCTATTCTTTCTTTTCAAGTTGTATTTCATGGTCCTATATTTCTTTAAATGTACAAAAAATATACAGCATCGTGCCCACATATATATATATATATATATATATATATATATATATATATATATATATATATATATATATATCTCCCACTTCCCACTAGTTCCCTGGTATAGGCTTCCCGCGACCCTGTGTAGGATAAAATTTACAGAAAATGGATGGAAATAGCTGTGATAGACAATAGGATAGTAGGTGTAATAGGACAAATAGATAATAAAGAGAAATATACATAAAAATAAGAATATATTTTTAACATAACTTTTATTTTAAAGTATATATTTAAAATTAATAAATGTTTTATTTAGGATGGTATTGATATTATTTATTAATGCTGATAGTCAATTTAATGAATCAATAACTTATACATAAGTTATTATAAATTCAGTTATTATTTAAGGAAAATAAGTAATTTTGTGCAGATGTTATGAGATGGTTAGTGTTGTTTGGTGTGATTTTCTTAACCCGGGCATCTATATTGTTTCTGTTACATTACAGATTTGTTGGGAGAATCACAGTAATGCAATATGGGGAAGAGATTGTCAGGTAAGTTTGTAAGTCATAAAACTTTTTTTGAAATTTATTGTGCCTCATTATCACACTGAGGACAAAATCTTAGACGTAACAGCTAATAGCTGTGTTGTCTCTTGTGTTCAGACCTCTAGGACCAGAAAATCTCCTGCTTCGAGGAGCACGACTGAAAAACACCAAAGAGATCTTCGGTAGATTTTCTACATTTCCTTTCTCTCCACTTAAGCAATTGTGTGTGTTTTGAGTTATGAGAGTGTTATGAGTTTCCTTCAAAGTATCAGTTTATAAAAGTGTGTGTATCTGTGTAATTATCATTTTATCTTCACTCAGGTGTGGCCGTGTACACAGGCATGGAGTCCAAGATGGCTCTGAATTACAAGTGCAAGTCCCAGAAACGCTCAGCAGTGGAGAAGTATGAAGCTCTCTCTCTCTCTCTCTCTCTCCATCTCTCTCTCCCTCTCTCTCGCACTCCCTTTCTCTCTCTATCTTCCTATTCTTTTTTTCTCTGTCACTTCCTCTGTTTACCCAAAATGGAAATACTTGCTCATTTCCCTCACCTTTATTTAAATTCACAATGGCGCCATATCAATTGTGTAAATCTCTCCCAGGTCGATGAACACGTTTCTCATCATCTATCTGGTTATCCTGCTTTTCGAGGCTGTCCTCAGTACCATTTTGAAATACGCCTGGCAAGCGGAGCCGAAATGGGACGAGCCGTTCTACAACCAGAAGACTGAGACGGAACGCAACAGCAGCAAGGCAAGATTGTGGGGGTTTTTTTTTGGGGGGGGGTGTTTTTTGTTTTGTCCACTTGACCAATCAATTCGAAAGGTGTTTGTGTGAGAAAAGCAAACGTAGAGAAAAAAGTGCTGGTAAAATTACAACTTGTAAGCTGTACAGCTATCAGTGTTAAATTAGGGAAAACTAATCATAAATGGATCTGAAAGAAAGAAAGAATCTACAGCTGTAATACAATTGAGATAAATAGATAATAAGGATAAATAGAAATAACATTAAGATAAAAAATATACTATGACAATAAAACATTTATTTCAAAGGACAGGTTTATTAAATAAATGAAATAAAGTGAAATAATAAGATGCAGATATAAATAGACTGCATAAATAGAAATAGATAAAATAAAATGTAATTTTAACGTAAAGATTTCAGTAAGTAAATACATAGTGAGATAAATAAATATCAGTACCGTAATTCTCGGACTATTGAGCGCACCTGAATATAAGCTGCACCCGCTAATTTTAAAAAGAAAAAATGTTTTGTACATATATAGGCCGCACTTGTCTACAAGCCGCAGGTGTCCACGTTGTAACTGTCACAATTCATGACGTAAACAAAGCAGGACAGATGCAAGTGCAGTTAGGACGAGACCTTTTATTGAAACAGAGGAGAGCAGACTCAAGAGAAACAAGAACCATGACTAACTCCATGAACTATGCTAACTAAACCAACTAACCTAAACATTAACTATGACATGAAACAAAGACTCTATATCTATACTCTATAAACCAAGTCTATACAACTATAAGCTATACTATCCGCTACTAGGCTATAAGCTATGCTACAAGCTACTAGGCTATAAACTATGTATAAGCTACTAGGCTACAGGCTAAGCTATAAGCTATGCTATAAGCTAACTAGCCTTGACATAAACTCAGACATGGCTAGGAAACATGAACAAGATCTAAGACACATGGCATGAACAAAGACTAACTATATTCGCTATCTAATTCTAACTCTATATCTAATTACCCGCGTTGTGTGTGTCATGGCTCCTGGTATATATATTGTAAGGATTAAAGCAAATAACAGCTTTATCTTCACCTTTCCTCCGTCAGCCTTTCTTGTTTCTGATCATTTACTCTAAACAAAAACTAGCGCATGTGGGTTATCATGGAGCGTATACGGCGCCGGGGAGTCTAAATGAACACACTGGCAACCAGAGCAGTTCAAAGAGACGTCCGATTTATTGCAGATTCACAGAGGTTTATATAGGCAAAATAGCCGTGCATAGGCGTACTGCTGTTGAATAATATGGCAGTTGAACTGACTGGCCACATACGTGAAAAACATCTTAGGCAATACAAGAATGTACAGCTTTCTTGAACATGTATGGTCTGATGGTATGGTTCAACTAACACAGAAAAGAGGAAGTTCCTATGGTGACATGTTAAACTGGCATGTACACATCAGACAGATTCTGTAAAGTTCATGAGACAGAAATCAAACTATAACCTAAACATACTTATACATATCTGAGGTAATAGAGAATAGAAGTTTCCCAACATATACACACCAGCCATATTAGCCCAAACTGCTAAGAGCTGCAGGCAATACCAAAACACACGTGACTCGACAACACATGACAAGACGGGGCGGAGACATGACGTCAACCAATATGCATTTCTTTGTGTGTTTTCCCTGATGAGGGGGTGTGCATGAAGCGCAAAACGACTGATCTGAAGAATGTAGTGTGAGCGTGTTAGATTTCATTCGAAAAGTTTCATTGGTCCACTGTGACCTGTTGGGTAATTTCATTTGTTCGATGTGACGAGGCTAAATGTTTTGGTGGCATGAAACTCGTTAGCCCGTAAAAATACATAAATTAGCCGCATCATTGTTTAAGCCGCAGTGTTCGAAGCGTGTGAAAAAAGTAGCAGCTTATAGTTCGGAAATTACGGCAGTTAGTTAGCTGATACTAGCCAGGACTGGTCGGAGCGTTGCTATGGTTACAGTGCATATAGGTTCTTTCTTTTTTCGATATCAGCACTTAAAATTGTCATGTCAACACTTTTATTGGAGGAAAAAAGTGTGGAAACACCCTAAGGATTTTACTTTACCCTATTAAACCATTTATTACATTTTTAGAAAACATTTTTCTCACAGATTTTGAAGTTCATCTCCGATTTCTTGGCCTTCCTGGTTCTGTACAACTTCATAATCCCCATTTCGCTGTACGTCACTGTGGAGATGCAGAAGTTTCTGGGTTCCTTCTTCATTGGCTGGGACCTCGACCTCTACCATGAGGAGAGCGATCAGAAAGCCCAGGTCAACACCTCCGACCTCAATGAGGAGCTGGGGCAGGTGTGTGTGTTGTGTGTGAAATCTCATCATGGGTTTGTTTCCAGAGTGAATATATGAAATGCATTTCTATTTTCTCTTTTTTCATTTCCACTCCTGAATAGAACATTTTAAAAATCAGGAGAGTAAAATATTTTTGCTCTTGCTTTGCCTTAGGTGGAGTACGTTTTTACTGACAAGACAGGAACGTTGACCGAAAACGAGATGCAGTTTCGTGAATGCTCCATCAACGGTGTCAAATACCAAGAGATCAACAGCAGACTGGTCCCTGAAGGAATGACGGAGGACGTCCCAGACGCAGGCTCTGTTTCTCACCTGGTGATTAAAAAAAAAAAAAAAGCACAGACACCATGGTGTGAAATGATGGTGTCCGATGTTTGAGCATTTTATCACATTTGTCTTTTCTCACAAACACCAGCTCAAACATTTCTTTTATAGAGCTGTGATTAGACAGCGATTGCATTTCAGTGTAGCATGACTACAACACACTGATGAAAGTGAAATGCAAAGGAAAAATGCATTCTGACACAAAGCAACTTTAATTCTTTTTTTTTTTAAGGCAAACAGGTATAAATCTTGTCGAACGTGTTTCACTGAAGAGATAAAGCAAAGATTAACTCACTGATGCTTTCGCTTTTCATTGTGAACTGCTTTTTCTGCATCTCAAACAAATCGCCTTTCACTCTGGCGGAGTAGGGAAAGAAAGAATGGAAAAAGAAAATTTGGGAAAGAAAGAAATAAAAGGAGAAATTAAGTGAATGACAAAGAAAAAAGGAGAGAAGGACCGATTTAAAGACAAATAAAAAAAGGAAAGGAAAGTTGGGAAAGACAGAAAGAAAATAGGAAAGAGAAAAAAAGAATGAAATCCTGAACTGAAACTTGAAGGAAAGAAAGAAAAGGAAGAAGAAAGAAAGGAACAAAGAAAGACAGTTATCAGCTAGCACAATGTGCTAAATAAATACCTGTGTTAGTGTGCTATTTTGACTGTATAATTTTGGACATTTGGATGGAAATGTGTTTGGTGTGTGTGTGTGTGTGTGTGTGTGTGTGTGTGTGTGTGTGTTTCAGAGCAGGGAAGAGGAGCTGTTCCTGAAAGCAGTCTCTCTGTGCCACACAGTTCAGATCAGTTATGATCAGGCAGACGGCGTGTCTGATCCATTCTCACACGCGAACGGATTCACGTCTCAGATGGAGTACTACGCCTCGTCTCCTGATGAGAAAGCCCTCGTGGAAGCCACCAAGAGGTAAAAATAGACCTGCTCTGTGTGCGTGTGTGTGTCAGAGGAGCTTAAACACACAGCGTTCAGAGTGTCACTGTGCTACCGTGTCTCAGGTTTGATGTGTTCTAGCCATGAGACATCGCTTCATCACACCAAGGAAATCTATAAATGAAAACATGTTCATGTTCATTTTGAAATAGCTGTTAGTAATGCATCACAGTGATGGGAGCATGTGTTGGATAAAGAGAGAAAATATTAAAGGTATAGAGAGAGAAATCTGTGTGACTTTATTCTGGATGTTTTCGAGATTTTATTTTCTGGGTGTTGAATAAACTGACTTTCACCATTGGCCCAAATTTCACTACTGTGATTTTAAGACATCAAAATGTCCATGAGTGAAATCAGGTCTGTTACTTGACTGTAAACAGTAACAGTTACTCAGACATTGAAGTACTGTTATTCTTTTTTTCTTTACTGATGAATGCTGTTCATCTGTGTTTTTTGATTCTGCAGGATGGGCGTCGCCTTCACAGGAAGTAACGGAGAATACATGGAGATCAAAACATTTGGCAAATTAGAAAAGTGAGACTTAAAATTGTCTAGACACTAGTTATGTATGGAATAAACCACTCAGTGTTGTGCTGTTATACAAAAATAATCAAATTACTGTTACCACCACAAAATTGGTTATTTCTCTTTAACAGCATGTCTCAAGGTTTGTCTTTCTCTTATACCACAGCAGTTTGACCACATTTAAAGAACAATACATTATTTTAAATGTTAAATAAACTTCCATGCAAGATAAATGTGTCCTCATAGAAAACTTCACCATATCAACGATTTATATGTAGCGTGTCTTTGAATGAGCTGTTACTATAGAAAAGTTGACATATTGGAACGCGCAGATTAATATAAACCTGCGATTTACAGCTGCTCTACTGTCAGAGCTGCTTTTAGGGGAAAATTAATCAATACCTTCTGAACAATCAGAATCCAGAATTCAGCAGCGCTGTGGTATAATATTAAACTATGCACTTAATTGAGTGTGTAATGGTCACAACAGTTCAGGGTTTTTTTTTCTCTCCATAGGTATAAACTTCTTCATGTGTTAGAGTTTGACCCAAATCGAAGGCGCATGAGTGTGATATTACAGACTCCATCAGGTGTGTGAGCAGAATTCTTTGAATTTACACCATATAGATGTCCCATTACACAAGACAACAAAAAAAAACTTTCAGTATACAAGAATACACAATATAGATATAAATATGGGTGGGTAGTGTACATACTAAGGGTGTGTGCAAGTTAGCGTGCAAAAAGATGGTTGCACACAGGCTTAAAGTTGTCAGTTCAGTGTAAATTAGGTATTGCGCTATAAAGCGATAAATTGAAATGAATTATTCCTGAATTAGAAATGTTTATAGAGAAGTTAGGAATTAAAATAAAGCTTGGAAGGAATTAGCTGTGATCGCCTGTGTCTCTGATAAGTATATGTAGCTAGTATGGTTGTCTTGCGCTGCTTATCTGCTAGCGAAGCTGAGCATGTATCTCATAAATCAAACAAACATTTTTAACACTTATCAGTGTTATTTATTTTTGTATTTTAGTGTATGTTTTAAACAAATGTAAATCAACAATAGTGCTTGCTACACAAGAGACAAACTACAAGCATCGTGTCGCTCGCTAGTGTAAACACAGCAAAATCGTTATATTAATACTGTAATTATTCCATAAGGTGAATGCTCTTCTATTATTGATAAAGGTTATTACTTTACTGTTGCATGTTTTAACACAGCACCTATCAGGGATTAATATGTCTCGTGAGCCACATGTGAATCTTGACAAAAATCATGTGGCTTGCCAGGTGTCACTCCTCACCCACATATGGCCGTTAAAAACTTACACATCACTAGAAATCAGTTTCCTGCAGAAAATGCAAAGTCAGTTACAATTCCTTTGTTGTACATCCTACCGAAGTTAATGAAAAGTCCCTTTACAATAATATATTTCAAGTTGTTCCAGCTAGTGCACATATGCCGTGCTGTGTGCAAGTGTCACGACACCAGTCAATGGCAAGCCACCTGCGTTTCTATCTCTTGTGCTCAGATTCAAGCAGCTACCGAGCTAGTTTGTGGATAGCGAAAAGAAAGAATTCAGAGGAGCATCAAAAATTTCAAAGTGACTGGACTGAAACATCTGCTTCTATTGAAAGCTCTGGTGCTCTGCTGCGTCTGATTCGCAGAGAACGTGTTGGCATGAAGGCACATGAGATAGAGAGGGGGGAAAGCACAGATATATTCCAGCACACTGACAGAGTCTACAGACACTCACACTTACACACTCTCTCTCACACACACACACACACACACAAGGTTTTATGCTGTTCAGGTGGAAACTCAACCTCAAATTGAAAGGCCTGCACAATTAATTCCATATTGTAACATTAGCTATTGTTTGTTGCACATTTGTTTGTTTTTGAGGTGTCTATGAACCTAAATATGGTATTGTTTTTGAAATGTTATCGAAAAAATGTTTTTTTGTTTTTGTTTTTGTTTTTTGTTTTTTAGAATAGTAAAATAATAGTTATTGCAATGGCTATTTCGGGAAAAAAAAGCCTTAACTAAAAAGGAAAAATGGCTCTTTGATGAAAAAAGGTTCCCGACCCCTGTTTTAACAGGTATATATTTAAACATCATCTTAAACATGTAAATAGCAGTGTGTCTGAAATGCTGATCTATATCTAAGTAGAACAGTATGTCTGTGAAGAGTTTAAGTCTGGTGAAATAAACCCAGAGGTTAAACCCAGAGTCAGCTGACAACATGCTCTGTTTTATGTGTTAGGGGAGAAAGTGTTGTTCACTAAAGGAGCAGAATCCTCTATTCTTCCCTACGCCAAGAGTGGAGAGATCGAGAAGACCAGAGTGCACGTGGACGAATTCGCTCTGGTAAGAGACTTTGAATTACAGGACAAATATGTTGTGCTGTTGTAGGGAAATAATCAATAAAGGTGTGGTGCAATGAAGCGGAGTTACTGTTACTACCCTGAAGTTGATTGTTTTCCTATTACAGCACATTTTTTTGTGTTGTCACAGCAATTTGTTTGTAATTACAATTTTTAGTTTATTATTGAATGGCATATCCTACATTATATCCGTTTACAGTTACATTTAATCTTGTAGAACATCTGCAAAACAGGTTAGTTCCTGTTCTCACTTGCATTATAGCAGCTATAAACAGTTGTTCCCACACCGACCTCTCTTCTTGAAGTTAATGAGACAAAAAAAGCAGCTTTACAAGAAACAACAAAGCGTAAACTCCTCTGTCCTGAAGACAACTTAGAGTAACAGTTTTACCTCTGGTGACTCTTTCCATAAATGTTAATTAAACATCAGCTTCACCATATAATAAATTTTTAAAAATCTGTTTATAAGGAGTGTTCGCCATACAAGCCCGTTCATACACGGTATGAACTGTTACTATAGAAATGATAACGTATTAGAATGTGCGCTTTAATATAAACCAGCTGCACTACTGTCAAAGCTGCTTTTACAGCAGATACATTTAACAGAACAGAAATGAGATTGCAGGATTATTAAAGTTGATGGGAGAAAAACTTGCCATGCTCTTTCAGATTTGCCCAAAATAAGCTTCCTTAGAACACAGTTTTTGTACGTATGTTAAAGGTTGGGACACATCGTATAACTGATTACGTGTGATCTGAGAAAAACAGTGCGCCAAGCATTCCCTTGGGAAAAACAACACCATGTGAGGAGTCATCAGTGTCTTGGCAGTAACAGCAATGCTCGTCAGAGCCTCTCCTTACACACACATGTGACATGTAGGCTGTGGGTGATGTGGGACTTTAGCAGTTAAACTGGGTGGGGCTTTTTTACACACATGTATTGAGGTTTTTACACTTATTAGTAACCAGTAGCGACACAGTTAAAAGAAATTGAGTTTACACTTTCTCTGTAATGTGCTTTTAATGAGAGAGAAGGAGAGAGAGAGAGAGAGAAAGAAAATAGATGCTGGTGAGGAAACAATTGTTTATAGCCGCTGTAACATAAGTGACATTCCACAACATTAAATGTGACTATGAACAGATGTATTGGTTTTATTTTAAGAAATAAAAATTAATTGTTGACAAATTTCTCTGGTATAAGAGGAGTAAAACACTTGGGAAAATAATGTTTGGGTGATAACAGTAATCTTTGCATCATCACTTTTCTCACAGTTTTGTGATTATTTTCGGTGGGGGGTGGAGTTTGTTGCCAAACCTCAGCCGATTCAGTTCTTTATGTGTTGTGAAAACACCAACAATTGCCAACCCCTGTAGAGTACTACTGGATATTTGATGAAACTGAAATTTTGTGGTTATTTTCCCTTGTTGTTTACAGAAGGGTTTGAGGACACTGGTGGTGGCCTACAGGCTCTTCAGTGCGGAGGAGTATAAGGAAGTGGAACAGCGGATCCACGAGGCTCGAACGGCTCTCCAGCAGAGAGAAGAGAGGCTCATTGATGCCTTTAACTTCATCGAAAAAGACCTGAAGTTGCTCGGAGCCACTGGAGTGGAAGACAAGTGAGTCACACACATTCACAAGCCCACTGGAGTGTGTTCAAGGATTAAACTATAATCACAAGACATTTTAATACCCTACAGCTCACTATAGACTCATACATAAAGCATAGAAGGTACAGTACAGGTTTTCCACAGCTATTGTTGGTAATTAAAAAGAAAAAAGTTTTAAACCTCTGAACAGAGTGTATGGTTCATCCAGGGCTAGGGCTGAGAATCACTGATTATGAATCAGTTTGCTGCAGGTTGTGCCTCTCTTCACATAATCTTGTCATTTCACATTTTCTATCAATTAGCAGACATTTTATTCTTTATTTTATCAAACCAAATTTGTACTGGAGTAACTGCATCTAGCTAGCATTTTTTTATATTTAAATACATTTTAATCTGTTTACCACATTTTGTCCTCTCCCCCGGTCTTTTTTTTTCCTCGTTCTTTCTCACTTTCTTTTCCTCAACTGATGGCTTACTATCACACACACACTTTTCCACACTTCACTTCTACCCTATTGCCCTTTCTCACTCTGTTGCTTATACATTTTCTTTTTTATCCATCCTTCTCTTTCTTGACCTCATCCCCCCCCCCTCCTCTCTGTCTCGCTTGCTGTGTGTGTGTGTGTGTGTGTGTGTTTGTGCTGAACATGTGACCCCTCATCCTTCTCTGCAGTTACCCTTAAAATAGTAAACCCAAGTCACCGATTATATTCATGTGCACAGTGTGGCGTGACTGCTTCGTGTTTTCAACCTCGGCCCTTGAGACTCTGTTTAGTCATTGAGCTCCCTCTCTGTAATCGCACTGATTGGCACGTCATTTTGATTTAAACTGCATGACGTTATGCACTATTCTGCAACGCTTATTTATTTTTTGCTCACTGCGTATGTCCTGAAAATCACTCTTTATGTTTTCACTTGTTCTTTCAAATCTTCGCATTTATGCAGGCATGTTTGTACCTCAAATTCTTCAAACTTCAAAACCAGAAAAGTTGAGGAGTTGCAGTTGTCTTTTACATTTAGTAATTTACATTTTAACTTTTTTTATATTCTGTACAAAATACAGACCAGTGTTCAACAATTTCTGGAACTAACAGACACTGAGACTCTTTCCCTATGACTGGCAAAGTGGCTATGTCTCTTTCCTTATGATTGACTGACAGAGACCACGCCTCCTTCACTATGACTGACACACACAGTGGCCACACCTTCTTCCTTATGTCTCACACACACAGTGGCCACACCTTCTTCTCTGTCTCACACACACAGTGGCCACACCTTCTTCTCTGTCTCACACACACAGTGGCCACACCTTCTTCTGTCTCACACACACAGTGGCCACACGTTCTTCCTTATGTCTCACACACACAGTGGCCACACCTTCTCTGTCTCACACACACAGTGGCCACACCTTCTTCTCTATGTCTCACACACACATCGTGGCCACACCTTCTTCCCTATGTCTCACACGCACAGCAGCCACACCTCCTTTGCTATGCCTGACAGACACAGCAGCCACGCTTCATTTGCTATGCTTGAAGCTGCGATCACACTAGGCTTTAGCACTCCATTGACTTCTATTCAAACGCATCCAAAAACGGCAGACCAGAAGCGCAAGCTCGCGCATAGAAATTTCATACTACGCTATGTGATGAAAGTTCAAATTTGGTGAACTCTGACCTTAGTAATTGTTTCATGTGAAGATGTATTACCAATAGATGATTGAGACGTCACAGCTTGACCATTTTAGTAAAAAAAAAAAAAAGAAAGACATAAAAAAATTTATTGACAGACACTAAATCCACACCAATTTCACTGTGACTTAAAGACAAATTGACCACACTATGACTGACAGACAAGAGAGTTCACACCTCCTTTGTCATTACAGTTACAGTCCACGAATTTGTTTGCACGAGTGGCTTTCCGAGAGTGCTTATGTTTAGTATAACAGCACTGGTACATCTCATTGTTTGTATCACTCTAGTTGTGTGTTTGCTACTTAAAATTCCAATTCTAGTAATAGTTCATTACATTGAAACAATTACTACAGTAGAGTACATCTTGACTGTTGAAGATGAAAGGGGAAACCAGTTTCACCAGATCAATCTTTAACAGGAATATAGAAATCAGTCTAGGCTCAACAAGCAGAAAGCTAGCCAGCTAATACACATGCTGACACTGTTGTATGAAAACATGTAATGCTTTCTCCATCTGTGACTTCTTCGAGATGTATTTCCATTAGCAGAGCAAAAATTGACAAAATGTTTTGCCATAATGTGTTCAAAATGTCACTTATTTTACATACATTTTCTTGTTTATAAATCTGTTGTATAAAAGCAATATCACACTCTCAATCCTGTTGATGTACAGCTCTCTTGGTTGTGTATTATTGTGTAATTATACAACACGTTGAAAGAATTGGTGTAATTCATCCAGTTGTTGTGTTATTCTTGTGTAGATGTATTTCCACAGCAACACACTCATGTCACCTCATCCATTAACTTATGAGTTGCACTGGGGCAAAGAAACACTAATTGGCCTTCAGAGATGGTAATTTAACTTTAATTTGACCTCTGAGTGTGTGGTAAATTGCAGTTAAATCTACTTTAATCTACACTCTAGGGCTATAAAAGAGTTTACTTCTTAATCATGTTTGCAATATTGTCCTTACTTTACTCCTGCACTGTCAGTACTAATGTATTCTGTGTGCATCAATGAGTGCTTTGGATCATAGAAATTGAAATGTATTTATTTTAGTAGAGTTTTCACATACAGATTTAAAATGCACTTGGAACTGTCAAACTTCTTTTTAGTGCAGTGGATTCGTCATAAATTTATTTCATGGGGGTATGAGGAAATATAATAAGAATATTAGATATAGAATGTTATAATAAAGAATATTTCTATTTTATTACATATTGTATGTTTATATCTATATATTTCTTTACCAATTCTAATTTTAGTTATTTGTATTGTCATGAGGTATTGGCATAAATATTTCCTTAGAGATAAAGTTTTATGTTGTCTATTATCTTATCTCAGAACAGTTAACAGATGATGTTTAAAAGGATGCAAACACTGGTACAACCTACATACTTATTGTGGTCATGACACACTGCAACAAGCACTTACAATAAAGGTCAGACCAATCCGTTTGTATTAAAATGAGGTGTTTGTAGTACACATGGAATTTTTTGTACATTACAAGGACATGCCCATTTCTGTGATTTATACAGAGATCACTTATCTCATGTGATTCAGCCCTCTGAAAATGTTACCGAACACACGTCTGGAAAACTAATCCCACCATACAGTGCACAATCCTGAATTGTATGATACCATTCGGTTTTTGTGACCGTGTGTGTGTGTTCTTGTGCAGGCTGCAGGAGAAGGTCCAGGAGACGATCGAGGCTCTGCGATTGGCTGGAATTAAAGTGTGGGTGCTAACGGGAGATAAACATGAGACAGCGGTCAGCGTGAGTCTCTCCTGCGGCCACTTTCACCGCACTATGAACATCCTGGAACTCTTGCAGCAAAAATCTGATCATGAGTGTGCAGAGCAGCTCCGCAGACTCTCACGCAGGTAAACACATACACACTTCCCCATTTCTCTTTATGCCCTTTGATTTTATTTCCTATTCATATTTTTGGTTAGCTGTACATGGTGGTGTGCTCCTGCAGAACCACAACTACTAGACTCCATATTTCAAAAAATGTATTAAAAGTGAATTTGGGAAGAAAACTTGGATAGATTTAGGTAGATTTAAGATTGATTCATTACTATCAAGCTACAATAATATTCTTGTGACCATTATTTTATACAGAACTCAATTACAATCTGTATTGACATTTATCTTAAACATACATGATTTATATTAAAAAAAATTACATGAATCCAGACATTGATCAAGTGACATGGAAGGAGATAATACTGAGTGTTTCAGAGGGATTTTTTATTTTTTTGTACCCGTCCCTTAGTGTTGTAGACACCAATGTAATATAACTAGGAAAAATACATTTGGAGAAATTATCATTTAAAAATAAAAATTTAGTTTACAAAATTGTAAATTATTACAATTTTATCATGACTCCTCCTGTACTAGTGGCTGTACTAGTCTGTAGATGTACTTGACTTCATCCAATTAAATGCTCTTTAGCATGTACATGTCCAATCCGCGTATCATTTGTTCTTTTCATGTTCTATTATGAACCAAGATGACGTGCAATGGCCATGCCTTCTTTATTGGAACTGAGGGATGCAAAGGCCACGCCTCCTTCACAGGACATTTAGATGCAAAAGCCATGCCTCCTCCTATATTGGCTCAGCCACACAGTCTAAACCACCTTTTGCATCTCATTTTTTCCAATTCTCCCTTTTTTCCATAAATACGTCCCTCTGTCTCAGTCTGGGTCAGCTTTAAATCCAATAATCAATAGATTATTTGATTCCTGTGCCACTGTTACAGACTCCTGTTTTGTGACTTGACTGGGTATGTAGAGTGTAGAGCGGTGAATCATCCAGAGTTTGTGTTGATTAAACAGGATTGAGCTTAAACAGGATTTTGTGTGTGTAGGATCAAAGAGGACCATGTGATCCAGCACGGGTTGGTGGTGGATGGTGCAAGTCTGTCTCTGGCTCTGCGTGAACATGAGAAGCTCTTCATGGACGTCTGTAAGGACTGCTCTGCTGTGCTCTGCTGCAGAATGGCACCACTGCAGAAAGCCAAGGCAAGTCACACCCTGCTCTCTGTGTGTGTGTTTGTCTGTTTGCAGCTGTCGTTGCATGTGTGTGTGTTTGCAGCTCTGCTTATGCATGTGTTGCAGGTGTGTGTGTGTGTGTGTTCAAACAGAAATGTATTCCCATATGTCACACATTAATTAGATATGGTTTGTCTGTTCAGCCTCTCTATAAATAATGGCTAATTTCACCAGCATTCAGTTTAGGTTTTTGTTATGTACGTGCAAATATAACAGTAATATAGGAAATTATTGTAATTGCAACTACTGTAAATTATGGAGTAGCATGACTACTATTAGGGATGCACCGATACCAGTACTCGGGTGTCGGCCCGATACTGTGCTCATGTACTCGTACTCGTAAAACTACCACGATACCCCCGCACCAAAACCACTTTATGACAACATGTCATAGCCTAACCTCTCGTCAGTTGAGCAGGTAGTCGGTAGAGGAGCAATGTCAGCAATTTGGAGATATTTTAAGATAAGTGATGATGATAAAAGTAGAGCAGGCTGCAAACTTTGCTCTGCTAAACTGTCAAGAGGAGGGGTAAAAAATAACGCAGAGTGCAAAGAGTTTTCTAATACTAGCAGCAGGAAACAGCAACAACCAACTTTGCAACAAACGCTGGAGAAGCGAGAGAAAATGTCCAGAGACAATCCACGGGCAGTAAAAATAACAGAAGCTCTTACCCAGTTCATTGCTCTTGATGACCAATCGTTGTCAGTTGTAGATAATACAGTATTTCGTCGTCTTCTTGGTATATTGGAAGTATGAGATTCCCAGCCGTCACCCCATTACACATACCGCATTACCAAAGCTGCATGACTTCACCACTGATATTTGGACTAGCAGTGTCAGCCCAATTTCTCTCATAAGTTTTACAGCACAGTGGATTGATGAGAATTTTACTCCTCAGAGAGACGTTTTACAAGCAACGCAGTTTAGGGGTTCACACACTGGCCAAGCCATAGCAGGTGTGTTTGATGACATGCTTCAGACGTGGGGCATTCCGAAAATGTGAAGTACTCATGTCGGTACTTGGTATCGGCAAGTACCCAAATGTAAGTACTTGGTCTGGGAAAAAAAGCGGTACTGGTGCATCCCTAACTACTATATTTAAGCGATATCGCCCAAGCAAGAGTGCACTTATACAGAATATCGCATCGGCATGGTTGTGATTTGGCTAGAGCTAGTAACAGCTGTGCCGATATTCAGTATAACTGCACAGTTGCAAGTGTGATATTGCTGTTGTACAACAGAGCGATAAACAAGAAGTTAATATCAATTAATTGACATTTCAGACACAGTTTGGCAGAATGTTCTTTTTATTTTGCTCTGCTAGAGGAAATAGATCCCAGAGAATCCACACTCCCTTTATAGCACATCAGCTAGCTGACTAGCTAGCTCACATTAATCTATACATTCCCGTTAAAAGTTGAAGTTGGCGTTCCTTCTTCCTATTCATTTTCAATTGACATGCTTCCATATTTTAAGTAATAAGTTATATTCCTGAAAAGTATCATTTGCCATGTCTGCTGATAATGTCGCTAACTTTACTGCAATAATGGTTACGAACCAGGAAGTAGAATTTTACACTGCGAACACAGACGAGTGGAGCAATACACCGTGAAATATCCCAGTGCGGTTATAGGAACTATAAGCAGTTTCTGGAGTAGCACAACTACTACCATAACTCTACTCTAAAAACTCAAATAAATTAATCAATCTGCCATAATTGCTGGAGTAGCATAGCACAATAGATGTCACATATAATCAGACAGGTTTGCTTTAGTACTTTAAGTATTTTAAATAAAAATTTCTAGGCTTTAATTTCAGGGAATTTCTCAGTCGAGTAACTTTTGTATTTTTTCTTTCTTTTTTTTTTTCTTTTGTCTGTTTTGATCTTACAGCTTTAGCAATGTCCTGTATTCAGCTTTTTTGTTCTGTTCTACTGTTGTTGCCCTTGGTACTTTGATTTATTGCACTAGTGCACTGAGTGTAAGAAAAATGCATTATTAAAAAAGTCCTTTATTATTTTTTAGGATTATTAATAGCCCAATGCTGCCATTCCGGGTTTTTTAAAGCTTGTTTTAATACGGTGGTGTTTGGCAGGTGGTTCGCTTGCTGAAGACGTCCCCAGAGAAACCCATAACATTAGCCATTGGAGATGGAGCCAATGATGTCAGTATGATCCAGGAGGCCCATGTAGGAATAGGTAAATGTCTATGTACATGTAGAAGGGAGTTACTGAATCAGAAGGGGGCTTAAAGTTGCAATAATCAATTTTATTTTTTTATTTCTTACTAGTACAAGTACTCTGGACAAATCTATAGAATATGTATAAAAAAAAATCTTGTCTAGGTTTCTTCCTAACATCATCTCCAGGAGTTTATTTATACTTTTTAAATATACTTTAGTTAAATTTATACTTTTTAAATGTATATCTGGAATATATAAAGCCGCTTTGTGACAATGTCCAGTGCTATACAAATAAAATTGCATCAAATTGAATTCCAGGCAGCTGAATGGCATATTCAGTGTTGCTAACCTGCTAATATCAGAGCTTAGAACTGATAAGAGTTTATTACAAAGGGAAAAAAAGGACAGCGACTTCTCATGAATGTCCTCATAAATCATTATGAGCCAAATTGCACGTTCGTAGTGTTATAACTTTGAAGCAGTGCTCCTGTTTACATCTATGAACTGCTTTATCTGAAAATGTGTGCTTGAGGAAACTCATTAAAGTAAACTCATTAAATAAGAATCTTTTTGCATGGTGACTCTATCCTTTAGATTACATAATATAAAATGTTCATCTGCAAACATCTAGAACATAGAAAAGTAGACAAGTGTGCATTCATTGTTTTGGAAGGCAGCCTTAATATAGTTTACTGCCCTAATTAAATTCAATGATCTCCAGGTATCATGGGGAAAGAAGGAAGACAAGCTGTGCGAAACAGTGACTATGCAATCGCTAGGTTTAAATTCCTCTCCAAGTTACTGCTCGTCCACGGACACTTCTACTACATTCGAATAGCAACGCTCGTGCAGTACTTTTTCTACAAGGTACGTTCACAATGTTTTGAGTGTTTATTCCTGGATTTATATTATCGTCACAGAGGTGTGTTGCTTAAATTGTGTTTTTGTGTGTTTTTTGTGTTTTATTTTGTAGAATGTGTGCTTTATCACACCGCAGTTTTTATACCAGTTCTTCTGTCTGTTTTCACAACAAGTAAGTCTCTTTTCCATGTTTTGTTATCTATTCGTGTGTGTGTGCCCTAACAGTCTTTAATGGTGTGGGGTTTTTTTTTTTATTCGTTTGTTTGTTTGTTTTAGTGTGTTGTCCACCAAGGTGACCAGTCAGAGACAAAACAGGGGCTAATGTATAATTTATAAATGTTGCTTTCTAAAGTTACTCAGGTTGAATAAACAACAGAAAAAGTCACAGAGGCATCAACACTTGTGCTCTTATCTAAATATGTGAATTAGAAACACCCTTAACCTTTCACATACATACCGTGTATGTGTTGCATGTACAGTATGATCATATTGGGGGAGAAATAAGAGTTTATATTTGATGCTGCATTTCCGTGTTTCTATGTATAGTTAATATTAAGCAGTAACAATCAGACTGATATTGTTAAATAAATCCTATAAATACAAAGCATATTATAACTGCTTTAATTCACCAATCCCCTAGATAGAGTTGTGCTTTTTCTGAATCAGCTAGGAAAATGTCCAACTTTTTTGTTGTTTGTTTAAGCCTGGGTCTTATGGTTAGTCAGAGGGCCCAATTACTTGCATGGTTGCAGCACCGGAGTATAATTAATTTGCGTTAAATATTAATAACAATGCTACTAATAATACAGTATTTTCTGAGCAAAATGTATTATGCTAATTAAGAAATTATGACTGGAATGTTTATTATAGGCCAGATAATGTAATATATGGTAACATGGGTTTTTTTGTTTGTATTCTAACTGGTTCCATCAGCCTAGTAAAGACTGCATTAAATTTTTGATAGCCATATTTACCAAAGCGTATTGTTTTGTTTAGTTTTTTCCTTAACATGGCACGTTTCCTACTCATCTGTGTTTTTCACAGACGCTGTATGACAGTGTATATCTCACGCTCTACAACATCTGCTTCACCTCCCTCCCCATCCTGGTATACAGTCTCTTTGAACAGCTGGTTCATCCTCACATTCTACAGAGCAAACCAGCACTTTACAGGTATATAACACACACCACTCACATCCTGCTCTCATCAGTGCTAAAAATAGATTTTTTTTGCAACTAATAAAATAATATTCTTGGTATATTTAGATTTGATTAGATGCAAAGGCCATGACCCTTTATGAACCGATAAAAGCCACACTGCTTTATTGGAACTGATGGGTGTGGAGACCACGCCCCCTTTATTTGAACTGATAGACGCAAAGGCCACCTCACCTTTATTGGAACTGCTCTAATAATAATAATAATACTTGTGGTATTAATAACATAAATGTATAAATATGTGCACCTTTCTTAAAAGTATACATTTAAGAACTCATAACGTAATTTTGTAACCTCTGATTTGTTAACAGAGATATCAGTAAGAACTCACTGCTGTCCTTCAAAACCTTTTTGTATTGGACGATCCTGGGCTTCTGCCACGCCTTTGTCTTCTTCTTTGGCTGCCACATCCTGATGGGAGAGGACACAAGTCTAATGGGAAATGGACAGGTCTGCTTCTACACACACACACACACACTTCCTATTTTTCTTGTTCTATTTCTACTTTCTCTTCTGCCACTTGAGCAGTTCCAGTGTGTCAGTCATGCAGACATTAATCATAGAAGGATGTGTGTGTGAGAGAAAGAGACAGCAGTGTTTTGTAGGCACCACTTTTCTTCTTACTGTTTGGATTCCTGATTTGCTGGCTAATCAACTCAGCATGTTATATTCAGAATACATTTACATATAAATTAACCAGATGTTGAGGGTGTAGTGTTACATTCAAATACAGGATAGAGCCTCTTACATTGTGTACTAAATGCTAGTCTTCTAACTGGAATTAAATTAATAGTCCTTTTGAGGACCATACCAAGTACTAGATAACATAGAATCAATACTCGCAAAGCTTCTTAAGAGTCCTTATTTAATTTTCTAATGCTGTTTTTTTTTTTTTTTTTTTTTTTTTTAGAAACTATTGCAATTTACACTGTTTTTTTTAGTAAAATGGCAAGCTGCTTATTTTTATCTTATTAACTCCAAGAAAGAGAAAAAAGAGAGGTTGCTATAGCATTCATGAGAATAGGATTTAACATTTAACAACTGCAAGGATAAAAAGTATTGTCATTCTTTGCAATAAAAAAAATTGCTGGCAATTTGCTGTGGTATAAGAGGTATAATAAAATTCTATATAGGAGTGTTAACAGTAAATCCACTTCATCACAGCACCACATCACTGATTATTTCACTGTAGCACCACACACAGTGGTTAATTCCTTACTTATGGCTCAGAAATCCCCTTTTTCAGCATGCATATTATTTGCTAGGCTAACCATATGGCTCAGACTGGAACTGCAAATCAAGAGTTTACTCTTCCTTATTGATTTCATGAGTATTTGAGAATATTTGTCAAGACTAAAGCTGCTAAAAATTTAAAAAACCACAGCTCCCTGAAGACATTCCTACGGTTCTAAAAATAACACATTTTCGGGTGAATTTTGGCTTGGGGTTTTTTTTTGTTTTGTTTCCTCCCTGTTTTCTTTCACATTTCCCGCCTCCTTCATTTCTCATCTTTCTCTCTTTCTTTTCTCTCTCTTCACGCTCTGCATGTTTTCAGATTTTGCGAGCTAACAGGCAGCTGGTAAGAGTTGATTGGATTACAGTTGTTGCATGTCTCCCTGTATAATGAGCGTTTGTCACCAGCATTATGATGTCATGCCACCTTTCGATTTTACACACACACACACACACACACAGTTTTGTAATAATTCCCTCACCCATGCTTTGCATGACTGGGGGGAAAATTAGCTTCCGATGTTCCGATGATATGCTTATAAATGATATCTAAGACCATGTTTCATTTAAACTTTATAAGCATGCCTTCTGCTTTTGTAGATGTTTGGAAACTGGACTTTCGGTACATTGGTGTTCACCGTTATGGTTATTACAGTAACCTTAAAGGTAAGTGATGTATGCAACTCATGGAAAAAAACCCAACTCTGAAGAAGACGCTGTTTTAAGTGCCTTCTCTTCTGTTATGACAGTTGGCGCTGGAGACACATTTCTGGACATGGATGAACCATTTTGTCACGTGGGGCTCCATCGCTTTCTACTTCATATTCTCCTTGTTTTATGGGGGAATTATATGGTACCTCAGCACTTTCTCATACAACACAAAAAAATCCAAAAACAGTACATAGTTTCCAGACTTGATATGAAATGTACATTTAATCAGAACTCAAATAAAATTTGCCTGACAAGGCATCAGCAAATGCAATTAACAAGAATAAGATTAAACAACCCCTAAAACTATATTTGCTTCTATCTATGATTGGCCATTGCCACAGTCCTGTAGCAACAAATCACCATTACCTTCATAACTCTTCTTGGCTGCTTTAACAGGATTATGACTGTGTTAACTTAATTACATTGTACCCATAATTACAGCGACCTTGTTAACTTCTTTAGCAGAATTATGACCTCATTAACTGTTGTGGAGGGATTATGACCTCGTAACCCTCTCAAGCAGGATTACCATGACCTTGTTACTCATAGCAGTGTTATGACCTGTCGTAGTGGGATATTCATGACCTCATTAACTGCTAGCAATATTAATGACCTCGTAAAATGTCATTGCAGGATTATGACCTTGTTAACTGCTGGAGCTGTAGTGGCATTATGACACCTTAAAAAGTTGTAGTATGATTATGACCCCTTAAAAGGTTGTTGTGGGATTATGACCTTGTTTATTCTTGTAATGGGATCACCTTGAACTCTTTAAGTTCTCTAGCAAGATTAGCATGACCTTGTTTACTGCTGTAACTGTTACCTTGAATAAGGCCATATTAGCCGATGTTAATTTGCTATTGTTAGCTAGTTTAACATTTCCTTTGGGATAATGCGTGTGGTTTTTTTGTACAAGGACATAATACCTTATTTCGCTTTCCATTTAGGCCATTTCTCCACACGCAGGACATGTATTTCGTCTTTGTCCAGCTGTTGTCCAGCGGCTCAGCCTGGTTCGCCATCATCATCATCGTCATCACCTGCCTGTTCCCCGATGTCATCAAGAAAGTGTTTTACAGACACCTACACCCCACCAGCACACAGAAGTCTCAGGTCAGAATATGTTTCCTCTATCTAAACACGCTAACGGTTGTAACAATCACCAAAAGCCGGACTGAACATGGTGTTTTGCATGAATTAATTTCAAGACGTGTGCAATGAATTTAGCTGTCTTGAGCACTGCATAAGCTGATACTAATAGACAGGAAGCATGTCACTCAGCACAACTCAGCATGGCTTGTCGGCAGCAAACACTCATGACCTCATTCACTATAACATGCTCACAGAACTGCATTGAGACGAAATGATCTTGATGTATACAAACCACATCCTGTGGAAACTTTATAACTTTACAATCTAGCTGGTATTTACCTTTAAGAAGAAAAGGTTAAAAAATCGGATTGCATAGTGGTGAGTGTGGGTTGTTTTTCTCTTTAACGATAATGTCACCTTCCACTTCTTTCTGAGAAGCTGAAAAGACAAAGACCTGTGGAATAACTGGTCCACCCACAGAGTTCCTCTTTACTGTAAAATGTAAAAGGGTTTAAAGCCTCACACAGGACTGGTACACTGAATCACTATGACATAAAGTATTTACAAATGCTCCATACACTTCCAAAAAGTGAAGAAGAATTTTTTTTTTAAATAATAAGTAAATAAATATAAATAAATAAATAAATACACTGTATAGGTACTTTGGCCCCACTTGATCCTTTCCACATTTTGTAGAACTAAAATGGAGTTGTTTTGGACTATATGTCAATATCTTTGAGAATTATTTACAAATAATTCTTGTGATCAACTGCTCAGAAGATCACAAGTTGCATAATTAGTTGAATGGAGTTGACCCACGTCCAACTAAAGTGTCATGTGATCTCTATATAAATACACTTGTTCTTAGAAGAACCCAGAATTTGTCAGAGAAACTAAAGGCCGATTTATACTTATGCATTAACCTGTCTGGCACTGAAAGTGGGATCATGGTTAAACATGGCATGCAGAGAGCTAGTGCACAATCCTTCCAGCATACACGTTACACGCTGTACGTCTCTTCGGTGCTAATCGTCAGGTGGCTGCTGATTGGTTGGCCTGGGGGTATGTCTGATAGCATGGAACACGGAAACGATTTGATTAGATGTGATATTTCTTCCATGGGTTTGATTAAATTCATTAGTTAAAACAACTTGCATCAGAAATGGCTAAAAATGCTCTGTAAAAATTGTGGGTTTAAGCATATTCTATTCATATTCATATTCACTTGTTTGTTTAGTTTCTCAGACTGGCATCTTTAATAAAATATATCAAAACTCTTGCACTCTCTTGAACTCAAGCAAGTTTTTCATGTGTTTCATGTTTGCTTTACACACGGCAATATGATCACATTATTGTACGATGGATTTATTTCTGGAATTCTACAATCATGATATTGTGTTCATGTCGACTGTAGTTCATTATAATTAAGCAATATTGCAAAAGTAAGATCGTGTTTTTAGTGAATATTGGCACAACTGTGATTCTCCACAAATAACTGATATTTAGGACACGATATGGCCAAATGTTCCGTTTATTTTTGCTCCAGCGGTAATAGATCCAGAAGAAGCTACACTCACTATGTAGCACATTGATTAGCTGGCTAGCTTGCTCATATTAATTTGTACATCAGTGAAAAGGAAGAATGGACATCACTTTCAAAGGATGCACCTTTAACATTGGTGTCACTTCTTCCTTTTCATCTTAATCTGATGAGCTTTCATGTTTTAAGTCAAGTTATATTGCTGAAAAGTATAGTTTTCCATGATGTCCACAGATGATGCCACTAGCTATACTGTACTAAGTGGAATTTAAGTGGTGTACACAGACGAGTGGCGTCTCATACGGTGAAACATCCCAGTGCTTTTATAGGATTACGCACTCTTTTAACGCTGCTCAACCAATCAAATCAGTGGACTGCAACTAACTGTTTTATAATTGTCATTTGAATGCTGCAGGATTGCACACTTTACATTCTCTTTCTTCTAATGGACTCTCAATAAACACAGTGTAGGTGGTGTAAACCACAGCAACTTAAAATATCAAAAATCTAAATAAAATCTAAAGCATCAGTGGTTGATAGTAATGTGATTAATTTAAACACTAGTTTAATTGAAGTGCTTTGATATAAGGTCTGCTCATGCTGCTCAATATAGACAAGTTGAAACACTTCAGAAATGCTTTGTGAGAATTCACTTGTTTTATGATTAATCACACAAGGTTCCCCATCATGTAGCATTATGTCCATCTTCTATTTATTATTCCTACAGTGAAATAACTCGCATTGTTTCTCGGCCCTTCCAGACAACAATTCAGTAAATTCAGGTGTGGTTCATGCACCAGCGCCTCCTAGAGGGTACACTTGTTATGTGCAAGTATGAATACTTGACCCTGTGTGAGCATGCGTGCACAATGTTCTTTTTTTTAAAGTTTCATTTTTATTGAACATTTCTGCTGAACACTTCTGATAAACATTTCTACATTTCTACTGAACAATTTTTGCTAAACATTTCTAATGACCAGTTCTGCTAAACATTTCTGCTATACGTTTCTGCTAAACATTTCTAATGAACATTTCTAAAGTTTAATTTATATTGAACATTTCTACATTTCTACGTTGCTTTTTAATTTTTAATGAAACATTTTTGCTGACCTTCTGATGAACATTTCTGTTGAACTGCTAAGCCTATCTAAATCACCTTTTCTGTTCTGTCCTCCCCACCATTTCCCAAAAATACAAACAAAATAAGCACCAGCAGTAAATATTCACAGATTTTTTTCTTTTTATACAAAGAAAAACAAAATTGAACCCACAACCCACCCCTCCGGCTCATCATGGCTACCCATTAACTGTCGCTGGTTATAGAGATATCATAAAATTCAACAACAGGCACCAACCTTTAAGTGGGTAGTGTTCCCTAACAGTAGGGAACTACTAGCTATAAGGGATGTGAAAGCAATAAAATCCTTTTGTATCAAGCTCAAAGGAATTGAAGCTTCAGGAATCCCAAATATCGCAATCAATGGACAAGGCTTTAAATCTACCCTGAGAATAGTGGACATGATGGTAAAAAAGCCAGACCAAAAACCATGGAGTTCAGGGCAGAAGAAAAACTTATGGCCAAGATGACAGGGAGAGCCATGGCATTTATCACACTTGTCCTCTACGTCCGGATACATCACAGGCAATCTCGACTTTGACAGATGTACTCTATTTAAAACTTTGAACTGTATAAGTCCAAGACGAGCATGATAAGTGGTAGTCTGTACCCTCCCTATAGCATGTTCCCAACACTCCTCATTGTGTGTGCACAATGTTCTGAGAGGAACACACACGCAGCCTTAAACAGCCTCATGAAGCTGATGTTTTTCAAATCTTCAGTTCTCCAGTTTGGTGAGTGTGCCAACCAAAGCCTCAGATTCCTATTCTTGACTGTCAGGTGTGGGATCCGCGTCAAGGTTTGATATGATGTGTATTTCTGAGGTGCTTTTCTGCTCACTGTGGTTATAAAGAGTGGTTATTGAATTACTTCTGATCAGTTCAAACCAGTCTGGCCATTCTCCTCTGCCCCTTCTCATCAACAAGGCATTTCCACCCATAGAACTGACTGTTCTTTTCATTTCCTGTGAAGATTATAGAGATTGTTGTGTGTGTAAATCCCGGGAAGTTTCTTAAAATATTCAAACCTCTTGCAACAACCATGCCATGGTCAAAGTCACTGAGATGACATTTTCTCCATTCTGATGTTTGATGTGAACATCAACATAAGTTCTTGACCTGTATCTGTATGTTTTAATGCATTGTGCTGCTGCCACTTAATTGTCTGATTATCCAAGCACATGAACGTACAGGGACGTAAAGTCATATTAAACTTTTAAATATCAGTCTCTCAAAAAGGTCACATGATCACACTTGTAATCTCTCTTATTGATGCAAGTTCACATCCATAAGTCTGAAGGAGGCCATAGATAAATGCTACAGAGCATCCCGGTGAGAGAGAGAGATAGAGAGAGACTGATTTATCAGTCTTTCTGTGTTATGGTAGGACTGTGTGGTGTTGCCTTTGAGGTCTATAGGGTTTTTTGTTTGTTTGTATTTTCTGGTACAGCGTGTTTCAGTCTTGTTCTGTGTTCACACAGCAATGATTTGTTTTTCTCTGTATGTAGGTTGCTAGTTGGCATTTCTGACTTGACGTCATTGTTTGTTGCCATTGTTTCTCCAGTAAGAGCTAGCTAGAGAAAATGTGCACATTTTGTGCGTGGATGTGTCATATGTTAATTAAGCAAAGCTTAAACCAGGTTGACCATTCTAAAGGCAAATTAAAATAATTGTGTACTTATTGTATTAAATTTTAATTGATACATGCACACAGTAATTCAGTTTATTAGAGGCTAATCAGACCCAGGATTTTTCTCCAAAACAGATTTTTTTTTTTTAATAAATTGTTTTATTTATTTTACCTCCCAAAATATTTGAAATGGATAAAGCTCACAAGTTAAATTTTCCTTCATCTTGTGGTGGAAGGAGTGTCGGATAGGAACTAAAAAAAATACTTTTAAATTGAGTGATATTATGATATATCAATATTGTGATGAAATATCACAATACACTTCTGAGATAGTGATATCTGTGAATAATTTTTCAACATTTTTATTAGAATAAATTTCATTACAAACTGTATGGAAGCAGCTTTAAAATGTTGTGCTTAATTTTTTATATTTATTTCATAAGCAAAATGTTTATAATATCTTTGAGAATGATTTTATATTTTTGTCATATCGCCCATTCCTGATACTTAACACTTCACACGATTGGTTAGAATTGTTCCTCACATCTCATTTGCTGCCAATTTCATTCCAGCAAAGGTTCAATTCAATTAACAATAAACTTTACAGAAACATGGATTTTTTTTATATCTATTGAACATCCCCAACATCCTCACACTTTATCAAGACATTTCTTAGATTCTTATTTGCATAAATGTAAGGTTTGCAGTCACTTTTCCTCCTTTCTCTATACTAATGAGTGACTGCCACTGTGAATGCAGGGTTAAAATGTCCCAACTGTGAGTGTGTGTACATTGCTCTACGTCTGTGTCCTTGTCCTCGTATTACTGATCCTGTGTATGTTTTCACCCCTTCTCTCGCTCTGTAGATGTACTCCAACCGAGTCGCTATAGGTGACGACTTCATCGCTCTGCAGCCACTCTCCAGAGCCAAGAATCAGCTGGGCAAGATTAGGTAGAGTAGGCTGAGCCATTTAACCCTTCAGTGTCGTGCTGCATGCTGTAGTCACACCCAACTAAACAGCATTCAGAGGAGGGTGAGAGAGAGAGAAAGAGCGAGCAAAGCTGTGTTCCAATACTGTTTTAACACCCTTTCCTTTCTACGTTTTTCTTTGGTTGAACACTTCCTGCCATCTTGGAAGCTGTAGGAAACGAGTTATGACTTAAAGATATAATTATACAAATGCTAAAAATCTGTACATCATTGGTTCTCAAAATTGGGTTTCTGATATCTATTTATTTGTTTGTTATTTTGATGCAGTGGAAGAAATCACAGCCTATCATAGATAAGATTTATCATATTTATGTTTACAACTTGTATTTATAATTGAGTTCTGGATTGCATGGATTTAATCTAAATCTTTATCACTCAAGTACAAATTGGACCTAATGTGATCTTTGGAATTAAAAATAATAATAATAATTGTATGTCCAATAAATAGCCAGAATATCTGGCACACACTTAAAAAATAGTTAAATAGAAAAATAAACCTGTGCTGAGAGGGTCAGTGGAATCTATTAAGGGGTCACTGGATCTAAAAAAGGTTTGAGAACCACTGTGGTACATGATAGTGTTAGTTTATTCTGCCATCTAGTTTGAGTTTTAAAAAGATTAAGTCTGTAGAGCAGTGTATCCCAACACACACTCGTCCCGTTGTACTGCATGGTGTCCACTCTTGTGATATAATTTGATAGAGCACATCATGTATGAGGAAAAAGCTAACAAAGGTGTGTTAATCAGTATTGGACATCAGACAAGGAAAAAGAAAAGTGAGCGAGCTGATAACTGCAGTCACACAGTTCACCCTGCATGTCTGCCCGAGTCGACCTGCATGTCCTTATATGCACATTTCCATCCTTATTTTTAATTTAAATGAAAGAAAAAAAAATTATGGCAAAAGCTCTCAACTTGCAAAAAATGAGGACTGACCCAATGGTTAAAAATAACATTATGGTTGTAGGGTGGCACGATACCACTTTTTATATCACAAAAAAAATAAAATAAAATACTGAAACATTGCGTATCAACCAGTGTCGATGCCTATACTTTTATTTATTTCTTTTTAATGACAGCTTTTTTCTTTTCTTTTTTTAAACAAAGGCACTTAAAAATTAAAGGAAAAAATACATAGCTCATGCAAAACTGCACTTTTATTTTTATTCAGTTAGAATTTTCCACACAAAACCACTTACATTGCAAATCTCAATAAATAAAATAAGCTTTTATATATATATATATATATATATATATATATATATATATATATATGTAAATAAAATGCAGGAAATATATATATATATATATATATATATATATAATGATAATAATAATCAAATGAGTCCTGACAAAAAGTACAATCAAGGCTCTTTATAGTAATTATTTCCATTTCCAAAAACAATTTTTTGTTGTTGACCTTAGGCCATGTAGCCTACTTTATCCTGCGTTACACTCTGATATTTTAGCATAGATTTGTTACAGGATTAGATCATTTGTTTTCGCCAATATCTGATTTTTCCATAATTTCCTTTTTGCATGTATCGGATAGATGCCATCTCTAGGTGTGTAGGTGTGGTTTCAAGCAATCTGAATCTGAAACAATCTGATTTCAGCATAAAAATCAAACTAAAGCATCTTATTTGAATTAAAGATGTCTGGATTTAATATTATTCAGGTGATTCAGCGCATGTTACACCGCTAAGCTGCTATGCCATATGTGCATGTGAACAATTCTCATTTGTTTTTATTTTATGGCACTAAAATTTATTAATTTATTTATTTATTTAAACCTCAGGCTGATGTGAGCACTATAGTCTAAGTCTTAATTTTTTTTAACCCATCAACATGCATGAACCAGAAAGAGCAGTGCTCAAACCTTTTATAACTAACACACCTGAAACTGGCACGGCCTCAAACGCCTTTTTATCATAGACTGCATGGGCCCAAAAAAAAAAAAAGGAATAATCCATTTTTTATCATTTATTGCTATGAGCAGAGAACATGATCTCCAGTCCAGCTGACATGAGATTTTTCTTTTTTTTTTTTAATCCTTAATCTAAATGTTTTTTTGTAGTAAATAAGTTTAATACAGAATGATAAGTCACTCTGGCATGGAAGTTCTCCCTAAATTCTATCTGCGGGCATTTTGTACATATTTATAATCTTTATATAGCCTAAAGAATGTTTACAATTATAAAATGTATATTTCGCCTCTAGGGGCACTACAGATACAGCACCATGTTAACATCTGAAAGTGCAGCTAGTATATCATCACCAATCACAATCAGTTTCATTCATCATGTCAGACACGTGACTTCTGGACTAGCATGCCAGTAATAACTGTAATAAATGAGCATGGTTATACTTGTATAATCGCTATTATGCTATACATTGCTAAATCACAGGCCAAAAAAGTGGCATATATTCCAGAAAATACGGTAACAACATAATCTCATTTCAGCAGTGTCTCTGCAGTGGACCAGTGGCCATTTTCTTGCTCACTCATTTTTTTTAATATAACGCTTTTTTCCCCTCCGTTCCCCTGTTTTTATCGGTTTGGGAGCCTTAACCAGCTGTTTTGTCCTTCCAGATGGAAGAGGATAAAGTTTCAGTCGGCTCAGAATATGACTCTGCTGAAAGCAGGGACAGAGGGGAGGACAATTGGCAACTGCTAGCTGGTTCTTCTTCCTCTATCCATCACACAGTTCCCCCCTTTCCCTAGGTAGTACTGCCCAGCCTAGACCTGTGTGTGTGTGCGCGTGCGTGTGTGTGTGCGTGCGCGCGCGATCGATCACAGGTCATGGGGAAGGTTCATGTTTCGTTTCTGCTCCATCATTGTGTGTACTCTGTACTGTGCCATCCATCCGTCAGAGCCTGTGTGTTCTGATCCTCACACTCGTGCCTTCAAGATGTGCATGCTTTTAAATCATTCGATTACCTACAGTATATTTGAAAAAAGTATAGTTTCGGTACTTTTTTGTAAAAAATATATATCTATAACTGGTTCTATAATGTGAAAGATAATAATAGATGTTTTTTAATATAATTTATTTTTAATTATATGAGTTTTATATGATTATAAATGGTGTGGGTGTGGGGGTTTTTTGTTTTTTTTTTTTTTTTTTGGGGGCGGGGGTTTTTTTTTTGTTTTTTTTTTTTTTTTTGTTTGTGGGATTCCCCCCCAAACCTAGCTACATCACATTATTACACCACAGTGCTGTTGAAGGTGTTGATTAATTTTCTATAACCGCAGCTCTGACTGTAGTTCCAGTTTATATTCATGTGCTCGTTCTAATATGTTATAGTGTCTAGAGTAACAGTTCATTCACAGGAATATACAATTTACGGTGGATGCTCTACATAAACAGATTTTTAAAGGTTTACAGATTTCTCTGTAAGGAGGTGTGTGTGTGTGTGTGTGTGTGTGTGTGTGTGTGTATATATATATATATATATATATATATATATATATATATATATATATATATATATATATATATATATATATATATGTGGTGTGTGTGTGTGTGTGTGTGTATATGTGTATGTATGGGGGGGGTATTTGATCCCCTGCTGATTTTGTACATTTGCCCAATAACAAAGAAATGATCAGTCTATAATTTTAATGGTAGGTTTATTTGAACAGTGAGAGACAAAATAACAACAAAAAAATCCAGAAAAAACGCATGTCAAAAATTTTATAAATTGATTTGCATTTTAATGAGGGAAATAATGAGGAAATAAGTATTTGACCCCTCTGCAAAACATTACTTAGTTCTTGGTAATTGGTCTCATCTGACCACAACATTTTCACCCAGTTGTCCTCTGGTGGTCAGATGAGACCAAAATGGAGCTCTTTGTCATCAACTCAACTCGCCGTGTTTGGAGGAGGAGGAATGCTGCCTGTGACCCCAAGAACACCATCCCCACCATCAAACATGGAGGTGGAAACATTATGATTTGGTGGCGTTTTCCTGCTAAGGACAACCTCACCGCATCAAAGGGACGATGGACGGGGCCATGTACCGTCAATTCTTGGTTGAGAACCTCCTTCCCTCAGCCAGGGCATTGAAAATTAAAAGTAATTACTAAGTCATTACCAAGTACTAAGTCATCACATTATTACAGAGGGGTCAATCACATATTTCCCTCATTAAAATGCAAATCAATTTATAAAATTTTTGACATGCGTTTTTCTGGATTTTTGTTTGTTATTTTATCTCTCACTGTTCAAATAAACCTACCATTAAAATTATAGACTGATCATTTCTTTGTTAGTGGGCAAATGTACAAAATCAGCAGGGGATCAAATACTTTTTTCTCCCCACTGTATATGTGTATAAACTTTCTGGAAGGAGTCTCTACAGTTACTGCTTTGTAGCAGTCAGAGGTAAAGCTGTAACTTAGTTTATAGACATCTTCAGGGCAGAGGATTACACAGGTTTCTTGCTGACATGACAAGCTGTGTTGTTGTTGTTGTTTTTTTTTGTCTTATTAACTTCAAGAAAGTGAAAAATAGAGAGGCTGGTGAGGGAGCAACTGTTTATATCTGCTATAACATAAGTGAGAACTTGTTCCATGACATTCAACAATATTAAATGTAACTTTAAACAGAAGTTTGAAATGTCATTGATTAATTAATAAATTACAAATATTACAGTATAAATTGACTGTTGTATAGTCGGAATAAACCACTCCAGGACATGCTGCTATAGGAAAATAATCAACATCAGAGTGGTAACAGTAACTTCACTTCATCACACCAGGTTGTTGGTTGTTTTACTAGAACAGCATGACATGGTTTTATTCTTTAGAGCTCTTGTGTGGTGAACGTAATCAAGGACACAATGCAGATAATAATTATATTGCAACGTAATATATAACCAAATATGAGCCTGTGTGTGAGATTGTAGCATTGTCTCTGCTTCATATCAAACTGGAAGTTCATTTGATTAACGACTCTGCCGGTTTAATAACAGCCCATTAAAGATGTTGAGTGTCTCAGTACAGATGCTCCATTTGTCATTAAGAGGCTGCCGTTTCACTTTAACAAGTTTTACGGGTAGCCAAAGTAATTACATGTGAATTCTTATAATAAAATTGTAATGATAATACACAACATCAACACAAACTAACTAGTATATACAGTCGACTAGTCTATAGTATTGTATTATGTATAATCTATAATGGGCACATTGGCAGTGTGCTTCCTCAGGCTGTAACATAATTAAATACAGTTTCACTCTGTCTACACTCACATTACAAGATTCTCTTCACAGTTCTGATTGCTTGCTCAGATCAGATCTGTCTGGCTCGATGGTTCATTTATACAACCCCAAGTGATGCATCTCTGTATAATGTGAACACCCCTGTCCTCTGAAATGCACATAGATTTCTTGGGCAATTTTTTTAAACACTGATTTATTATGTTCCTTTTATATTTTGCTTGAATCAGTTCCCTAAATATTGTGTAAATCACCAATTTCCTCATCCTTCCACTGCATATAATATAATAATAAATATAGCTGCAAGCAGCAATTATCGGGGTTCAAGCCATTTAAGGCCCTTAAAGACGTTAAAAGTTATTACTTAATATTGTGCAATCCTATAAGCACCTAAATCAAAGTACAACCAAGATAATTTAAAGAAATAAAGAAATATCCTCCTTCATGCAGCTCATCTAATCGCTGCTTAACATTGATTGACCAATGGCGGCCATGTTTTTCAAGATTCACAATTGTCCTCGTATACAATGGTTGGACCTTGGACAAGGACAATTACTGCAGGATTTACTTATCGTTGTGTATTGGACCAATGGTTCCACATTTAGTGCCAGTTTAAAGTTTTTTGTTCTGTTATAGTGCCACCAACTGGTAACTGAGTATTTTTATTTATTTATTTATTTATTAAGATTTTTAGATCTGTCCTCAGATTGAGCCTATATACAAGTAGCCCAAGTTTGGTGAAAATATCTCATTCTGTTCCAAAGTTATAGCCGTTTTAGTAAAAGAGGCCACACCCACTTCAAACGTTTTTATGTGCTCTTGCAAGGGTAAATTAAAACTTTTTTTCAGTAATTATTTATCTAAATAGGCCAAAAATTGTCCTGCAGTAGTTTTGTTTCAGTTGAGTGAAAAATCTAGGACTACTTTGCAAAACCCTGTTTTTAAAATAATCTCAAATATTTAACGATTTGATTGACAGCAGTGCTCCTAGAGGCAAAATTGTTCAGAATGAGATCTATCAGATGATACAAAGAACATGTGTATGTATGAAACATCGAATAATATTCTCATTTACACACCATTTATACAGCGCCACAGTATTAGTTTTTTTTGTTTGTTTGTTTTTTTAAATATTATAATTGCGCAACCAAGTGGCCAAACTCCATCATTTTTGTGACTTTACCTTAGATTGAGCCTTTCCATAAGTGTACCAAGTTTGGTGAAACGATTTTATTCCTTTTAAGAGTTATTACTATGTAACTAATGTGGCCAAGTCCACTACCTTTACTTTTGGCATGGCATTGAAGCGTAAAATTGAAATTTCAACTTTTTTTGATCAATATTTATAAATAGACTCCCTAGAATCGTCTAGTACTTGTTTCGTTGAAACTGCGCGAAAATCATATGGCTAGTTTTAAGAAGTAGTTTTTTATATATACAAACCAATTTTTTTTTATATACAACCATTTATTTTAAACTTTGCACAAACCTCTTAGACAAAGAGTCAAATAAGTACTCCAGGTTTCATTTTGATGGGTCATTGTTAACCTTCTCTAATAGCTGCTAAATTCTGATTGGCTGATGGTGTCCATGTTTTTCAACTGTCCTCATAGACTATGATGGTACCAGAGACAAAGACACTATGCAAATTTTGACCACTAATTTATTTATTTATTCTTTTTTTTTAAATATTTTTTCGTTATTATAGGGCCATTATAAGTGGCAAAACCATGTCATTTTTTTGTGCAACCAAAGATTGACCTCGTACATAAGCATGCCAGGTGTGGTGAAGATATCTAATTTCATTCACGAGTTATAGCCATTTACGTAAAAAAAAAAAAGTGTCCAAGCCTACTTCCTGTGTTTTCGCATACCATAGCTATCTTGATTTGAAAGTTCAAACTTTTTTTGATAATTATTGATGGAGACGCCATAGAATCGTTTGGCACTGGTTTGTTCCCAATCGGACAAAAAACTCAGGACTAGTTCACAAAAGTAGGTTTTTCGAAAAATCCAAGACGACGGAAACATTTTAATGACTGAAATGAAATGAATTCAAAGATGTACATTTTGTTTGTCTGGTCCCAAGGATTCCATAGATATAAGACACTCTGTGACAAACGCTTCAAAAGTTATGGCCATTTTCTATAAATGCTCACTATAGTGCCACTACAACATTGTAGTGCTCTGGGGTACTACCGTCCCTCAATGTTTCAAATCTCTATGACTTACGGTTTGGTCTGCACAATCAGTTTTAGGGCAGAATAATAATCATTTTAAAAATCCTTACAATTACAGTAGGGTTTCAGGGCTTATAATAAAAAATAAATATTGCTAATAACAATACTAATAGTAATATGTAGTATCAGTTTCTTTTTTTTTCTTGTTATTACAGGGTGTTTTCAGATTCTAAAAACATTTACATTTTGCAAAATTTCAAAGCATTAAACTTGAGGATATCACAGTTCTGTTCCAGTAACACAAAGCCAAGTGGTGTTGGAGTTTAATGTTTTTCAAAACTAGTTCCTGCTAGTATTGAAGCATTACACAATAATCTCTGTTACAGAGAGAGAGAGAGAGAGAGAAAAGACATTTCTCAATCTTTCAGATGCTATAAGTTCCTCCACACATCAGTAAGGTGAAGTCATGATGTGTAGGTTAAACAGAATGGAGCACATCACCACTCTGCATGTCTAATTTATTACTTTAAGATTTTTATCGATCATCTCTGTAATTCTCGTCTATTATGGCACAAGGGGATTTTTAGCAGTGTATAGAATTATAAAGGCTTGTTCAGAAAGAACCACACAAGTATTTATCTTCATGGATGCATGATGTATACATCATTACTTTCATATTCAAATTTCCTGATGTGCTTTTATTAGATCTTTAGTGGAGGTTAATGATGACCCGCTAAACACTATGGCTGTGTTTTAATAGCAAACTGCTGTGCTATTCTAGATGATGATGAATATACATATACATCCTCATGTTGCTCATTTTTCAAAGAAATAAAGGAGCATTTAACCTCTTTTTTGCGGTGCAGAACAGAAGGGGGCGGGGCATGTAGCAGAAACAGAACAAGTTATACGTCAGCTAGAACAGACCCACAGTCCATCACTAGTTAGTGGTTGGATTAGAGATGAATCGACACTGATACTGGTATTGAATATGGTCCAATATGGTGCTAATTTACTCGTATTGCTCCGATACAAAGATCCATGATCATGGACATAATCCTAGTGTATGCTGTCGCCCTAATGAACAGACGACACACATGACATCTATCTCGACACAGTCTGTAATTACATATGTGCTTTGTGAAAGTATCAACAGGATTAACCACAGCATTTTTCGATCTTTTAAGAGTGCAAGGATTAGAGCGGCCGTCCTGAGCGTGCAGAACAATGTCGGCGAGCGTGCTCATTTATTTATCCTCATTTATTATTAAACACACATCATCATCACAGCTTCAGTATAAAACTAAAAGTTCACTGCTAGCAGCACAAGACAGTAACCAACATAAATACAGTCATGGCCAAACGTTTGCAATCACTTTACTATATATTATATATGTATATATATATATATATACACACACACATTTTTATTCTAATCTACTGTTGCCAATATCTTCTTTGAGATCCTGTAGAAAACGAAAGGTTTCTGTATACATGTGTATTGTTATAAAACCAGGAACCCTTTACAGTGTTTAAACAAATCTTTTACAGGCAGAATGAGTAGATAATCTTGTACTTGGCTTTAATGGATTGCAGTAGCTGACGCTGCGTTTTCAGTCTGCAGCAGCTTTTTTTTTTTCCCCCAAAGCGGAGATGTGGCATGTCTCTGAGGGATTTGTGTAAATGGAAGATGTGTGAGGCGTTGTTTGCTTAGTCATCAGGATGAGGCCGTGAAGATTTGGCCAAGGAGGAGATTGTAAACAGATCGACTGATCGACTTCCCTTTACGTTTGTGCAGTGCAGTTTAGTGTGATCTGTACGAGAGGAATCAAGAGTCTTTAGTAGTTTATCAGAACAATGGTGAAACTAGGGGTGTAAAACTTCTGCAAGATACGATTTCGATTCGATTACGGCAATCTTTTGAGATTCGACGACACCAGATGAATGAATCTGCTACAGTACGATACATTCCGATTCAATTGAGTAACCTCATCGATATGTGATCAATTTTGTTAAATACTGCTATCAAAAAAATTTTTGTTCTGATGGCGGAGTTGAGATGTTTCTGGGGGAAATCTTTTCAGAAGCTATTAAATGATTTGCACATCAGTTTAAATATATGATTTTTTTTACACACAAGTTGTCTGTTCTTCTGTAATCCTTGACAATTAATGCATTTCAATCCTTTTAACTTCCATCTTCCACCCAAATCAACCAAGATGTTATGGAGCTGAAGCTAATGTAGCTAACAAGTAATAAAAGCTTATAGCTACCAGTTTAGCATCCCATCCGCCGCAACATCACCCCATCTGTTTGATTCAGTAAATAAATGTGAACTATGTTACCCAAAATTCCTTTCTCTTTGTATTTCCAAGTTTAGGTCACACCCTTTATCTGAATCTGACACTGTGTGCTGAGATAGAAAGTGGTGACGTCGTCTCTCTTTTAAATAACAGTGCACCAGAAAACACGATTCTGTCTGAGACGCAGAAGCTGACTGATAACATGCCACTTTTAGTGCACAATGCTAAACTGGTGGATATAACCTTCCGTTACTTAGCAGCTTTGTAGCTCAAAGTTTGATTGTAGTGAACGTGATCCATCGAGGACACGTGCACACAGGAATGCTGCTGATCTGTGGTTGAATTTGTCCTGGTCACATGCAGGTGAAGGACGTCCTCTTCCTCTGACCAGAGCTCCATCCATCACTCTTATAGATCAGCTGTGGGCTTTATATATAATTCCTACACACACCACGTCTCTCATCCATCCTGTGTGTGTGTGTGTGTGTACACGTGTGCGTTTGTGTGCACCACAATTCAGAACAAAAACAAACTTTTACACTCATCAGTGTGGTGTTTACAATGCAGTGAGATGATTATTTTGAGATATTAATGTTTTTATCCCTCATGTTTCTTTTTCTTCTCCTCTTTCTCCTGATCTGTTCTGTCTTCTCTCTCTTATTCTTTATTTCCCCCCCACATCTTTTCTGTTTCAATCTATCTTTCCTGCTGTCTCTTTGTCCATCTGTTTCACTGCTCTCTTTCCCCCTTTGTACCTCCCTATCTATCTGTCTGTCTGTCTATCTCTCTCTTTTTCTATCTTATCTTTCACTTTTATACAATCACTTTTCTCAATTCTCCACTTTCTCCTCAAAATCTCTCCTCCTTTTCTCCTCTTTTCCCTCTCTTTCTACTCAAAATCTCACTTCTTTTTCTCTACATTATTCCATTTATCTCTCCTGAATCTCTCTCTCTCTCTCTCTCTCTTCTTTCTCTCTCTCTCTCTGTGTCTGCAGTGTAACGAGGCGTACCGAGGCGTTACCTGTATGGACTCAGTGTCTTGTTTCCCAGAAGGCCGTGGTATCTGTGGCTTTCTGGAGCGACTGAAGCGAGCCAACAGGTGCCAGTTCTCTCTGTCTAACACTCCTGAGGAATATTAGAGCGGAACCATAAGCATTCGCCAGCGAGGGTTTTTTTTTTTTTTTTTTTTTTTTTTTTTTTTGTGGGGTTTTATAAGAGAGCTGAGTGGGTGGGGCCAGCTGAGCTAACACGCCTTTACATGTAGCTTCAGAAAGTCCCAGGCCATAATGCATTTATGAGTCCCTCCTTTTCTCTCTGTCTGTTCTTTATCACTGGCGTTTTCTTCAGTCTGTCCTTTTCTTAAAAATCTCTTAACTCTGACTCTCGTCGTCTTAGAATTGTCACTTTGGACATTAGACCATTTAATTCATTTATTATTCCCATTGGATGTTAGACAATGTTTAACTGTTTGGGAATATTGCCTCCTAGTTGTGTGTTTTGGCAGTTTTTGGACAACGTGCACTCGTACTGCACTCTCCTTCCCAAATTTTTGTCCTCGTCTGTCTTTGATCCGCATTTTGGGAAGTGTCCACATGCAGAAAAGCTGAGACGAGCACTCAGTTCTCTTAAAAGAACAGGGTGGTGTGGAAAAAGTAACTATTTAGATTTTTCACCAAACTGCCCCCTTAACGCTAAAACACTGCCACTGGGGTGAAACTTAACGCCCAACAGCCACAATAAAACAATGGGACAACACAGCAACATAGCTAGGAAATAATTTTTGAGGGGAATGAGGAAATATGCTAAATTATAGTATAATTATAAGTGTGATGCATGCAACGCTCTCAGATTTATAATCAACCAATCTCATCATAATATCTGTAATAGATATAGGAAATGAAATGCTTTTATGACAGTTCTGCTGAAAATGATTTAAATTACATGCTACTAGTATGATGGAAATTGCACCTTACCTTATGAAACAGGAAAAATACATGATTCTGATCGCTTAATCCTGTTTCTCCAGATTAACACAATTCAACAAAATAAGCGTTTGACATTGAACATTATTATAGGACAGTTACAGTACAGAACAGTGTTGTTTAACATAGGCTTGTACGATATATTACAGTATAATCTCTGCAGGATATTACACTGCCACCATGTTTACTCCATTGTATTACCAGACCTGCTGTTTTACACAAGCTGCGCGAGTTTAACTTCAGAGTACTCTAGCTATCACAAAAAAAAACGCCAATAAAATAGAAGATGAGCCAACTTGACATTCATCTGAAATGATCGGAACGCTCCGATATTTACTGACACCACCTGGAAGCCCCGCCCCTTTTCGCATGATCTCTATTGGACTTGCAGTGTGAAAATAGAGAATTATTATTATGGAATAAAATCCGATTAGCATGTTTGATGGTCGATGAGCTTACATTAGACACGCGTATATTTAACATCAGTTGACTATATTTAGTAGGTATGCCATTGAATCAGCTCGTCAAAAATGGCACAAATTTTTTTATCTTATAAGATACAATATTGTGCCAAATCTAAGACAGGCTCAGATGCACTGTGCCACCGACGCATTCAAACACTTTGAGCAGCAGATCAGGAATGAAAATGTGTAGGGTAGATAACCGATTTAAAATGTGGATTACATTTAAAATGTGACTGTTAGGTCTTTCTTTTTTACTGTTTACAGCTTGTTACTACAGAAACACCTAAAAATCCACCATCCTGTTGATATTAACGTGTCGGTTTTGAATCATTAAATCATTCATCTTTTCATTTTATTTTTTTTATGATAAATTGCAAGTAGGGAAAAATCAGTATTGCACAAGCCTATGTATATAATCAGCATGTGTTATGTTAAACAGTCGCGAATAAACATTTGGAACGTCATACAATATTTTAGCAGGTTAAAATCAAACCCAACACCCTGCTCATACGTGGTACAACTCTGGGACCACATCACAAACAAGATGAGACATTGGAACTGTAGATCTGTTTGTTATGAAAGGATTCTTTTCTTCTTTTTGTCTACATTTTACTTTAAACTCAAAGCCTTACAGAAGATGACAGAATCCACTGGAGCTGCCTGTGTGTGCTTCATGATGGATTAGAGCGTGGGAGAGAATGTGTGTGTGTGTGTGTGTGCGCACACGCTATGATATGACTAATCCCCAAATGTATCTTTACACACTTTTGCCTAGCTGCTCTTTCTTGTTTTTGTTTGTTTGTTTTTCCACTGCCAATAACACAATCTTCCAAACAGCCATACACTAGAAGTGCTGATAATCAGGTGTTCCATGTGTAAAGGAATAAAACACTGTGTTTTGCTAATAAAATAAGCGCGTTATAGCAGCTATAGCACAGGCTCTAAAAGCAGTTGCCTTTACAACTATAATTAAAGTCTGCCAAAATATAATATTGATCATTATAATATTTACCTGTAGCATGTATCTCAATGTGTGACGATGTGAGGAAGTGAGGTTCAGCATCGGGACACACACACACACACACACACACACACACGTTTTCAAGAAAACGTCTGCGTGTGTGTGTGTCGATGCTGAACCTCACTTCCTCACTCCTGGTTATATATACGTGAGATTGTTTACACTTTATTACAGTTAATGTTATCATCACAGTAGTGTATTTTTAAGCGGAGGAAAAAATATAAAAAAAAATTTCAAAAAGAAACGAATGAAACCCCAGGCTGGTTGCTTTTAGTTCAGCAACAACACCCCTTGGTCAGAAGGGGTTTATTAATTTTCTAGAACAGCTCTGACCATAGTGCAGCTGCACATCACAGGTTTATTTATATTTTTTATTTATATATATATATATATATATATATATATATATATATATATATATATATATATATATATATATACATACACACACACACACACAATTTTCCTCATTTGTAAGTCGCTTTGGATAAAAGCATCTGCTAAATGAATAAATGTCATTAATATGCTCGTTGTAATACATTATATTTTCTATAATAACAGCTCATTCACTCATTGATACAGTGAAGTTTTCTGTAAGAAAATGTTTATTTTACATTTATGGAAGGAGTCTCTAGTGTGTGTATGTCAGAGGTAAAGCTGTAGCCTGTTTTCTAACAGGACAGAGGAGTTTACACTTTGCAGTTTCTCAGTAACATGACCAGCTGCATTTATTTTTTTTGTCTTACTAACTTAAAAAAAAAAAAAAAAAAAAAATGAGAGAAAAAGAGGTTGGTGAGCGAGCGACTGTTTATAGCTGTTATAACCAGTGAGAACAGGAACTTGTTCAATAATTAATGACTATAACTATAAAGTACTATAACTGATAATTCCTATAACTGATTATCAGCACGTCTAGTTTCGTTGAAAGATTTTAAACGCCTGCCTTTATTTCATAGTGACCCGATAAACAAAGCTTTTCTGTCTTTCCATGTCCCGTCCTTTCACCCATGCTACACTAACATGCCATCTTTTTTCATCGCTCAATCATCTGTCTACACGACACTAGGGAAAGACTTCCGATGGAAATTGGGTAGAATGACATGATCCATTCGTGACGTGATAACCATCAAGACCAATATGGCAGTTTCCATTAACACATTCATGTTCAGGATGAGGCTAAATGTTCAGGACACTGGAGCACCACTTTGAGGCTTTAATACTGTGTTTGAAGCACAGTAATAATAGTGCATTTTCTTCTGATTTCCAACCCTTTAAACATCCACCAAAATCCAGCAGACATTTTGCAAGTAACCATACAATAAGTGGCCCCTTTTTTTCCCCCTCATCTTTTCAGAAAAGCACTAAGTGGCAAGCACTTTTTTTTATCTCTTGACCAATCAGGATGCAGCTCAGGGTGCAAGTGAGAAAAAACAAACATGGAGGACCGAGTTGTGTTGAAAAATGAGTTAATTGAAGGTAATTGCCAATATTCCAATGATGCTGCAACTAAAGACACACACTTAGCAAGTGAAGATATACTGAATACAGGAAGCGGTATCTATTATTTTCTGTTATGAGATTATTATATAACAAGTATAAAAATATTTCTACAATTTCAAGCTTAAAATTGTCTGATCTGACACTAGAATAATCAAATAAAAACTAAAAGCTTGAAATGAGTGAACATATCTAGGAATGTGCTTAACAATCTTATATTTATACTATATCCTAGCAAGCTAGGTTAGTCAGTAATGATTACAGTATGAGCTTCACAGGAGTCGATTTTATTCATATCAGAACAAAAGACTTTTTGGGTTTGAAATGTTTTTTGAATCAAACTAGAGTATAGAGTATAATGTTATTAATTGAGAAAGCCCCAGAAAAGCTGCCCATTTGTTATTTTCTAGCTCAGAGTTTAAGATGTAAATAATGATCCTTGATGAGCAAAAACAGAGTGCTTTAGGGGGAAAAAAGTGTCGGCCAATATTAATCCCATACCATGACTCAGGATCAGACTCGGATCGGTGTCGCTCTGTTTAACAATATAACCCTTTAACATTTCCTATCATGATGTCATCACAATGCTACTCACAGCTCCATCCCTTTTTTTTTTTTTTTTATTGATGCTTTTAGATCGTGGAGTGACCCAGATCCGTTCTCCTCCAATGACCACAGCGTTTTGACACTCTCTCCTGTGGAAGCCTCTCACTGCTAGTGTATAAAGAAGTCGAAGTCATCGTCATCATAAAGTTGGAAAACATTTTGACCACAGAAGAATTGTGAAATCTTTTTTTTTTCCTTCAAATTGTATGCACTTCAATCAGAATGGACTGTCCTTCCTGAGGAAACATGTCTGAAGCCATAAAAGTCTCTGTATTACTCCTGTCCTGTCATGTAGCATTAGCTCCAGAGCTCTAGTCCTGATTCTGAGGTCACCTACTGAAGGAAGCAGACTCATCAGCTTCAGCTCCATCCATCCTTCACCTTATTTATGCACTTATGCTTTAAGTTCTTCCATGATCCTCATTTAATTATTGTGCACACACTGTATTCTTATTATTTTTCTTCTTTTTGTGTGTGTGTGTGTGTGTGTATCTTCTGAGCGAGCCTGTAGACTGTGCGCTTTCCTCAGATATCAGAGGCCTTTGGGTTACTATGGCAACCGTTTTTTAAAGTCACTTTAGAAACATGCTTTATATCAGGTGGTCAGGAATTGTTCAGCCAAAAATAAAATAATGTCTTTACTCCAAATGGAGTCGAGCAGTTAAAACATTTTAATGCATAAAGTTTGCTGCATTTTTTTTTATGCTGTACCGGAGTTATAAGGCTAATGTATAATGTAGATCTACCATTTTAGCATTGTGCATCAAATTATTATTTTTATTAGGGACATATTGATACAGTCACTGGTATCAGGCATCAGTCTAATTACATGCTCATCTACGTGCTCAAAAAAACCCCAACTCCGTTACCAACATCTGATACTATGTGACTTGTGCCTTGGGTATGACGTTGCACTAATTATGCATAAAAGTTGGAGACAAAAATACAAATTTAATAAATAAAAAACTATTTAATCTGAATCACAACTCTGCCTTTAAACTTTAGGCCATGCCCCTTTTTGATTCTAACGCCAAACTGTTATACAACTGAATACAAGTCAGGATTTTGCCTTACAACTATATTTAGCTCGTTGATAACCGTGCCAGAAACTCGTATCTATTAGCGTTCGTTATTTATATAGTTTAATTGTAGCGCCAGCACAAAACTAGACAAGCAAACGTGTCTTGGCTGGTTACATCCTGGCTGATTTTGGCCGAGTTTGTTCCTTTAATTTGGGATTTTCTCAACTGAAGACTTTCATTCCTGTTCTATATATTTATATGTATAAATGATTTGATAAATTCTAATATATTAATACAGAGGAATTCTTGAGAGGTCACATCTCTGACATGAGACTGGATGTAAAACTGTAGTTTGCTTTTGTTTAATATTATGTGGGATGACTGGAGAGACTGGAGACATATCAGACGAGGAATCGTAATAATTTTTCTCTCAGTTACATACTTCTTGTTTAGTTCACCATTTTTATGTCAGGGAACACAAAAGGCATCAACAACAGCCGACTCGATTCATGTTAATCTATCCACACTCGGCTGCCAGGTTATTAGTGACCGTGTTCTAGCTAATAAACTGCTAGCTCAGTGCGTGTGTGTTCCTCAGAGACAGTAGCAATAAGAATCTCTGGACCGAGGACCGTCCACTCCAGCTATGAGTCCAGAGCTTCATTTCTATGGTTTTCCATTTAAACAAAAAAAATAAAAAATGTTGAAGTGTGTTACTGTAATTGTCCTCCTGACAGTGAAAGTGTTCAATTGTTGTTTATGGACATTCTATTTACAGAAAATAAAGCGGTTTTTAAAGAATATGTCTGTTTGAATAATCTTTATGACTGTCCCCCTTCTGAACGATGAGTTGTTACAGCGGACTGCACAACATGACATTTCCCAAATGACAAATACTAGGTTACAATAAAATATTAGAATTTTTTTTATTATTTAAAAAAAAAAAAAAAACTACTCACTGCTATGTAACCCTCACTGTCGAAGGGGAAAAGATAATTGTACACCAGGAGGGGAAATGCTACAACACCAAAAGAACAAAACACATTTACAAACAGGGATGTTTTTTTTTTTGTTTTCATACAAATGTCAGAAACCTGCCAGCAGTTAACCATTAGTGTTGAATTTTAGGTTAAATTATTAGAAACTCAGGATTTGTGCAAACAGTAACTAATAACATTTAACAATAAGAGTTCCTGTCATGCCACTTTACAGTGCTGAAGAGCTCCAGTGAGTAACTGCTGCATGTACATATGTGAAGTCTATCAGAGAAACACGCGCTCTGCTCTGTTCAGGGTTGTGCCGCTTCCTCCTGTTCCTCCTCCATTTCCACCAGAGCTGCGTGACGACTGGCCTGTGAACCTTCTTTAAACAGGACCCTCTTAATGACACCTGCTTTAGGAGCTCTGATCGTGTGCTGCAAATGTACAGGATGGTACGATAAATAAACAAACCAAAAACCAATGTGGTTTTATGTGATTAAAGGAAACGTCTTCTGCTTACCTCCATCTTCATTGCAATCATCACCATGAGAGGATCTCCCTTCTGCACAGCATCTCCGGCCTTCACAAGGACCTGCAGGGTACAGTTACACACTTTAAAACCACATCTCCCGTATCATTGTGGAGTAATTTAACGACTGTTATATAACGTGGGGGGGATTCAGTGCTGATAAGAACATGATCAACGAGAAGGTGGCGTGACGAAATGGAGTTACTGCTACTACTCTGAAGTTGATTTTTTCCCCCTCTAACAGCAGAAGAGCGAGACACTTTTTATTCATGTATAGTTACTAGTTATCAGCTAGCTAGTCGTTCCCTCACCACCCTGTTTTTCCCTCTTGAAGTTAATTCGACCAAAAAAAAAAAGTGTAGCTTGTCATGTTCTTGAGAAATTGGAAAGTGCTAAAGAAGTCTGAAAACTTCGATCCAGCTTTACCTCAGACTGTTACAAAGTGCAGAGAACAGAGACTCCTTCCATAAATGTTAATGATTACATGCATTTTTTCAAATCTGTTTGTGGTGTGTCCGCTGTTACTATAGAAACGATAACGCATTAGAAGGAGCACATTAATTTGCAGCTGCACTAACGTCGGAGCTGCTGTTATAGAAATGTTAAATCAACACCTTCTGACCAATCAGAATCCAGAACTCAACAGTGCTGTGGTATATTTTACTTTACCGACACACAATCACACAAATTACTCACGACTAAGATAACCACTACGGTAGGACATATTTCGACGTATCCATCTTTAAACAATTTAAAATCCTGTGGAAAAAATTGGAGCAACTTCCAATTAAAATACACTCCAGTTCTCGGCTATGTTTAATATTTCTCTAACCGAAGCTTCCTTTGACATATCTAATGAGTGCTACTGTGTGTGTTTAAGACATAAAAACATATTTTGCACAGGATGACAAAAGGAGAAAGAGGACATAAGGTTTAATACATACCTTCTCAATAGTTCCAGTCATGGGTGCCACAGCACCATCTTGTGCCCCAGAGGAACTCACACCAGCCAAGAACTTCAGTAAAGGCACTTTCACCTCGGTGCTGCCCTCCTACAGAACCAGGAACAGACAGGAATAATGCTGTAATCCACTGTACATGCATGTTTTTCACCTGGTATTTTTTATGCATGATGCTGCTGCCACATGATTGGCTAATTGCATCAATGAGTAGGGGTACAGGTGTTCTTATTAAAGTGGCAGAACCTAAGCTGTTAGAGTTGACTTTATTGAAATCAAACCTCACCATGGAGAAGAGATGAACCGTGTTGTCCAGTATGACCAGTTTGGGTCGAGACAGAACTCCGTTCACGCAGCAGTGCAGGTATGTGGCTCCGCCCATTTTCTGCAGCTCACCTGACACCTGGAACACCTGGCCTCCAGCCTAACACACACACACACGTTCATTTTAATCAACACACACTGATCTAGTTTGAGAAAGAGCAGTCAATTTCATAATATAGAATATGTGTATAAGCTGCTGGTACTGAAGCCTCTTCCATAAATATTAAATAAAACATTTCTCCTTACAGAAATCCTCACCATATTGACTATTACACAGGTTTTTCTTCATTAAATGAAAACTGTTACTATGGAAACCATAATGTATTAGAATGAGCATATGAATTTGGGACCTGGGATTTGCATCTGCACTAATGTCAGTTTCTAATTAAGGAGTCTGACAGCACTGTGGTATAAAAATATTATTGTGTGTGTGTGTGTGTGTACCTCCATGCTATACGTCCCATCCGGATTGTAGGTCACAGCTACTGTAACTTCTGCAAAAGACATCACACACGCAGTTACTTAGAGCACTGATCTGATCTTTGGTAAAAAAAAAATCTATGTGATCGTTAGTCCATTAGAGATCATGTATAATGCAGAGTATAAAGCTATTTCCGGAGGCTATTCCATTTCCTGCTCAGCACATGTGAAGGAATTGAGTGTGTTTCATCAGAATGGGGCTAATCCATCATATTTGCATGATTAGAGAAAGTGGGATTTTCTGAACTGGGCCAAAGGGGGAAAAACTGCCAAAAAAAAGTGCATTTTCAAGAGAGTTTTCACAAATCACTTGTCTAAGGTAGAAACTGGAGTTTGTGTGTGTACCACTAGGTGCTTGTAGGGGACGGAAAGCTGCCATTCGTCTGTTTTAGTTAAAGCCGGGGGGGGGGAGAAACAAAAAAAACACACACAGTCCCCGTGACACCAAAGCAACTCACAACCACTAACTTCTCACAGGAAGTAAACTATAGCACCCGTTTACGTGTGTGTGTGTTCGCTCACGGACACAGGTTTAATGCTCACTGTTTTCCCCCAGCTGTAGTGTCAGATTCCTGCAGTAGAGCACGTTGAGCCGACTCCCGTTACCCGAGCCAAAAGGAGAGAACACATCTGTAACAGGAACACGTTATTAATCCGACATGCACTAGCATCTCGTCCATAGCGTCTGGTTGTGTACAACCCCAAGTGTGTGTGTGTAATATATATATATATATATATAAAAATCTCTGCTGTTCAAAAAATATTCATCATCACACTCCTCAATTTAAGTTCTGTTGTTATATCTCTGAATAAATGAATGACCTCTTTTGAGTTAACTTATATATGTTGCTGTGTGTCAGATGATATCCTCTCAACTTCATTATTGATGTCGTCCTGCAGAACTGAAATCTGCATACGTGAGCTCCTGCTGCTGACTACGGCTGCGCGGTATGCTTTATAATAGTGATATCGCAATGCATTTTCCTGTTGATACTGTCATTTCTGCCATTTTGAATCTGTAAAATTGTACAATTTACAGACTGTCAACATTTTTGCAGGGTTTATTTTTGTATACATTAAATAGAAGCATAATCGAATATATTTTTTAACGTTTATTTTTGTAAATGCTTTGCTGACAGTTTATTAGGAAACTTTAAATGCTAAAAAAAATGTAATACAAGTATTATTAAACATAATAGTTTTAATGCAATACTTCTGTTTATCTGGAGGTTTCTTAGCAAACCTGTATTATGAGGTATACTGTGTCTTGTAGAAATGTCCTTGAGGATTGTCATATGATTTTTTTTGTCATATTGCCCACCCATACTGCGGACATCACACTCACCACACCTGGGCCAGGTAAACGTGTTAGCCGATAAAAACAGCTTTTAATAAGTACAATCAAGTCTGTGTTTGTGTGTGTGTTCTGACCATGTGACTGGTGCAGAAACTCCAGTGTGTGTTCTCTCTCCTGCAGCAGAAGTCCGAGAGCGGCCTGACACACGAGGTCTCCTCCCGGTGCAGTCGGTTTGGGAAACAGCCGATCATAGTGCTGCTGGATGAAGCTGGTGTGAACGTTTCCCGCTTCAAACTCCGGATGACCCGAAAGACTTAACAGGAAGTCGATGTTGGTGTTGAGACCCACAATCTGAGGAAAAAAATAAGATAAGACATTTGGATGGCATTTCTGTCCAAAGGGAAACGGCAGTACAAAAGCACAGTATGCAGAGATATAGTACGTTTCTCTTCGTTTTACCTTCCAGCCCCTCACCTCCTAACCAAAACCAGCAGTCTCACAAATACGCTTTAAAAATGACAGTATTCGGAGATTAAAGTGTGTTAAATTAACATTTATAATAATAATAATAATAATAATAATAATAATAATCTCTTTAAATAAAGACTAAAAAACCAATTATTTAATGCTAAAAGTAAAAAATAAAAAGAACAACATTTTTGTACAACATTTTTATAATTTTAAAGTATTTGTACAAAGCTTTACCCACTAATCAGCTTTATTAGAGTTTGCAATTTTTAAAAAAAATAAAAATAGAGAATTCTCACATTGTCTCTGAAAATTGTACAGTGACTTAATTTTCACATGATCAATATTACATCATATTCGTCTGCCCTAGTGTTGCATTTTGGGAAGTAAGTTTATTAAATAATTAAGAATATCCTCAGTTACAGTCATGGACGAAATTATTGGCACCCCAGGAACTTTTCCAGAAAATGCACTATTTCTCCCAGAAAATGTTGCAATGACAAATGTTTTGGTATACACATGTATATTACCTTTAAGTGCATTGGAACAGCACAAAAAAGCAGAAGAAAAAAGGAAAATTTGACATCATTTTACACAAAACTCCCAAAATGGACTGGACAAAATCATTGGCACCCAATTTTAACTGTGGATAAATAATTTCATTTCAAGCATGTGATGTTCATTTAAACTCACCTGTGGCAAGTAACAGGTGCTGGCAATATGGAAATCAAAACTGAAGCCAGTTAGAGTGTATAAAAGTTGGCTCAACCTTTGTGTTGTGTGCCTGTGTGTGCGCCACACCAAGCATGGAGAAGAGAAAGAAGAGCCGAGAATTGTCTGAGGACTTAAGAAGCAAAATTGTGGAAAAATATCAACAATCTCAAGGTTACAAATCAATCTTCAGAGATCTTAAAGTTCCTTTGTCCACTGTGCGCAATATAATCAAGAAGTTTATAACCCATGGAACTGTGGCAAATCTCCCTGGACGTGGACGGAAGAGAAAAATTGATGAAAGAATGCAACGCAGGATAGTTCGAATGGTGGATAAACAACCTCAGTCAACTTCCACGCAAATTCAGGCTGTCCTGCAGACTCAGGGTGCATCAGTGTCAGCTCGAACCATACATCGTCATCTGAATGAGAAGAAGCGCTATGGCAGGAGACCGAGGAGAACCTTCTGACACAGAGGCATAAAAAAGCCAGACTGCAGTTTGCAAAAATGTACCGGAGTAAGCCTCAATCCTCCTGGGAGAATGTTTTGTGGACAGATGAGACTAAGGTAGAGCTTTTTGGCAAAGCACGTCATTCTACTGTTTACAGAAAACGGAAAGAAAAGTACACACTACCTACAGTCAAACATAGTGGAGGTTCAAGGATGTTTTGGGGTTGTTTTGCTCCCTCTGGCACTGGGTGCATTGACTGTGTGCAAGGAATCATGAAATCTGGAGACTATCAAAAGATTTTGGCCCATAATGTAGGGCCTAGTGTCAGAAAGCTGGGTCTGCGTCAGAGGTAATGGGTGTTTCAGCAGGGCAATGACCCGAAACATACTTCAAAAAGCACCCAGAAATGGTTGGAGACAAAGCGCTGGAGAATTCTGAAGTGGCCATCAATGAGTCCGGATCTAACTCCCATAGAACACCTATGGAGAGATCTCAAAATTGCTGTTGCGAGAAGGTACCCTTCAAATCTGAGAGACATGGAGCAGTTTCCAAAGAAGAGTGATCCAAAATTCCACTTGAGAGGTGTATGAAGCTTCTTGATGGTTATAGGAAGCGATTGGTTTCAGTTATTTTCTCCAAAGGGTGTGCAACCAAATAGTTGAGGGTGCCAACAATTTTGTCCGACCTAATTTTTGAGTTTTGTGTAAAATTGTCAAATTTGCCTTTTTTCTTCTGCTTTTTTGTGCTGTTCCAATTAAAGGTAATAAACATGTGTATACCAAAACATTTGTCATTGCAACACATTTCTGGGAAAGTTCCAAGGGTGCCAATAATTTCGTCCATGACTGTATATTCAGACTTATTTATTCACTTCATCATTTAAATCTTGCCTGTGTTTAAGAAGCAGTTTTTATTTTAACATCATTTATTTTTGTAATGTGTTGATTTAAAATAACTAATTAAATCATTTTTCAAATGTGATAATTTTTAAACATGTAATATCAAGCAAAATAATTGTGATCATTTAATCTTGCAGCCACAATTAGTATTATTTTATGGGAAAAAAATAAGTTACTTAACAATGGGGGCGGGGCTATCAACACAAATCACAGGCTCCACAGTTTTATTATTTTCTCAAGAATATTTCTGAACACTGAATTTTATGCTGTTTTATGGAACAGTGGCGATTAAACAGAGGCATAAAGACATCATGTATGCTGCGATGATGTAATCAAGGAATGACAGCTTCCTGAAAGAAGTTGTTGCGTTAGCAGTTTCAGTCAGTTCTTATTGAATATGCAGTGCAGGCTGCAATCATCCTGACCTAACACTATTTTGTCATTTGTGCATCCACATTTAACCAGCACTTCTGAAACAAAAAAACAAAACAAAAAAAAATCTGAAAAGGATATAATAGAGCATAAACACCTGAACTTTCAGAAGACTAAGTGTTTGGAAGTAATTTGGGTTTTAATACAGTGCTGCACTGAGACATGTTGTCCACTAGAGTCTTACATTGTACTGCCGTAAGCAGTAGCGCAGTTTCTTCAGAGCAGCTGAGCGATCCTCTCCCCAAACCACCAGCTTAGCGATCATCGGGTCATAATGAACTGAAACCTCGTCTCCTGACACACACGCAAAACAAATGTGGAAATAAAATAACAAATTACAAAATAAGGTTATAACTGTACAAAAACTATTTTGATAATAATTCATGTGCACTGTATGAAATGTGATGATGGAGAAAGAGCATTCCTAAATACATGAAATAAACCCATTAAAGAAAGAAAAACCCAATCTACAATTTCTAATAGCTTCAGTGTGGTGCACTTCCTCACCAGCCTCTCTTTTTCTTCCTCTTGAAGTTAATGTTAGAAACCGTATTAAAAAAAAAAAAAAAAAAAAGTATAAACTCCTGTGTCCTGAAGAGGTCAGAAAAGTTAAAGCTACAGCTTTACCTCCGAGCGCTGAAACTCTTTTCATAAATGTTAAATAAAAGGCCTCTTTAGAGAAAATGTAACAGTATCAATGACTATTTAAATCCATTTAAGTGGATCATTTCATGGTGCTGTTACTATAGCAATGTGTTACAACGAGAAAATTAATTATATATAAACCTGTCATTTACAGCTGCAATCCTGTCAGAGCTGCTGTTACAGAAAACAAGTCAACGCCTTCTGACCAATCAGAATCTAGAATTGAACAGTGCTGTGGTTTATTTTATTGTCACTGGAGATGGCTGTGGGGAGTCCACCATGTGAAAATAGAGAAAACTCCCAGCTCCTACATCAGATGGGAATGACACATTAATACAGGAACTAAAACCTTTAAGCAGAAGAGGCATTAGAACTAAACCAGCACTTGTGTGTATCCTAACCATGTGCGTGTTACTGTCTTATCACAGAACAGTAGGAGTTTCTCTCGAAGTTACAGGGTGCTGAGTGGTTAGACATGAACTGTAAGATACTTAAAACTCAAATAAAACATTCTGAAATGAAACCAGGCATTTCTCATCTGACATTAAAAGGCATGTGTTGCCTTATGGGTAACCAATGAACCCTTCATAAAAAACGAAAAATCAATAAAAGATTTTTTTTTTAAATGTGTGGCACTTCCACATTTCTCTATAACAGACTGAATGTAAGCACAAGACAGAGCAAGCTTGTTTTTTTATGGCTGCACCGAAACACAGCCAAGGGTGCCAATACTTTAATCTTTAGGGGAAATTAAAGCGGAGCATAGTTTAACATGCCCAAGGGTGCCAATACTTGAAGTGAAAATGTTTGTCTGCACACCTTACAAGGTGATGTTAAATCACACACAGGCAGTCAGGCATTTTGTGTCACTGAATCTTAAATATTTTCACACAGGCCCAGTTGGTATTGGATAACTTATTTTGCTTCAATAAATAACTATCATTTAAAAACTGGATTTTGTGTCTCAGGTGTCTACTCAGGAAATCTTATTCACAGCACTGTAGCTAGTGCAGTAAGAAGAAAAATCATGCTGACCTTGCCGTACTCCGGTCTCGATGCGTGTTTGCGTCTCCTCCTGTGGTGTGGAAAGGTGCAGCAGCGGTCCGGCTCCGGGCAGGAAGTCGTTATTGGGGTCTTCAGCATAGATTCGAGCCTCAAACGAGTGGCCTTGCAGCACAATTTCATCCTGAGAGAGAGGAAGCTTCTCTCCAGCGGCCACCTGACGCACAAACCGTCCACTTAACGTTAAACAAATCATCACGCTGTGTTAAGCAGGGCATTCACAATCACAGCAACCACTAGCAGAAAACACCCATCGTTTTGGTTATTTTATATATTATAATTCCCAGAGAAACAATTGTAGCAGCATTTGTAATTATGCAGCATTAGCAACTATGCTGATGTTTGATCACATGATCAGCCTCACCCTAAGCTGCCACTCCACCAGGTCTGTACCAGTGATCATCTCAGACACGGGGTGCTCCACCTGCAATCGAGTGTTCATCTCCATGAAGTAGAAATTGTGCTGAGCGTCCATGATGAACTCCACAGTGCCTGTGGAGCACAGACATGGGCACACACAGGCGCGCGGACACACACACACACACACACACACACACACGCACACACGCACACACGCACACACGCACACACGCACACACACACACACAGGTTGATTGATATATTTACGTACCAGCCACAATTCTACTATCACATATTCAAAAAATAAAAATAAATCAGAGGCTGGGTAAAAGTAGGAAAACATCTCTGCACTTTAGAGGAAGATTACAGTACATCTTATTTTATCAACTGATTTGATGAATTATACACAATCTGATCAAGGACACAAAGGTTTAAATGTCACTTTGATAAAGAGCTTTCCTAAATGAAATGTAAATAAATGCAGCATTGGTGCTTGTGCTTTATTTGTACCTCCAGTGTCTTACCTGCTCCCACATAGTTTACTGCTTTAGCTGCCCGGACTGCGGCTTCTCCCAGTTTACGCCTCACTTCTGGACTAATCCCAGGCTGCAGACACACATGCACACACACATGAATATTTAGTCACATAAGCACTTTTATCACATTCTAGTAGTAAATCTTATATTTTGTGGGAATGAAGAAAAACAATCGACTAAAAGGCGGTCCCTTATGGACAGCAACACCTCCTGGAAAATGGCAATCTGAGGACCGTCTCTGATCATAACCCCCCCACAGTGTGGCTTAGGGCTGTGATACGACAGATGTGTGGCATAACTGCAACACACTGATGAAAAGGAAATGCAATGCAATGCACAATCCAAAGTCAGCATTTCATAAAAATAATTTTTAAAACCAATTGTTTTTCACTGAAAAGATCAAGTGACATAAGAATAATGCAATGCTGTTTTTGCTAAATAAATGTGTATTCTGTTACATTGATAATATAAAAAAAGGCATCCATATTTACCCCTGGTGCTTCTTCTATGATCTTTTGGTGTCTCCTCTGCACACTGCAGTCTCTCTCAAACAGATACACAGCATTACCATGTTGATCCCCAAACACCTGCACCTCCACATGCCTATACAACAACAACAATATACAGCAAACGTCTTCACACATATACCAAGACAGAAGCTGCTGCACCATCCGGAATGCAAAAATAATCTAGTATTGAAAAAGTCAAAATTGAAGAGCAGAATTTATGAATGATGTTGGACCAGTTACCTGGGGTTCTCCACAAACTTCTCCACCAGCATGACGTCATCGTTGAACGATTTGCGAGCTTCTCTTCTGGCAGACTCCAACTGTTCATGAAATTCTGCTTCTGAGTGAGCAATACGCATTCCCTGCACAACACATAAGCCAAACAGACTAAACATGATGAGGACTAATCTTGTTTAATCCAGAGTTTAGCACCAACCCTAATCACAAATTCTCCTTGTGTTTCAACACGGTTCCTCTGTTTCCCCTCAGACTTCCCTTAGCTGTTCCATTTCTTTATTTATTAGCTCAAGCAATCGGATCAGCAGCTCAGCTATTACTTGCTAATGTTAGATAAAAACTACCAACATTTTCTCAAACAAAATAGTAATGCAAAAAAATGTTATGTCTCAATAACAGCAAATTTTCTGTGCGTTTCACTAAACCGCTCACCTTCCCACCTCCACCTCGTACGGCTTTGATCATAACAGGATAACCAATCCTGGCAGCTTCAGCTTGAAGCTTCTCATCCGATTGGTCCTCTCCATGGTAACCCTCAATGATGGGAACACCCGCAGCGGACATTATGTATTTGGATGTGCTGACAAGGCAAAACGAAGCAGTTTAATTACTCTGGGTTTAAAAAGCATATAAAAACAAACAATAATGAATGAGTGAAAAGTCACCTCTTGATGCCCATATCACGAATCGCTGACGATGGAGGCCCTATGAAGATGATGCCTTCTTGTTTGCACAATTCTGCAAACTCTGTGTTCTCAGACAGGAAGCCATATCCGGGGTGGACAGCCTTTACAACAACAAAAAGTTTTCATTTTAACAACAATTTTAAATTACAAAAATTTCATGATATACACAATATATGCGAACATACAAAAATGTTCACGGTGAGAAATTATTTGTCATCAATTTAGTTCATAAGAATTTATTATTGATATAGTATCTCAATGGACATTGGGGTATAAGTGAGTGATTTAGGTGGAAGCTAACTGGATCCCATCCCATCAGTTTTCCCTCCAAAGCCAGGCCCACAACATGCAATTTTATGCGGCAGCGCTTTCTGAACTGATGAACAACATGACTGACAGACAAGAAGAGGTGCTGCTGCTGGCTTTTTTTTTGGACACCACTGAGCTTCCAACATTTAAAAATGTAAAAAAAAACAAAAAAAACAAAAAACAAAAAAAAAACACAACTGCAAGACGTCAAGCGCTTTTTTTAACTCAACCAATAAGGACGCAAGTTGGGGGACTCTTTAACCGCAGTTGCATACAGTCAAGTCACACAAGCAGCTCAAATTCTCTTTGAGTTTCTGCCTCCAAAGCTACAGGCAAAACCTCCTCATCCCCAGAATTAGATAATAAATCTAATCTTGACAGCAAGTTAGGCTAGGTAGGAGACTAGTAGGAGCGTTGTTATGGTTACAGTGTGCATATCACTTGAGCTGCAGTTTTTCCATATCAGCACAAAAAGTACTCTGCCCAGCATTTTTTTTTCTGTAAAGAAAAGTGCAAAAGCAGCTTCAAGCTGTTCTTGAAGCACTAAAGATATACCATGTCTAAGCGCGATCCTTTCAAGAAATTAGCTTTAAACAATAATCCAGAAGTTTCCGTTACATAATAACTGAACCCACCACTGTTTAATGTTGTTCCATTTTTTAAAATGGTACCGATTCTTTATTAACCAAGCGACTCGTACCAATTCGTTATTAACCAAGTGACTCGTACCAATTCTTTATTAACCAAGTGACTCGTACCAATTCTTTTTTTAACCAAGTAAACTCATTGATTCTTTATTAACTAAGGGACTCATACTGAAACCTACTGGAACAGAGTTTTGTACTCATGTGGATGAACTGATTGAAACCGGGAATGAATAAATGAATGAATAAATGAATGAATGAACGAATGAACAAACAAAAGATTGAATGAATGGTTGTACCTGTGCAGAGGATTTCTTGGCAATATCTAGAACTTTCTCCATGCATAAATAACTCTGTTGTGATGGTGCTGCCCCGATATGGTACGCTTCATCTGCCTGCAATTTAAATATTACAATGACATTTCTAATCAGCTAAATGTATTTCATTTACAGATGGCATTTTAAACAAAGCCAGATAAACAGAAATATAAACAATAGATATCTTTCCCACTGTTACATGTTTTTGCAATAAACCAAGTCTTAAGAAAGTGCTAACATATAGACACTTGTGAAGAGGAAGTCCTAACGTGTGATTTTCTCACCATGGCCACATGCATGGAGTGCCTGTCAGCATCACTATAAACAGCCACAGAACGAACACCCATCTTTTTTGCTGTACGCATCACTCTGCATGCGATCTCTCCTCGGTTTGCGATGAGGACTTTCTCGATCCTCCCTGCAGACACAAAATTATGATCAGACTTTCAGAGCATACCAACATGTTCACCTTTTTGGTTCCCTGTAATTCATAACTCACAAACGTCAATCACTTTGTGATTCTTTGTCACATAACAGCATTGAAGGGTTTCATAATCTGAGTTCAGCTCAGCTAAAACTATGATATAAAATGACATAAAATGATTAGACATACAACATTTCTTTTGTATTTTCAATACAATTCAACTATCACCATCATTTCTGAATATCTATACTGATTCATTTCATTCGATTGAGCTATTAGCCATGCACCTCATTTTGATTTATTAACCAAGCAACTCAAACAGTTGTTATTAACCAAGCGACCTGTATTAATTTGTTGAACGTTGTGGAGTCATGAAAAACCATTTGAGCCCTATGTTTCCATGTCAGTTCACAGTCATGTCAATTAACAGAAGCACTTTAGATAGGAATACTAATCAATTTATCAGATTCATTTTCACTTGAAACTTTGAACTATATGCTGACGCATAAAAAGTCATAATCACACATTGCAAACATTTTATTATAAATATGTAAGGAACACAGATTACAGAGTATCAATCAACTGCAGTGTTAGGAGTCAATTAGAAGAAAAAAATAATATAAAATAGCACAAGGGGGGGGGGGTTGATCACTATTGTGCTGTCAGAATTATTAAAATTGTCATTAAATTATCATCATTATATCTTTTATTTGACTGGTTACATGAATGAAATGGTTTGATCGTACCAAATGAATAAAAGGAGATGTCTTGATAATAATTTAAAAGTTTATTTATGTGGGGGGTTTTTATGTCCCAGTTTGTGTGTAAGTTGGATACATGTGTGTTTTAATTTTTATTTAGTTTCATAAATCTAAACTGTTCTGCAATCATAAGGGTTGATTTTTTTTATTATTATTTTTTAACACTGCAGGAAATTCCTGACTGCAGAAAATCTTGAAGGGATGTGTGAGCATCCTGGGGAAGACCTGGATCATATCCCACTTACCCACAGAGCCATGTCTGACTGTTCCTCTGCTCCAGATCAGCTTCCTACAGAAAAGAGAAATGGAAAGGTCAAGCTTTCATGTCTCACAGAATGAGACATATTTTGTCAACAACCAACCTGAGTTTACACTCAAGGACACTTGCGTCGTAGTCAGTTAAAGAAGTTTCACATATTTAGACCATTAAATGAAGGTCAATCAGAGAACGTGAGGGCAGCTTTCACCTAAACTGTATTTCTGCTCCTACCCTTAACCTTGTCCGACACGTGACGTCACTGTGGTCAGTTTGGTTGCAGATCATCAGAGTATTTAAACTGAGCATCTATTAGTCTCTTCACATCTGAACATATACAGGCAGGCACACTTGAGATTAGTAAAAGCAAGTAAAGTGGCTTTTTTTATGCTAATGTCAGTTTTGCTTGACAGTCACCTACCTAGCTAAGCTAAACTGTACTCTCTGGTTAGCATTTTACGCCTTACAAAAGTGAATAACCAAGCGATACGTGATACGTAGCATTAAATATGCAACATATATTAAAATTAAATGTTGGGAGTTAAAATAACTTACTGTAGCTGTGCTCTCAGAGTGTGGTTGACTCGTACTTGCAGGACAGCAGCAGCCATTTTCACAACGAGTGAACGAACACCGACTAGCTAGGCTAATTTACCTTTGCTAACCCAACTGTTAAATATTCCAAACAAAACAATTATTTGCTTTGTACTAAATTAATGCGTATTACATAATAACTAACTATATTATACGACATATTATTTAAATATTTACATTTAGCAAGTGTGTTAAAACGCGTATAAATAAATATAACTAATGACAAAATGCTAGCTAGCTAGCTAGCTAGGTGTACAGATTGCCCCTGACGGCGACCCGTAGTTTCGTTACCCAATCGCAGTGGAGGATAATGAAGGCGTGTAGGTATTATAAGTGCACTTCGTTGGGTATAACATGCTCCCTGCACCCTAGGGAGTGCACTACAGGTCTAATAAGCAACAATTTGGAAATTATTTAATGGTGTTAAAAATTTATGGCGGGTTTTAATGTTTTGTTTTCATTTTGTCTTTCTTTTTGGTCTTTTTTTTTTACTGTAAACATGTATATTTTTATTGGAGTATATCATTTATGCGGATGTGCTGAAGTTGTTGGAATAATAATTTTAAAAACAATTATTAAAAAAAAAAGGAAAGGCAACATTCCATATTCAATTCCTCTATATTTTATTGCTAGTGATAAAACAACCTATAATTTATATATAGTAAAGTAAAAGTAACTACAATGAGGCCTACATTAATCAACATTAATACACATTTATCATTCACATACAGCCAACAGTCAAAGCATAAACACCCACATTTCTGAATGGTGGAAACATGTAAACTTTTTTGAAATCACATTTTTAGTATATGATGGTAGGTAAACCTTTTGTTACAACATTCTTAAGTTGTCATCATGGAGTATTTAGTGCCTAGAATAAAACAGGCTGGTTTTTGATAGCTTTGGGGTGTAAAACAGTGTTGTTTCCAGAGGTTTTGCTGTGGATTACAATCAGAGTTGTTCGTAGCCTTGAGAACGGCGCTCACGCATGAGCACATACACCAGAACGGAAATGAGGACGATTCCTGCGACTACAGCACCCAAAACGATGGGTATGATCCTCTTGTTGTAGTCGGCCATGCATTCAGTTTCTGCAAAAATAAGAAGAATTGTAATAAATTTACTCCTACAGCATCTATTACACCTATTACACCTGGACTGAGCATATATCAAGATCAGTACTCATCATGCATCCCTTATGCTTAGTCTCTGTTGAGATTTTCCTCCAAACACATTTTGAGAAAGACAGGATGATCCATCTCATTTGTGTTCATGACACCCATGACTGTATTTCACATGCACCTTCTCAATCACTGCGAATGATGCTTCACATATATGTGTGAAAAAATGTCATCACAGAAAGAGATCAAAACTAGAGGATGTGTCACTGTATAGTCACCTAATGTAACTGTCTCTGATAAGTTGCATGAATCTGCAGTTTGGGCTAGAAAGAAATCAGCCCCAAGTTTTTCACTTCTTATCCCGTTATTTGTATTTTTATTATGACTGCTGGTGGTACTGTTGAGCTCACGTCCATAAAAGTAAAAAATAATCCACTTAAAACATTTGTGAACAGCAAATAAGCTGATGTAGATGCCAAAAATGAAGCAGATGTCATTTTATCTTTAAAAAAAAACACATATCCCTGTTATGACATTTATACCAGCCACCCCTGTATATATAAAAGTACTTTATAAAAGATTGATAAATGAATGAGCAATGACATTACACAGCAAAACGAGGAAGAGTGAATATGCACAATGTGTAAAAAATTTTAGCACCTTTTCCAAAAGTGCCCTTGGGCGGGTCAAACGCTTGAATCTTCAGAATGGTTAATTTAATCGTCAGATTTTCGGCCAGTTTTAATTTAGTCTCCGATTGGCACTGGAAGCTCTTCTCCTTGGTGGTCTCAAAGAGCTTTTCATGGTCCAAAATACCAGGGTAGCTTTTACCTGTGGGAGGAGAGGAAAGGCAGCTGTGGAATGTTGTGACTCAGTGTGTCTTTACATTTTATTCAGTTCTTACCCATTTAAATAATTGAATAGAAAATGGAGCCCCAAAAAAGCTCTACAAGCACCTAGCATTTTAAATAAATGTTGTTTAGTTTTTTTTTTCTTTCTTTCTCTTAGATCAAAATGACTGGAACTTCATCGCTCTAATAGGAACATAAAATACATAAACATAAAAATGGGATTTATTTTTTATTTTTTTTGCATTGAATGCTATGTGTTAAAATGTAAAACTTTATGTACCTTTGCATTGTTTACAGGAAGGCTCAGGCTCCAGCAGCGCTCTCAGCCTGCGAACATATGACTTATCACCTTCCTGCAGGTGATGGAAAAAACATGATGTGTGATTAGAAATAAAAATAATAAATTGCACTGGAAGAAGCACACAAGTACCCATTTTTAAGTTTTCATTAAATCAGATTAAATGAAAACTGTAAAATAACTGTAAAATAATTTTTACATCATAACACTTAATGCACGTTGCTCTATTTGTGTTTAATATATATTTGTTAAGAGACAATAGCTTTTGTACAATATTTAAGCAATACACTTTTTGGTGCGTTCTATTATAGGACAATAATAAACAATGTAATAAAAATAATAAAAAGCACTGTGATGCAGTACTGACTATTTTGCTATAGCATGTTCAGAAGTGTTTTATTCCTCTTATTTTTTTTAATAATTAAAAAATATATATTCGAATAGTTTAAAAAAAATTCTTTAATACATTTTTTATTCATGCTGTGGAATGTCTTTGAGACGAGTTCATTTGTGTTCTCACTTACACTATGGTACCTGTAGCTATAAACACATGTTCCCTCATCAACATTTTTTTCTCTCTCCTGAAGCTAATGTAGCTTGAAAACTCTCCTGTGTCAGAAAACTTCAAAGCCTCAAAGCACCGATGTAGCGTCTGCGTCCATAAATGTTAAATAAGCATTTCTTAAATGAAAGATTTTTTTATAACAATTCGTTGGGAATTTCCAACTTCTGACTGGAAAAATGCCATGCCACTCAGTATCAGCTATTAAACTTTGGTTAGATTTAAGGAAGAGCTACACTGTAAATGGCAGATGTAAATGCTAGAATGGTATTCTGGACATTTATGGATGGAGTCTCCAGTGTCAGTGCTTTGTAACAGTCAATAACTTGTTTTTCAGATGTCTTCAGGACAGAGTAGTTTAAGAGTTTTGACAAGCTGCAAAAGGTTTTTTGTCTTTTTAACTATAAACAGATAAAAAGTATAACATTTAATTATTTAATACAAACAAAGTTAGAATTTCATGTGGTATACGAGGAATAAAATATAGACCTCTAATATAAACATGATTAAAGAAATACAGTAGTGGACTGCTCATGATCCGTTGCTTGAACTTCCCCAGGAAATTCACAGATTTACTCATTATATGTTACTTGAAGTTTTGCTTCAAATAATAATCAACAGGACTTAAATTCAGTCACAGCACATACCTTGATGAATGTAAATTCCAGACTTCCTCCATCAAATTCAAGCGAGAAAACAGTTTTATGGTTTGTGCAGAATCCCGTTTGTTTAGTGGAGCTGGGGTCCATGTTGAAATACAATGTTTTCTATAGAATTAAGAAAGGAAAAAAAAGATGAATTTTAATCTCATGCATATTTCAGTCTATTATCATGTATTAATGTACAGGATAAATGTTACCTGTTACACTTATGCACAATCACATGCTGTAATTCTAAACACATGTACAGTCAGCTTTAAACACATATGACACAAAGCCAAAAGTCTTATTCATTACAATAAAATTCTCCTTTAGGGGAAACTGGCGATTTTGTTCTCATTATATTTTTTGTTTGGAAGTAGCCAAATGTTTTCCTGGTGAGAGTCACAATATACATACTAAAGGTAAAAAAAGATGCACCCTTGATGGTACTACCCGAGTGACAAGCAAAAGTACATTATGGTACCTTTATTTCTGAGAGTGAACACAGCACTACTCTAAACCATGTTACTGTATATAAAGCTTCTATTTCACATTTGAATATAAATAATTTGTTATAAGGTTTAAAGTACTCGTTTGTTTATATTTTGAGAAATAAAGTCAATTAATGTCATTAGAAAATATGGTAGGAGGGTGCAAACGAAAATAATAGCTGCACGAATGGGTGGGATTGGTCTGAATTCCTTCAGGAGTAGGCAAGACTGGTGAGAATTCCTTGATTAACAGGTTGGATTGGCCAAAAGCCCTTCATGTGTGGGTGGGATTGTTCATAATTCAAAAGCAAACAGTTCTGGTCAGAATTCCTTCAGGAACAGGCAGGAATGGTCAGAATGTTCTTAGGAGCAGGTCCAGGATTGGACTTCCTAAAAGAAGCAGGTGATCTTTTTCAGAATTTCTGCAGAAGCAGGCAGAATTCATTCAAGATCAGGCAGGATTGAGATTAAAAATAGCCCAGTGCACACCTCTGCCCATTACAATGACCAAATCTCTTTCTTTCTTTGGAGTGTTTGGTTTCCAAAGTGTTTTCCAAATTATTTCTTTTCAAATGTGAAATAGAAGCTTTATATACAGTATAAGCTTTATATACATAAAGCTGTATGGTTCAGATCTAATGGTTTAAAGTAGTGCTGTGTTCACTCTCAGAAATAAAGGTACCATAATGTACTTTTGCTTGTCACACGGGTAGTACCATCAAGGGTGCATCTATTTTACCTTTAGTATGTATATCGTACATTGGAAGGTACCTTCATGTACCATAATTTATTCTGAAATGTACACATGTGCCTATGACAGATACTAAAGGTACAAAAAATGTCCCCTTGATGGTACCAGGGAACAATGAAAAGTGCAGCTATTTTTAAAAAAATAGCTGATGTGTGTGGCATGTGTGATGTTTTTCACAGAGTGTCACCAACTGTTTCTTCACCTCAATGTCCAGATAAAGAGAAGAAGAAAAAATGCTGAGACTTTGGCGGCTCTACCTTGTCCTCTTTTACCACAAACTCCATGCCGAAACTGGCCATCACACATACTCGTCCGTCTTTCTTCAGCATGTATGTTCCTATCACAGGCGTGCTCTCTTTGGGTTGGAGGCTTGGTTTCTTGGACATGTTGTTTTGAGCCTCTGTATCCTGATTCAGAAACACCTCAGAGCTCAAAGAGTCATCAACTTCAGATGACACACTGCTTCCTGTAGACAAGGAACCACAAACTGAAAACACAGTTCGAGATGGCTTTCGCTTTTCAGTTCACTCAGCACAAGAGGGGTATATCCACCAAATTATGTGAATAAGTTTGTTTTATTGGTGGAAGTAACATAAAGAGTAAAATATGTAACTCAACTAGTTCACAACCAAGTTCAACAGGGTTCATACCTTTTACAGAATTTGTGTTTTGTTTTGTTTTTGAATTTATTTGATACATGATGTTTGAATAATACACAGTGAGACAAAATGAATGGTCAGAATTCCAGCAGGTCAGAAATTAAACCACCACACTGCTGAATTCTCACTGCTGATCAGAAAGTGTTTATTGTATGTGGTTTACATTAATGCACTCGTTCTAATATATACTGCTCAAAAAAATAAAGGGAACACTTAAACAGCACAATGTAACTCCAATTATTCCCTTTATTTTTTGAGCAGTATATTATAATTTGTATATTTCAAATGACAACATTAAAGGAGTTGCAGGAATATCTGATAAGTACTGATTACTTTGTGCATGTGAATGCATCATCTTGTGGTGTTTGGGCTATGGAGTAAGGTGGCTAGATACAAGGCCTAAGCCCAAGAAAATCACCCCAAACCATGTGGCAAAATGTATTATTGTCTGATAAAACCCATTCCAAAAGGTATGTGTGGTACAAAAAAAAGCACATCAAGAAAAAACTCCATACCGACAGTGAAGCATGGTAGTGGTAGCATCATGCCTTAGGGCTTGAACTGAGGCTTTTATCAAGGTGGAGGGAATCATAAATATCTACAAATACCAGCCGATTTTAGTGAAAAAACTGTCAGGTGTCTGCCAGTAAGCTGAAGATAAAAAGGAATTTCACATTTCAGTGTCCAAAAGCATACATCTAAAGCAGATAAGGATGGGTTAACCAAAACATTAATGTTTTTGAATGGCCTAGCCACAACCCAGACCTGAATCCAACTACTGTAAAAATCTGTGGGGTGACCTGAATCAGTCTGTGCACAGGAGATGCCCTCACAGTTTGATGGCCCTAGAATCTTTTTGCAAAAAAAGGGTGAGAGAGCATTGCCAAGTCAAGATGTGCCATGCTGATATAATCATACCCAAAGAGACTGAGTGGTGTAATAAAATCAAAAAGTTGCTTCAACAAAGTATTAGTTTAGGGGTCTGCACAATTATGCAACTTTCTTTTTGTAAATTTTTCCCCCCTAAAAAGTTTCTGATTGTTTGTCACTGTGTTTGTATACCTTGCAATTGCACATTACAGGTGGGAAAAAATCTGACATGATTTATTTTCATGTCATTCTTTTACTTCCCAAAATCCTGCTATTTTAGCAAGAGTGTATAGACTTTTTGTATCCATTTTGTTAAATGCAGTCATGCGATATTCCTCAAAAATATTATTGACATATAATATAATTATAATGATATTTAACAGAAACAATAAGAGTTAAAGGAGAAGTGTAATGGCTGTGGTATTTGTGTGTATCATCCTTTGAAGAGGTATTATCCGAGAACATGTTATGCATGTGTAATTTGGCCCATCAGGTACTAATATTTCTCATAACAATGTATTTTTGATTGAAACTACACGTAAAAATAATTGACTTTAATTACATTGTCATTATACAGTGTATAACCTACACAGACTCCATGTCAATATTTCAGAAGCTCAAAAATATTACATAAATAAGTCAATTAGCAACAACCAACATCTAATCTATATTACTCTAATCTATATTATTGACATGTTGAGCATTTACTAGAATATTCCTGTGGTGTGCAGTGATGGAGCCTCACTCCTGGACAAGTGTTCACACTCCTTAAGTATAACCTTCCTTTATATTAAAAATAAATCCACACACACCTGATTCAGCTCATCATTAAATCTCAAAGAGGAGTTTTTTTTGTTTGTTTTTTGTTTTTTTGTTAAACGTAGAATTCAAGCAAATTTAAGAGTTGTACACTATCTGTGATGTCCATTATTCATTTTAGTAGTGACCGAACCTTTTAATGATTCGTTTCAGGACCACTTTAAAACTGAGAAAAAACCGAGACTCACCCACAAACAGCAGAGCAGCGAGGATGAAAAAGCGCATTTCAATGCGTTGTGCATTAGTCATCTTGAGAAATGAAACTGCTCTGCTTCTGATATTTGTGGGTATTCTGTTTAAAAGTGCTTCTACTCTTATGGGGACATCCTTCATGGGCAGGGCCATCATGTCCACAGCAGTAGGAGGTCTCTTCCTGTACAGATCAGTCTGAGGTGTTTCTGTTTCTGTACATACAATTGAGTAATCTGTTTTGCCATTATTGTGTAAAAGCTGTCTTCCCTCGGATCATGCACTCGCGGCCATGAAAAAGCGTTACATCAACTTAAATAGAACTCAAATCTTAATTTATTACTGGATGATCATGTATCATCTGTAGTTCTGATTGACCCAGACAGAGTGACAGACAGACAGACAGACAGACAGATAGATAGGTAGATAGATAGATAGATAGATAGATAGATAGATAGATAGATAGATAGATAGATAGATAGATAGATAGATAGATAGATAGATAGATAGATAGATAGATAGATAGATAGATAGATAGATAGAGAGATAGATAGAGAAAAGGTCAGATCCAGAGACCGTCAAACAGACAGACAGAGCTAGAAACAGATGACAATGACTGTTGCTATAACATAAGTAAGAACAGGAACTAACTTATATCATGGACACTAAATTAAGCTATAAATATCTAAAACATATGATGTGTAGTTTTTAAATTAATTGTAATCATTGCTGTGGTAGAAGAGGAATAAAACATTTCAGGATACTGTTAATGAGTTTTTTGGTCACATATACATGAGAACACAGTGAACTTCTTTTCTTCGCATACCCCAGCCAGACAGGAAGTTAGGGTCAGAGCACAGGGTGAGCCATGATACAGCATCCCTGGAGCAGAGAGGGTTAAAGGCTTTGCTCAACGGCCCAACAGTGGCAACATGGTAGTGCTGGGGCTTGAACCCCTGACCTATCAGTAACCCAGAGCCTTAACCGCTTAGCCACCACTGCCCCCGATGTGCTGGATGTACAGGATGTACATAGGAAAAGAATCAACTTCAGGGTTGTAACCGTAACTACCCACATCACCCGATTGCTGATTGTTTTTCTATAAGATCATGACACGGTGTGTTTTATTACTTACATATATGTGTTTGTTCAGTCATTATCAACTTTTGCTCTGTTTCTCTAATTGCTTGATTCTGTTGGGGGTTTTTTTTGGCGTTTATTGTGTTGTTGTCACTATTTGATAAGATATTGTATCTGACCAAAAAAAACCCAAGCCTCTATAAACATGTTCTTGATCTGACTGATTTGAAAAAGTGCTTAAAGTGAAAGCTGCTTATCAAGTTATTATGTTCCCCATCAGCTGTAAGAAGAGAAAAAAAAGAACTGAGAATGACAAAAGATCACAGGAACAATACAGAAAATACCAAACAAAATGTAAACAAAGATAATCACCAAACCTTGTTATTCTGATTTTTAATGTTTTTCTTGTTACACACTGCATGACTAAATGCTATCAAATTGACTAGTCACATTCCCTGTAAATCAGTCTTACTTTACAATACATTTACATTTACATTTACATTTATTCACTTGGCAGACGCTTTTATCCAAAGCGACTTACAAATAAGCAAAGCGATCATGCTGTACATTGCAATACATGCTGACTTTGTGTTGTGTGTGACTCAAGGGGGTGATATTACACTCAACCCTGCCGGGGTCACACAGCACACTCAATACTGACACTGAACTAATGACAAATGACTAAAAGCTTATGCACAATACACGCTGCAGTTACATCACCTCATCTTCAGATAATCTAAAATTCACTTCCCCAATATTCCCCAACAGACAGACAGACAGACAGACAGATAGAGAGATAGAAAGACCCAGAGACAAACATACAGTCTCTAACTAAAGAGTTTTCATCAATACCAGGGTTTGATTTCATTTTCACAGTGTAGAATCTCTCATCTTACTTCAGTCACTGCATTTGGTCTGACCTGATTACTCCCATATCCTGACAGACAGACAGGCAGTTTGTCTGCCTGTTTGTCTGTCTGTCTGTATCTATCAGACAGACAGGTACTGTATATAGACAGATGGACAGATAGATAAACAGACTGACAGACAAACAGATACAGACAGAACAGCAGGCAGACAGACATACAAATGGATATAGACAGACAGACAGAAAGACAGATAGATCAGACAAACATACAGATAAATAGTTACAAAATAATTTTCTCTTTGTGATAATCACACCCTAACAGTTTCTCTAATACACTCTCATGCAATGAAGCCTGATTTCTGGTTAATGTTAATATTTACTCCAAATGTGCAAAAAAAAATAAAATTTCTTTATAAAAGACCACCTGAGAGGTAGCGCAGCAGAGGCGTTAGAGCTCAGGGGAAATCTCTGGTCAAAGGTAGAGGAGGTCAAAGTGTATTGTCCTTAATTACACACTGCTGGAGTTTGTCTATGCGATTAGCTCAGCTGTGCATTCTGAAAACACTGTTTACTCTTCCAAAGTCTTCAGGAAGACAAAGCTGAACCACTGCTGCTTCTGTGTCTCACCACTTAGTAGGAGAAAGTGTTCAACTGACTTTTCACACCCACCGAGCAGCAAAATGAGCTGTTAAAAAAAGATGGGTGAACAAAAGAAATTTGTTAAGAAGTATATTCCAATTCACTGTAACATACTGTATATGTGATCGTCTTTTACAAAAGAAAACAATTGGAACAATTGGACATTGGGAGAAGGAAGAGTGCACTACACACATACATCCCCTCTGAAACTATTGGAATGGCAAGGCCAATTCATTTGTTTTTGCTGTAGGCTGGACATTTGTGTTTGAGATCAATTATGAATATGAGAAAAGAGTGTAGAATTTTACCTTTAATTTCCTGGGACAGTTGTTCAAAAAAGTTTCATCTATATCAGAATGATCCGGATTTGTAAGTGCCATGTTTTGCTATCCTGGATTAAGTAATCCATCTTATTTTTGTGTTGGTTTTGCAAAGCAAAATTAGATTGGATCACTCTGATCCAGATACAAACCTTTCAATATGATCAAATCCAGATTACTACTGCTCTAAATCAGACTACATTTCACAAGGTAGGCTACTAACTATGTAAAGAACAACAGGTAGATTAAGCCAGCGTGGGGTCACAAAACAGCACAAATAATAATAGGAACATCCCCTTCCCACAAACAAATCTGCATTATTCACAAATACATTGGGGATATTTTGAACACGTGTTTTAAATCATAAGAAGACTAAACATCCAATAGTTAACAAAATAAGAACATTCAGAGTTCTTCATGTGTGGGGAGCAATAAGTGACGCAATTGTCATTCAATTATCATTCTCTGTAGCCGATTCTTTTGATTCGGTTGAACCGGTTCACAAGTCTGAATCAAACTGTGGCGTCTACTCAGCGTTAGTGTTATTGGTTTAAGGTTTCTAGTTTAATTGTAACAATCTGAGGGAGGAAAATGCTCAGTTCTGTGCACTGAGCCTTGGATAGTAAAATTCAAATGAGCCTAATTGAGCTTATTGACACACTCAGTGAACATGGCATCACCCTTGTAGGCTTTATTTGACTAAAGGAACCAAACAAAAAATCACAGAAACTGATGAGCAAATGAGCTGATTAAAAAGATCCATTGTAATGTTTGTTGATGATGTCTCTGAGTTGTATTGAGTCTGATCAGTTCAGCGAATTTATTTGTGTCAAGAATTGATCCCACAAACCACCGCAACTTTGATTCATTCACATGAATCAGAGTGGGAAAGTTTGTTATACTTGATAAAGATACACAGGAAAAAATCGTAACAATGGTACAAAATTGTAAGTAAGCTTTGCAGACCATATGAAATTTAACATGATTTCTGTGATGCAATTTGGAGGTTCAGTCATATTTCCCCAGGGGAAAATAAATCAGTCAAACCTTCAACCCTGAGGAGGTGAGCCTTGCAGGACAGAGTGATAATCCTATAAATGAGTCTACAGTAGGAAAGAAAAGTACTGACACCCTATCCATACTGTACCAACATTCAACTACAAAGATTACAGATGACACTGGATCCTAAATTACAGTACGTTAGGAACTGGACGTGGTTGCCAAATTTTTCTTTACTACAGAAGAGATTCACAAAAATACAGAAATTTCACAATGGAAAATATATCTTAGTTTACAGTAACAGATGTTTTTTCTAGAAGTTTTGTCCATATTACTATCATTGATGCTTTGATGGTTGAGCTTTGCTGAAAAAAAATACTGCAGTGTGTTTAAGACTTGCAGAATGTTGACATTCTCTCAATGCTGAACTCTGAACTATGACTAAAAGTTTAGCCCATAAACATCGGGGGGGGGGGGTGTCATCACATGAAGTGGACACACAATGTGCATGAGTCATGATTTAAATTTAAATCTGCACTGTGCAGAAAGAAATGGTCAAACAGGGAGAGACATAACTACAGTTGGAGAAATGCTAGTGCAAATTGTTCACAATTAAGGCAGTGGTTTTGTGTTTTGCATGGACTTCATGGACTTTTGCATGGCACCTCAGCAGGAAATATTACTCCATAAATGAAAAGTGTCAATTTGTCTGTATTGTCAGTTTTTAGCACTATAAAATACATTCTGCGGAGGAAAATGGACATGTAGACAGTACAAAAGAATAGCAAGCAATGTTCCAGAATACAGGACTATCTGTTTTCTCTTTTTTAACTGTTTGTTTTCATTTTAATGATTAAGTGAATAGTCCATGTTGACGAGAGGTGGTAGGAAAACAAAAATGAAATAAATCAATAAATCAATCCTCAACGGTTCTGAGTAAAACCCTTTAGGAATCCAAGAGTGTTCACTATCTCAAAAAAACTCCTGAGGAACCCTTTTTTGTGTAGTGGGATAGGAATAAAACACTAGGAGGCATGCTGCTATAGGAAAATAATCAACAACATGGTGGTGTGATGAAGTGGATTTACTATTACTACCCCTAAGTTCATAATTTTCCTATAACATCACATTCTATTCCTGTTCTATTCCTCTTATACCACAGCCATTTACTAACGACTTACTACATTTACTAAATTTTTTTAATTTAATAATGAACACACAATACTCTTAATAAAGCAAAGTGTCAAACTCCTCTGTCAGGAAGATGCCAGAAAACTTTACAACTTTACCTCTGACTGTTACAAAGCACTGACACTGGAGACACCTTCCAAAAATAAATGTCTCCCTACAGAAAAATTCAACATATCAACAATTATGCACATTTTTTATGCGCTTACGACGTGCATTCGCCATATATGTCCCTGTGAATGAGCTGTTACTATAGAAACAATAATGTATTAGAACATGTGCATTAATATAAACCTGTGATTTTCAGCTGCACTACTGTCATGAACTGCTGTTATAGGAAAATTATTCAACAACTTCTGTCAAATTAGATTCACGATATCAAGAATGCTGTGGTATAAATCATAGTAAAGGGGAATTTTTGTTTATTAGTCTGCAAGGTGAAATGAAATTTCAATTAAAAAAAAGATGAACAAGCATACAGCTTACATTTTTCATTTTAATACAATATGGGGAGAGTAATTAGCGTAAGGCGACTTTCAGGGCCAGAAAAATGTTAACTATATCTTTAAATGATAAAAGAGGCCAAACCCATTGTATGGCAATATTGCAAATCACAGTGTACCTCCTGTAATGTGTCTTTGGAATGATAGGATTATCATGGGTCTTTTAAACATTACAATCTGCACCTTTAAATGCTTTAGTCGAGTTGCGCACTTTGATGTGTGTGTGTGTGTGTGTGTGTGTGTGAGCACTCTGAACCCAAATGGAGGTATTGATTTCCTAGAGCTGTGTGGGCAGACGGAAAGGCTCGCAAGTGAGTAAACATTTGCACTACATGCACAGCAAATGAATGTGTAACATCAGATCATCAGTGCAGTGACCGTGTGAGGGATATTTAGGTAACAGAGTCTCTTTAGCCACAGGGAAGGCAGGAAAAGGCATGAGCAAGACCTCGGAATAATGCAAGGACACAGAATTTGGGTGATTTTGGCCTTAACATGGCTTTTCTGCTCCGGCTCACATGCGAGTGAGGAGACCAGGCTTCAGTGTGATGATCCAAATGTGCAAGATGCCGTGGCTTCGGTTCTTGTAGCGCACAATAAAGAGTTAACTGAGGGAAACCAGCTGGCTCTGTATGAGATCCTTGAGGCTGCAAAGGTAGGCTTTTAAGTAATAACATCTTAGTTTCTTGTGTGTTTAGTGGATTTTCCTCACTCCAAGCAATATTTCAGCATGGTTTCTTTTAAATAGGCCCAGAATGAATCAGGAGAAGTTCTCTCAGTACATTTTACAGCGAGGGAATCTGACTGTGCAGCAGGAGAAGAAAAAGCCTGGCAGGAATGTGACTATCTGCAAGATTCCTCAAAGGTACAAACAGTAACTTTTAGTTAGAAAACTTCCAATATGGCTTCATCTAATTATTTTTACTCTCATCCCCTCATTTCTAGCTTCTCAGACATTGTCGTGCAAAACTCCTGCTGAAAGAAACAAATGAGATCTTTGCACAACACTGTTCAGGTGAGTCAATAGATAAAGAGATGTCTAAAGAGATCTTTACACAGTGATACCACTAGGGGGCACTGCAGAGAATCACTGGAATTATTTAGCTTTCCCACACTGTTCTCAGTAATTTAAGTCAGATTTCTATATTCATGTGCAAAATTCTGCTGAAAATGTTATTAATTTAAAACATGCTTTAGTGATATCATCTCTCTGGAAATTAAATTATCTATAATATCACATCTTCATAGAGATATATATTTGTCAGTCAAATGAGATTAACAAGTTTAAACATGTTTAGGTTATTGTGATCGGTTGAATTCAGCAACCAGTGAAGTCGAGAATAGGCAGCACTTAATGCACTTTAAGTTACAGTTAAAAATATAAAGTCTGCTTTGGTACTCTTCTTAGTACTAATGTGATTTCTGTCTCTTTTCAGTGAATCGTTTAATCATTTGACTCAGAGCTGATTCACCATTCATGCTAATGAACAGTCCAGATGTTGAAATGAGCTTAACTTTTTTTTTTTTAATTAAATTACACTGTTGCAAGAGTAAAAACAAAACAAAACAAAAAACAAATCAGCTCTCAAGATCCATCTTAATGAAGTGAACCAAAGAGCCAACTCACATATGAGTCTTTTTTTATTTATTAATTTACAATGTAAACTTTTTTTTTAAGTTTTTTTTTTTTTTTTAATTGCTAATATAAATAAGACTTATCTTAAAAGAGGATCTCTTGCATGGTTCACTAAAAGAACCAACTCAAAGAGCCAACTCACATATGAGTCTTTAAAAAAAATTACATTGCTGCAAGAGTTATAAACGACTAGTATGAACACGTTAGTTCCCAAAGTTCATCTAAAAATAAAAATTAATTAGGTAGTTTGCCAGAATCCAGAATTAGGAAATTAACCAGAATCCATGAAATAATTTTAGACACCTACTGATGGGAGAGATTATACTCATTCCACTAGATTTTTAAAAATCCTGTTCACATGCTCTGTGCAAGTTAGTTCCTGTCCTCACTTACATTATAGCAGCTATAAACATTCATTCCATCACCCGACTCTCTTTTTTCTTTCTTTCTTGAAGTAATTTAAAAATGTATCTGAAATACTAACTCCTCTGTCCTGAAAACGCCTTCCATAAATGTTAAATAAAGTATCTTTATAGAAAATCATATAAACAATTATATATATTTCAAAATGTAGCATGTCAACAGTACATGCCCCTGTTACTATAGAAACAATAACTATTAGAAAAGCACATTTTAAAAAATTAACAATGGGGTGGTGTTATTATGCAGTGTTACTATTATCACCCCCAAAGTGATTTGTGATTTGCTGCTGCACTACTGTCAAAGCTGCTGTTGTAGACATTTAATCATCTTTTAACCAATCAAAATCCCAAATTCAGTAGTAATGTGGCATAAAGATTTATACAGAAGTTTTGTTGTGTTTTCTCCTCAGTGGAGCCCCCTCTCGTTGCAGAGCCGCGTCGCCCCTGTCTGGGCTGCCCTGAGAATATCGATGTGTACAGTGAGGACATTAAGGAGTCTCTGAGTTACTCCATCTCCAAAGCCAACATACAGAATGAGCACACACACCATTTCCTCTTCAACTCCATTACCTGGGCCACGAGACAGGCAAGTCTCTTTGAGCACGCACCACAGATATTCAGTGTACTTGAATACACTATGTAAGAAGAAGAAGAAGCAGAAATTATTATAACTAAATTGAATTTACTATGAATAATTTAAAAATAAAACTAATGGTAGGCTATATTATTACTATTAAAAACAAATAGTAGCCTATAGTAACTATATATTAGCAATATAAACGCTATTATTAATTAATTCAAGTATAATAATATAACAACAACAACAACAACAACAACAACAACAATAATAATAATAATAATAATAATAATAATTATTATTATTATTGTTATTATTATTATTGTTGTTATTGTTATTGTTATTATTATAATATTAGTAGTAGTAGTAGTAGTAGTAGTAGTAGTACCTGTGATTAATATTAAATTAGAGTTTAATATATCATTTATAAATAAAATTACTGAAAAGTGTTAATGTTATAAACATATTTAACATTGTTTTTTTTATATAAATTGATTTTAAAACAAAAACAAACCAAAAACAGACAGCTTTTCATTTAAAAACGTACTTTTTTCTAAAGTGAATAACATAAATCAGTGGAAATTCTTTACAATGATGGAAGTGAAAACACGCGCACGTGTGTGTGTATGTATGTGTGTGTGTGTGTGTGTCTGTGTGTGTGTGTGTTTCCATGCGTAGGTGATAGCTGGATTCAGATATCGTCTCCAGTTTGACATGCAGAAAAGTAACTGCACTAAAGAAAACTTTAAGGACATTACTGAGGAGTGTCACCCAGACCCTACAGAGCCGGTGAGAGTCAGAACAAGATCCTTCTCTGTAAAAAACACTTCACACCTCTAGTGGCTAGCTGGAGCACTATTTTAACCCCACCCATTCTTAAATAAATGAAAAAAACAAGCCAAATTTACTGTTTAAGTTACATTTCCACAAATGATTTTTGGGAATAATGTTCTGTCATTTTTACAAGTTCAGTTGACCTTGATACCTCCCCCGTTATTCTTTCTTATTCTAAATGTGTTTTATGGTAATGATTCAATGATATATAAAGAGCGTGGTTGATGAGGTGATTGACAGTTTGGGGTTGGACTAGAAATGACAGTTGAGTCTCATGCACGCGAACACACTTTTCAACATGGACCTGAAGCTCTAAATGAGATTACAACCCAGCAAACCTAACATCTTTAAAACTTACATACTTTTGACAGTTGTATAGCTGTATAGTACAGTCATGTTCTGTTCTGTAAATGTTGTAACAGGCCCTCAGTAGGGAGTTCTTCACAGTTTTTCCGTTGTGTTTAGCTCATTGTACTGATATAACAAGCAAACTAATACACCGTAAATGATGTGATGGCATAAACCAAGGCAGCTAACTCTAAATAAATTTTATAAGAACTTAGTATGACCTTAGCAAACACTCGAAGTAGCTTGTTAAGGTTAGCCAGTCACTCCTTTTATAAACAAACTCCACTGACAACAAGCAGAGCATAAAAGATTGAGATGAGTAACCTACTGCAGGGGTCAGAGCTACAGTGAGGGAAAAAAGTATTGGATCCCCTGCTGATTTTGTACGTTTGCCCACTAACAAAGAAATGATCAGTCTATAATTTTAATGGTAGGTTTATTTGAACAGTGAGAGACAGAATAACAATTTAAAAAATCCAGAAAAACGCATGTCAAAAATGTTATAAATTGATTTGCAGTTTAATGAGGGAAATATGTATTTGACCCCTCTGCAAAACATGACTTAGTACTTGGTAATGACTTAGTAATTACTTTTAATTTTCAATGCCCTGGCTGAGGTAAGAAGGTTCTCACCCAAGATTTGATGGTACATGGCCCCGTCCATCATCCCTTTGATGCGGTGAAGTTGTCCTGTCCCCTTTGTTTCCACCTCCATGTTTGACGGTGGGGATGGTGTTATTGGGGTCACAGGCAGCATTCTTCCTCCTCCTCCAAACACGGCGAGTTGAGTTGATGCCAAAGAGCTCCATTTTGGTCTCATCTGACCACCAGAGGACAACTGGGTGAAAGTGTTGTGGTCAGATGAGACCAAGGAATGCTGGCAATGACCCCAAGAACACCATCCCCACCATCAAACATGAAGGTGGAAACATTATGCTTTGCGGGTATGCCTGCTAAGGGGACAGGACAACTTCACCGCATCAAAGGGACGATGGACGGGGCCATGTACCATCAAATCTTGGGTGAGAACCTTCTTCCCTCAGCCAGGGCATTGAAAATTAAATGTAATTACTAAGTCATTACCAAGTACTAAGTCATGTTTTGCTGAGGGGTCAAATACATATTTCCCTCATTAAAATGCAAATCAATTTATAACATTTTTGACATGCGTTTTTCTGCATTTAAAAAAAAAATTATTCTGTCTCTCAAATAAATCTACCATTAAAATTATAGACTGATAACTTCTTTGTTAGTGGGCAAACGTACAAAATCAGCAGGGGATCAAATACTTTTTTCCCTCACTGTAGCTCTGACCCCTGCAGTAGGTTACTCATCTCAATCTTTTATGCTCTGCTTGTTGTCAGTGGAGTTTGTTTATAAAAGGAGTGACTGGCTATTTATTATTTTATTGATATTTTCAGTAAAACTGTTTTAACATTTAGGCATTTATCAACTGCAACTCGACTGTGGATGTGGCCCCATGGAGACATGAGCTCCCTGACGCTAGTGTGAACTGTGAACCTGGACGTTTACAAACGGTGAGATTATAAGAGCTGCTTTTGTGGTCTAATTTCATTAGTGTCAGTGTTTTGTTTTAATTGTTTAGTTGTTGTTTTTATGCAAACTGCTCACACATTGTTACTTTGCACTGATGTACATTCCTCAATAGCCAAGCCACCTTGCAGTTCACTTTCATTATAAATTTATATAATAAGAAAAATGAAATTAATTTGGAAATCACTGACAAGGAAAAACATTAAAGGATGACCATGACAGTATCTCAATCTAAACTTCTGTATTCTATACAAGATTGATAGATAGATAGATAGATAGATATATAGATAGATAGATAGATAGATAGATAGATAGATAGATAGATAGATAGATAGATAGATAGATAGATAGATAGATAGATAGATAGATAGATAGATAGATAGATAGATAGATAGATAGATAGATAGATAGATAGATAGATAGATAGATAACAATAGAGGTGATATTACTGTGTGGAAAAAGTAAGTACAACCTTGGCCTCAGAAGCAAGTATTGCCCTCTTTACCAGAAATAATTCTTGTAGGTGTTTTGCATAATTGTCCACCAAACTTGCTGGAATTTTTCACTTCCATGCAATATTCTTTCAGTTGACAGATGTTTGAGGGTTTTCTTGCATGTACTGTCCGTTTCAAATCCACACACAATATTTCAATGGGATTTAAATCCAGGCTTTCACTAGGCCATTCCATAACCCTCCATTTTAATCAGGGAGCCAATTTAGTCAGTTACAAATGATAAATATCTTGATATAGTGCTTGACCACAAGCTTAAATGGGACATGTGAACCAATTATCTAAATAAGAAGACACAACAGAGAATATATTTGGTAAAGAAATTACTCTCCATTAATGTCCACAATAGAATGCTTTTGATGTTTTTATGTGCTTTTATTGAAAGTGTTATGATATTCTGTATTATTTGTTGGTATGGTAATGCTACCGAGGTACAGAAGATATTAGTAAGGAAAGTGGTAACAATGGCAAGTAAATTGTTAGGGATTACATTACCCAGTATAGAAGGTATTTATAAAGAGAGAGTGTTAAATAAGACAAATAATATTGAGAGTGACAAGAGTCATCCTTTGGCCTCTGCTTTTGAATTGTTGCCATCTGGCCGATGGTATTGTGATCCCAGTCATATGAAAAACAGGTGCAAATTATCTTTTGTCCCTCAAGCAATCACATTTTAAAATTCTTATTTTAATAGTTGTTAATGAATGCATCATTATTTCTCATTATGTTATTTTATTTTTTATTTGTAATATTTTGTATGTTGTTTATATATGCCAATCATGATTTCTTGTGTATGTGTGATTATGATGCAAACCTATTTTCCCTACAGGAAATAAATAAACTAACTAACTAAATTCCTTAATGTTAAATCATCTTTATATGATGGCCTCATTTCCTGTATCTCAAAATGTTGATTTCAGAGAATGGTAATACGCAGACGTCCTGCTGGCTGGAGTCCACTGAGGAACATTCACGACTTTCAGGCCAAACCTAAAAAACAGGAATCATCTGAAGAATCTCAGGAGGGAAAAACACTGTTTGTCACTCCTACAATAAGCCAAAACCCAAGTACAGATCCTAAGCCCTCTCAGCCAACAGCTGTGGTGCTCACACCTAATGCCACTTCCTTTAACTGTCCTAGCAAACCATGGAAAGTCTTTGATGTCAAAATTGCTCGTCCTCCTCCTCCTCCTCCTCGTCCTGACCCTGTGCAGGCGGGCTTCGCTGAAAAAGATCTGATCGATATCGTTAATGAGTAATCAAGACAAATCACATCAAATTTTATTTGTCACATACATAACCATACATAGTATGACACACAGTGACGTCCACAGGATCTACATTCAAATCCCTCTTTTATTGAATTTTGAATCTAGAGTATTGTTGACATTTCTATACAAAATATGGCAGTAATGTAGAGTGAATTGTTATATCTAAATAAAGAGGAAAACACAACGTTACTGGACTTGTTTATATTTTAATTTATAAAAACAACAGACTTTAGGACTGTTAGAGATCCTAGGACACTTTTTAAGTTGTTGTTGCTTCAGAGTTGTTAAAAAATCTCGGTGATGGGGGTCAGATGATTCTGTGAGTCATCTTGACAATCCTGTAATAACTCATAGTCAGAGCTGTTAGGTTTGAGGTTTTTAGACTTATACATCATAAGCATAAGCTGACTCTTTTTGGTGAGTCAGTGATTTGGCTCAGATCACCAATAAAAGTTGACTCTTTCTGCTCTGCAACGACTGATTGCCGTTTTTTCTAAACCAGAAAAAATTGGCGAAAGAGGAGCAACTACACGTGAAATTATTTTATGAAAACTTAAATAACCTTACTTTGCATTGTGGTTTTGAAAAAAAAAAGCTAACAATAAATGTGCATTGACAAATACAGTAGGCATCCCTACATTAAAGTTACTGTTCTCCTGTGACCATGCTTCATGAAGATATAAATATAAAATAATTTCTATGGCTCATACAAGCGATTCAGCTCATAATGTTCACCTAAAAGATCCAGTTCAAAGAGCCAAATAGTTCGCAAATGACACATTCACTTCAGTATTCTGTACTCCTCAGTACAGTATTCTGTACACTTATATTCTGTACAATTTGGTATTCTGTGTACTTCAATATTCTGTACACGTTACTGTTCTGCACAATTTAGCATTCTCTACACTTCAGTATTCAAGACACATCGGTATTCTGTACACTTTAGTATAATTTATACTCTCTTCTCCTCTCTCCTGCCTTTCTTTTTTTTTTTTTTTTTTTTTTTCTTTTTCAACATAATAGGTAATTGTTTTTTCAGTATTCCAAATACCTCAGTATTGCATACACTTCAGTATTCATTACACTTGAGTTTTTCACTGCTTATTTCACCTGCTCCATAAGATTGAGGTGTTGGTGATTTTGCAGGCCAATCAGTGTTCCATCAATACCATCAGGTAATCAGTTGTATAGAAACAACTAAATTAGAAATGGAAAGTGGGTAATACTCTATAGATTTTTCTTTAGAGTGATACTGTTTACAACACACTTGTGTTCTTGATCAGCCATTACAGATGTGTGTGGGCTGTTTTTTTTTTTTTTTTTAAATGAAGGTCTACATGCAAAAACAATAAATCAATTTACCTTTCTGATATTCTTTGAGATGCTGAAGTGAGATATCCAGCTTTTGTTCTTTGGGTTTCGTAAAACTGGAGTTCACATCAGCGTGATTGAAAAGCTCCTTGGTCAGAGCAGTTGGCAAAACATTTTCAGTGCAATCTTTTGAATCATGCATGGTTATGTGGAATGACCTCGGTGCACCAAAATCTCCACAAACTCCGAAACGGTTCCTCTTTCTTTCTCTCACGCTGATCCTCATGCCACACACTGATAACTCTCATCATGAGGTGAGACCGCCAGAGGAAGAAGATGTGGAGTAATGCTAGCCAGCAGTCTCAGAGTCAATAAAGTGGTCAGGCGGGCACTATCCTTGACTGAATCTAATGGCAGCTGAGAAAGTACACCAGTCGTCCCTCTCACTCACATTGCTGAGACTGTCTGAGTCTCATGGATAGTACAGACATGATGATAAATCTTCATCTGTTTAATGACTACTAAAAAATATATGCCATACACTAAACAAGATCGCGTTAAATCTTTGCAAGTTTATTATGCTCACATCTAGTATCTGACGCTTTATTTTTTACCCTCCAGCACGTGCTGTGAATGGTGTACTGCGAAAACCTATACACTAGGGGGCGCTATTTATATATATTGCGTGTTCCACCAACACACAACCCACATCACTGTCAAACAAATGGACACTTTAAGCACAAAGTATAGTTTGAAGAATAGGAAAACACACTGAAAAAATTGTACATGAAAAGTTTTATTGTTAACATTACTGTGGTAAGATAAAAAGGAATATGAAATAACAACAACAACAACAGCAACAACAACAATCTGGCTGAAGAAAGCACAGTTTTCACAGGTATTCGTATAGCAGTGTTGACTGGGTTTTAAACACTCTGTTAAACACATCACTTCTGCAGGCATTCAGTTAGAGACTAAAGCTCATCTTTTTTCAATGCACAATATATGTTAATTGTCTGCTAGCAATTATTTAATAAAAGATTAATAAAAGATTGCGTTCCCACCTCAGAGATCCAGGATCTCCAATTTGATCCTGAACTAGAATTACTGCCTGTGTGTTTTGTCCACATGATCTCTCATGTCAGTTTGGGTTTCCTACAGGTTATCCAGCTTCCTACCAAAAACATAAATAGACTGGATACACAAAATCACACCTGTTTGTGAATTTTTGCATGTGCATGGTGTCCTGACATGGACCAGCATCCAATGCAGTCTGTATTCCAGCCTCAGGCCCAGTGTTCCCAGGATGGGCTCTGGATCCACTGCCACCCTGACCAGGACTAAGTGCTTATTAAAGATGAATGAATCAATAATGCATTCCACTGCCCATGCTAGTCTTATCACTGACCAGGATAAAGCAATTACTGGAGAGGAACAAATGAATGAAAAAAAATAATTAAATACTCCAGCAATGACCAAAACATTGTGTGTTATATTTTAGTGTAGTATATATTGACAGATTCGACTACTCTTGCTAAGGACGAAGCTAGTTCACCAGTCAACAGACCAAACAGCTAGCTATTTTGGATTTATTGTATATGCAGAGGCCATTTTATTAGTTTCATGAGTATATAAAAAGGCCATTAAACAGTTTATTACTCTGCACGGATCATTCTGATGGCTTAAAGTGACATACTAATCACTTTTCCACCTTTAGCTAAAACCGTCACACTGGTTCAGAAACTGTTAAACGCTCAGAGCGCGACGTCATGACGTCACGACGCAGCGTTGCCTCACGCGCCCTCTTTTTTTTTTTTTTTTTTTTTTTAAAGCGTTAAGCATGTTCTTTGAGAGAGCGGAGGTTCAGACGTCAGCACCTGTAGCTACAGTTTATATTTATTTACATGCGTATTTTTTTTTTTAATAATTGTAATCTGTTGAGTGGATTTACAGCGAGTTATCTTTAAAATACAGCCGGCTTTTTATTAAAAAAAATAATAATAATAATAAATAAAAAACCACAATGTGGACTGAAAGCGGATCAGCAGCAGCAGGCGGATTCCCACAGAGCCTGGGGTTATTTAGGATTTGTATTGCTTTTATTTCATCTTAAATTATTTACAGATTATAGTGTTCCTGACAGAGATGTGGATGGTTAATGAAGCGACTGGGCGGCGATATAACGGGAAATAGAGCATCCGCCATTTATTTGGGACATTAAAACAGTTCATGTGCGCTATTTAATCTTCACCGACCTTTTCTTTCAGCTGAACTCCTTTTACTGCTGTCAATCCTCGTCATTATTAGGTGTTTTTGCTATTTAACATTCATTTCAAGACAGTGGAGATGCCATAAAGCATACAGACTGTTACAGCTATTAGAAGCTGGATGTCTGTGTCACTGTTATCTCTGACCTTTATTTGCAACCCAATTATATAAATAAAAAACGGTGTGCGGTTATATAATATGATATAATATAATATTACATAAATACCCGCTTTTAAATCCAAGGGCATACGGATTTAGGAGGCTTACTGTGAAGTTAAATAGCTTAAAGCCTCAATTTCTGGTTCACTAAGAAAGGATTAAATTCACTCCCAACACCACATTTGACATCTGAAAAGTCTGCACAGAGCTCCAGGAGTGTTAGAAAGCATGGCAGGTGTGTCAGCAGAGGAGCCCATGCCGGGATACGTGCAGCTGTTCTCCACAGCTGGTAGTGTTTTGTTGGATGCCTATAGAGACTGTAAAGACTGTGGCATCGAACTGGGCGTCCAGACCCTGCTGGATCATGCACACCTCACACCGACAGAAATCGTGCTCTTCTTCCTCTGCGTGGTGATTTGGACCAGTCTGAGATGGGCACTGACTTATCACCTGTTTGTGGTACGTTACCGTATGGTCAGTATGTCTGATGTCTGATGAACGCACAGTGATTAATAAGACCTGGTCATGAGTTGACTTTTTTGTTGTTGTTAAAGAGATTACCAAACTCTGAAGGACCAGATGTGAGCAAACCTATACTGCTGCAATGCTAATTTTACTTTTCCTTATTTTGGATATGTGGATATGGATATAGAATGTATATGTTTTTTACTCTGGCAAGTTATACGATATATATACCAATCATTACTGTAGTAAAGCATTACTGCTTTTTATTATTATTGTTATTGTTATTATTATTGAGAACGTTTCAAAATATTGCCCATACCCTGGTCAGTTTTCCATATAAAACAGTAACAGTCATAAAATCAACAGATAAGTGAATGACTACAGTAAAAGAAAATAAAAATAATATTTTATGACACATGCAAAGAAGAAATAGAGATTCAACTAAATATCAAATGAAATAAAAACTTTTTTAACTAATCAATAAATAATTCTTGTTTGTTGGAGTATGAAATTAAAAGGCACCTTTTACAGAACTTGAAAATTCTACTAATTTAAAAAATATATAATATGGCTATTCTGATGAAGTAAGAGCACGTCAGACGTTTTCTATTTTCATAGTAAAGTTAATGGCCTGTAAAAATGCAAACAGCAAACGTTCTGAAAAGGATGTGAAGCATGGTGGTGATAGCATCATGTTCATAGTTATTGGCTTCTTAGTTGTTTTTCTGACTAATCCCCTCTTTACCCCATCACTGACTGATCACTGTATAGATATGCCATATTCTTTCCATTTTTTAAAGTAATGGATTAAATGGTGCTGTGCTGGATGTTCAAAATTTGTGAGTTTTTTTTCAGCATTGAGTTTATTTGTTTAAATCCTTGACATCTTAATTATGTTGTTTTTGGCAGCATTACTTGTGTTGTTTTCATGGAACACACGTTTTGTGTATTATTAAAATAATCTGACAGACAGAACTATCTCTTGGCCTAGTCCAACTTGGGGAAACATTTGCTGTTTATTTTGTGACTTTGCTGTAAACTGTGATCAAAGTTTAGGCAGTTATGCTGCTTAATTAGTCTCAGGACATGCATGATGATATGCACTAGTGCACGTGCAGCAGAGCTTCCTGAACATTCATTAACTTTGTAGGCCTGCAGACAGAGAGGATCATGGGAGGATGTGGCAGTTATCACAGGCCTTCTCATACAACCATGACAACCATCTGCATCTTTCATTTTGCACTGAGGTTTTTCTAGCTCTTTGTTTTTATTAGGATTAAATAAAAAATAAAAAATCCATACCTGAGCGATCACTTTCTCACTAAATATTTGAAACGGCTCGGTAATGCTACCCGGATGTCTAGCACTGCATCTTTATTAAACAGCATCCGAGCTGGAGAGCGTGAGCAGTGATACATGAGATTGTGTTGCAGATAATGTGTGTGCCTATGTGCGTGGTATGTGCGTAGTAAGTAGTTCAAGGCTCCTCAGTTTAATGAGTTACCTGAGCACTTTGACCAGTATCTCAGCGGCATTGACATTTATCACAGCTCATAAAGATCACTAGTTACTGCATTGTCTTATGCTGTAAGTGACATCTTAGGGAGATAATACATACAACATGAACCATTTTACAGGCATGATTGCTATGATTGTATAGATTTGTGTGCACTGTATAGATGCTATACTGTTTCATTAATTCCGAAAATATTTTAATAAGTTTGTCCAGTAGTTTGTAAATGTTGACTGTAGATGGGATGGTACTGCATTAAAAAGCAGCCGCTGAAATGTTTTTGCTTGAATATTACTTTTAAAATTCTTTATTTCATTTTTTTTATTGTTGTTGACATCTGATAATGTTATACCTGTTGTCTGAGTAAATACAACAAAAGTGCGCTGAACAAAGTGAAATTTGCATTTAAAAAAATTCAACTGGTATTCTATGTGTGAAATATTCTAAAGTAGTAATAATTTTATAAACAATTATTATACAAAGAATAAATAAAAAAAATAATTTAGCATCTTCCTCATACCCTAGGCTGCATTACAATTACAAAAAAGAAAATATTAAGACAAAAATAATAATAGAAAACAAACAATAAAATGTCAGACAAAAATAGATTGATTAAAAATAGACAAGTGGACAAAAATGAACATAAAAAACATCATAGGGTGACGAAAAAAAGAGATGAACAAAAATAAGACAGACAAACAAGAAATAGCAGAAAAACCCAGGGGGATGAACAAAAACACAGACAGACACAAAAAAAACTCTTGTTTTTTTGTCTTTTTGTTTTTTGGAGAAAGTAGTATTTGGGGATCAGTCACACTTGTGGGAAGTGGGCACACCGATATGTCCACTAAACAAAGGTTGTGCAGTATGCACAGGGTTGCTATTTTGTGTTTTTGAAAGTTAAGCAGTGTTCATTCAGCTTAATCACCCTTCTTACAATTTGGAACACATTAGTAGTCACTGCAATTTGGAGAGTCCATGTATTGAAAATGTTAGTTTATTGTATGTAATCAGTTCTTGGCACATGTTCCTATCTTGCTCTGAGTTTATCTGGGTTTATCCAGTACTCAGAAAACTGAAATCAGTTTTGGTGACTCAGGTGTTAAAGGTTTGTATATGTTGCCTCAACAAATCCACCCAGGTTGGTGGCCTTTAGATCACTGCTGTTTTATCATAGATATGTGTCATGGGTCTTGGGATACAAAGGGCAACTAGGGAAAGTGTACATGTAGTAATCTTGTTGCTCCTAGATGTTCATGGAAACATGAAACATTCAAGCTTGTGGGGGAAAAATGTTTTCTGTATCTTGGTGGACACTCGGTTTGAATCCTAATGTGAGAATTTATATTCTCAGGACAGTTTCATGGAGCCAAGTTGTTTTTATATAACACACCGAGCTACATAATTTCGGCAATAATGGCACATGAAACATTCTCATGTCTGATTGGTCAGAAGGTGTTGATTGGGTTTTCTATAACTGCAGCTCTGAAAGTAGTGCATTAATATTAATCACAGGTTTATATTAATGCATAAAGTTGTATTTAGTCCTGTTAAAATGTGACCAACATATTGCTGATATGGTGAAGTTTTGTGTAACTACAAATGTGTTTACTCCACATTTATGGAAGGCGTCTACAATAGCGCTTTGTAACCGTCAGTGGTGAAGCTGTCACTTTATGTTTTCAGGCAACAGAGGGGTTTATGCTTTGTGGTTTCTCAGTAAGATTACAAGCTGCATTCATTGTCTTATGAAATTAGTAAAAGTTAGATGTAACTAGAAATGGATAAAAAGTAACTCCACTTCATCACAGCAGAACAATTATAGTCCCCTGTTATTAAACAGATGGACAAACATCTCTGCTTGATTTGACCAATAGCCCTTTGTGTTACCATCTATTTTTTGGAACACAACATGGAATTTGCATTGAATTTGTTAATGTAAAAATTATTCGTCCTCGTGGCCTTGGCAGTGATGGAATGGGAGTGACAGGCTGAAAAGGTTGAAGGACTCGTTGATCCGTCTGCTGTCTTGTTTCTCTTTTGAGTTTCTGGAAAATTATTTCCAAAGCAGACCATGCTGGCCAGATGTTTGCTTCCCTTTTTGATCGTATTAAAACTGGGTGCCCTTGAGTTTACCAAACACAAACATTAAAAAGCAAAACATGTGATGGCCTGAAGTAACCTGCAGCATTTAGTGTGAATGTCCACCAAAGATCATGCAGCTGTGTGTTTGCATTGGTCCATTGACATTGAAAACCGGAGATGACTTGTAATAACTTTTCGCATTTGGTGTGATTGCGCACCCAATCCCACATTGCAACGTGTGTACGTTTCTCAATCAATTGTCATTAGTAGGTTGTGGTTTAGTCTTAGCTGTGGTTCCTTCAGCAAAATGCAAAATTCTTACTGCTTAAAAACCAGCACCTGTCCATTTGCATAGGTTTTCCATATTGGGCACTAGTTGGAACATCACAATGGTGTGTGATGACAGGGATGTGCACAAAGGATCCGATCCTCTACATCTGTATCAGCCAATGCCTGCCTGAAACTGGTTTATTATCAGATTTGACATCTCTTCAGATTCAGATACAGTATTTTATCTTGTGACAGTGTGTAATGTTGAATGACATGACACAGATTTTTGCAAGTGATTACTAAAGCATGGGTATATAGAGACTTCAAAGCACTTCTGTAAGTCACTCTGGATAAGGGTGTATACCAAATGCCATAAATGTAAATATAAATGTAAAGCACCACCTCTGTGGTGCATCACAAACATAGCAATCATAGCTTTAAAATCAACCGTGTTGTATCAGTTGACTTGGCCCCTGAAACTTGTAGTTCGGGTACATTTTGATTGGTGCTTGAGGAATTTATATAGAAATTCTTTGTTCTTCTAGGCATGTTAGTTATGTATTATTGTTTCCAAAGTTCACATTAAAAACAAGTTTGGGGCTCCCAAATGGCCCAGGTTTGAATGCTAACAATGGCATATTTTTATTGGCTGAGAGGATAATTGTTCGGCTTTCATTACTCCCATCAATTAGGGCAACACTAGCTTATTAGTTAATACTATTGCAAAGACTCCTACTACTGTATAGCAAGCACGATCAGCTCGAAAAGCTAGTTTCATGTGTCTTGGAGGGGTTATCCTTTGTCTTACCAGGGTTCGTAGCTGTGGTTCGTAGGAAGTGAGAAAGAGCAACAACAAAATTAGGAAAAATTTGATTTAAAAAATCCCCCCAAAAAACCTTCTTTAGTAAAAGACAGAGGATTTCTAGGTTTGTTTACCTCGCTCACTCTCTCTGTAGTCATAGTGGTGGCCATTGCTAAACTTCCATTTAAGCTAAGACCACAAACACAAACAATCAGGCCAGTAAACATCCGGCACTTCCTGCCATTACAGTATTTGATCCTGATTCTGTAAGGCTCATGGAGATCTGTGCAACTTTATAGAGACTGTACTATTTCATTTGCAGATGTGCTGTTCATATAGTAACCATTGTTTTACCTGAGTAGTGCAATATTTGGTTGCATAACCTGTATGGCACATCATAGTTAGTGACAGGGTATGATCAGATGGTTACCTCATCATTGTATTTTTCAAAATATCAACTGAAATGCATTTTTCTTTTTGCTTAGAAAGCCACCTTTTCTCAGAGCCACTCCTTTTCATCTTGAATGTAATAAATACTGTCAATTTAAGATTTTATGTATATATATAGAGAGAGACAGATCAATCAGTTGATCGATTGTTCGATGGTTCACTTTATTAATCCCAGATGGAAATTCACACTGAAGTGTCATTCTCAAAAATATCTTTCTAAAGCCCTTTTCAGACTGGACTAGTTTTACTTAGGGAGGTGGAGTAATGTAGTTATTACCAGAGTATCTCTGGGATTTTAGTCTTGTCCAAATCTATCACGTCAGCAATTTTTAAGGACCAAGTGTGCATCCATCTGGAAAGATTATGCAATATTTCACCTTCTATACAGTGCATCCGGAAAACATTCACAGTGCTTCAGTTTTTTCACATTTGGTTATGTTACAGCCTTTTTAAAAATGGATTAAATTCATTATTTTCCTCAAAATTCTACAAACAATACCCCATAATGACAACATGAAAGAAGTTTGTTTGTTTGCTCAATACTTTGTTGAAGCACCATTGGCACCAATTACAGCCACAAGTCTATTTGAGTATGATGGTACTAGCTTGGCACACCTATTTTTGGGCAGTTTCTCCCATTCTTCTTTGCAGGACCGCTCAAGCTCCATCAAGTTGGATGGGGAGCATCGGTGCACAGCCAGATCTCTCCAGAGATGTTCAATCGGGTTCGGTCTGGGCTCTGGCTGGGCCACTCAAGGACATTCACAGAGTTGTCCTGTAGCCACTCCTTTGTTATCTTGGCTGTGTGCTTAGCGGTGTTGTCCTGTTGGAAGATGAACCTTCGCCCCAGTCTGAGGTCCAGAGCGCTCTGGAGCAGGTTTTCATCAAGGATGTCTCTGTACATTGTTGCATTCAGCTTTCCCTCAATCCTGACTAGTCTCCTTGTTCCTATCGCTGAAAAACATCCCCACAGTATGATGCTGCCACCACCATACTGTAGGGATGGTACTGTCCTGGTGATGACTGGTGCCTTGTTTTCCTCCAGACATGACACTTGCCATTCAGGCCAAAGTGTTCAGTATTTGTCTTGGTCTTGGTCTGAGAGTCCTTCAGGTGCCTTTTGGCAAACCCCAGGTGAGCTGTTATGTGCTTTTTTACTGAGGAGTGGCTTACATGTGGCCAATCTACCATACACTCCAGATTGGTGGAGTTCTGCAGAAATGGTTGTTCTTCTGGAAGATTCTCCTCTCTCCACAGAGAAATGCTGGAGCTCTGTCAGAATGACCATCGGGTTTTTAGTCACCTCCCTAACTAAGGCCCTTCTCCCCCGGTTGCTCAGTTTGGCCGGACGGCCAGCTCTAGGAAGAGTACTGCTGGAGCCAGACTTCTTCCATTTACGAATGATGGAGGCCACTGTGCTCATTGGGACCTTCAATGCTGCAGAAATGTTTCTGTACCCTTCCCCAGATCTGTGCCTTGATACAATCCTGTCTCGAAGGTCTGCAGACAATTCCTTGGACTTCATGGCTTGGTTTGTGCTCTGACATACATTGTTAACTGTGGGACCTTCGTTCACGTTGTCATTATGGGGTATTGTTTGTAGAATTTTGAGAAAAATAAAGAATTGAATCCATTTTGGAATAAGGCTGTAACATAACAAAATGTGGGAAAAGTGAAGCACTGTGAATACTTTCCAGATGCACTGTAGGTAGGGTATCTTTACCCCAGGAAGTGTTTTTCAACTTAAAACCTTAAAACTTGGAATGATACAATATAGATGACCTTTAAAACATGTCAGAGAATGATTCTTCTGGTGCTGTTAGGTAAGTTATTGAGTTCCTAGCACAGGTTATGATCATGTGTCCTACTAATCATCAAACACAACTTGCATGGCCATGCTCCCTACATCAGTCACTTATAATAAAGGTGCATCTGTAGTGATGTGTGAGTAGTGTCACGATTTATTGTGTGATGAGCATCATGGAGACGCCCATCTCTGTGAGTTCTACAGAGATCCTGTAAACTCAATTATAATTACTACAGACATCTAAAAGACATCAAATCTAGAACTGATTAGGGGATTTGATCTTTTTGTTTCCTTTTGTTTTTGTTATATGAACTAAAAAGATATAAATATATATATATACAAAATTATTTTAATATTGACACCCCTAGTGACCACGAGAGTGATTAAACATGGTAAATGATTGAACAAATAAATGAAAGGGAAGGTAAGCTTCTCTCCTCTGCAATTACAAAAGTTTTGGTTTCAATTCACATTACCTGGGGTATAAACCTGGAGCCATTGTGCTGTTTACTAAACCATCAGCTTATGTTGCACTGTCTGTGTATTATTAATGACAAACAATCAAACAAAGAAGGCTTTGCCAGATTGCCTCCACTTGCTAACAGGTGTAATGATTGATTCAAATACCAGCTGCATGTGGTCACTTTGGCAGATGTGTTTGAGTATCTTCAAAGTGATATAGAAATGATGGTGTGTTGCTTATAAAGATCAATTGTTGAAAACCAATGCTATGCTTCCCTTTAAACATTTAACCAGTGCAACTTATGACCAATTTCTCTAAGGTCATACAAGGGTTTAGCTCCAGGTTAGTTGATGTTTTCTAGAGTAAATTTGTATTTTCTGGAGAATGTTGGTGTAGGTTGGAGAGCATTGTTGTTTGATGGAGATGATGGTGTTGTTTGGAGAGAGCAACAGTGTTGGATGCAGTGCATTCATGTTAGCTGGAGAGTATTAGATGGAGAATAACTGTTGGTTGGAGAGCATCAGTGTTTAATGGAGTGTGTTGGTGTTTGATGGGGAAAATTGTGGTGTTAGATGGAGAGTGAAAGTGTCAGTTTAAGAGCAGTGTTGTTTGATGGGAAGCCTTGGTGTTTACTGGATAGTGTTGGTGTTGGTTGGAGAGTATTGGTGTTTGATGAAGTGCAACAGTACTGAATAAGGAGCATTGGTCTTTGTTTCAGGGAATTGGTGTTTGAGGAAAAGTATTGATGTTGGATTGAGAGCATCAACATTTGGAGAGCATTGGTGTTTGCTGAAGATTGTTTTTGTTGAACAGCTTTGATGTTAAATGGATTATGTATTCTGAAGAACAGTGACTTTCACGCAGAGCATAGGTATTGAACAAATATTGTGTTTTGATGGAGAGTGTCTGTGTTTGATGGTGAACATTGGTATTTGATTTATACTGTTAGTGTAAATCACTAAAAGTCGCCATACAAACAGGTCAGTAAATGTTTGGATTTATGCGTTTTATCTTCCTGTGGTCCTTCCATACTTAGCGTATGACTGAGAAGCGTTAGTTTTTTATCAGATCTGGGGTTTTCCTCTTTTTCCTGCCATTTAAACTAAATGGCCAACAAATCATCAAAAGCTCGATTATTCACAGGAAACAGTTCCAACAAAGTGATTGCTGTTGATATGTTGCAGTGGAATGTTTTTTTTGGCTCAGCAACAACAAATGTGTGTATACCGTTTTGTGTTTGACTACGATGACGGATCACAATAAGCTGCATTACACAGCATTTTTTAGCCTGCTGATCTGTTCATGTCTGCCCTGAAGATCACACACAAAGGCTTAGAGAAATGTCTTGTTGAGGCTGCATTAGTTGCTGTGGAAACTGTATGTTTCACAAAGGAAATATTACTTTGGCACAGAGGAAGTAGACCGACTACTGTTAGGTTTCTGTATACCAGCAGCCATGCTTCGTATCTGAACTCCACATATTTATAGCAGAGATTACGTCTGATGAGAGTTGCATGAAGATGAAACCACCTGTCTGCTGCAGTTTTGTTTTGGCCATAATGTTCTTCAGAACTGCATATGGAGCTATTAAAATTTCATGACAATTTCCATGACTGCAGGAAGAGGATTGCATCCGCAAAGTGCTGACAGCATAAACTACAGCAACACGGGAGTTGTACATAAATATGAAGTACATAAACTAATGATAGAATACTAGGATGAGGAAGATCTGCTTAGGAAAATTGAAATAAGAAGCATGATACCATTACATAAATCAAGGGTTGAAGATGCTGAGTTTAGCATGCTAGTGAAACCAATGTGATGCTTGGAATGAATCGACTTAGTCATGTCTTGTTTGTAACAACCAATCAAATCACAGGGTTGTTTGTGTAACGTTTCATGTTGAGTGAAGTCTCCGCATGAGGACTATGCTTATGTCATAGTGTTCAAGAAAAACAGCCAAATGTCTGAGAATGAAGCATGCTCTGGCCTTATGTCTTTAGACTCATTTAAGGTGTGACCAACTGTGGTGTAAGTGCCTGAACTTGACAGTTGCCATTCTATCCCACAGCAAAAAAGTTTAGTTCAACTTTTATAACCTGCTTAAGAGGTAAAATCAGTTTTGCAGAGAATACAGATTGCATTGACTAGTCAACATTTACATACATTACATACATTACATACATTAGTTTTCATTGTGGGGGTGTGGCAAAAAAAACAGCAAGGCAGATGGTAAAGTAAGCAGCAAAATGTACTTGATTATTCTGAAAAACTATTTTAGACTAGCTGAAGTCGAGTCTACAGACAACAACACAAGACCATGCTATTTTATTTTGCTTTAATGCACACTTTGATATCACTTTGCATGATGTGAAGAGGTTGGAGCGAGATCACACAAGATACTTAGATAATTTAGTGTCAGATCAGTGGCACCTGCTGGCTCAAAGAGCCTGATCCATACTAAGGCAGGAGTTGAATGTGGCGGAAAAACCTCCCAGACAGTGTTGTAGACATAACATCCTCCATCCATCATTACGCTATAAGGAGCTCCAGCACCATGCTGCATGCTCTTAGTTTCATTGTTAGCTCAAATATCATTGAAGTTTGAAATGTAATTTTCAAATTAAACAGTGTAAAATCGGTGTTTGCTATGGAAAAGATGACAATCTACTACTTATATGCTTATTAATTAGTGGACAACTTGTAAAATTTACTAACCAACATCAAGCACAGAATGAGGGCTAATAATGAAGTTCTTACTATATAACAACTGACAGTTGATTATCTTTGCTCAGCAACAGCGATTAAGCGTGAGTGTGTGTTTATAAGATGGAGCTGAAGTGTAAGGTGATGTGGGGGTATGGGGAGTCATTGATGACAGCTGGTCTCTATAAATTCCTCCAGCTTGATGGGCTGCATTTAGCATTTAGGATCATCATTTAGCCCTCTCGCCCTGTTGCACAATAACAGCTGGCCGTCTGAACCAGTCAGAGACATTGCCACTTCAAAGTGGACCGTCTCTCAGACTTATGATTATTTTGCTCCTTAATTACAAGAGTAGTGTCACACGATGCCTTAGTGTGGGTTTGTGGTGTCGCATTTTCATCCCTGGCCTCCATTCACCCATGCACAACACTAATTGTTGAAGGTAAACTGGAGACCAGGTAAATGGGATAGAGAATGCTTCATTCATGTAAATAGTTATCATTCATATCTCTGATTACAGTAGCCCTATGTCTGCATGTGACACTGGGCAGAACATAGACTATCACAGAGAGATAAGAATGAAGCACTGTAACGAAACTGTATAACCTTAAAGCTTCCACCAGGAAACGCATCCCTGACTTTTCTATCCTAAACATGCCGATATACTGATTCTAAAGTCTAACATTGCAAATAGATTTATCACATTTGTTAACAGGCTATGAGTACGGTCTAATTTAACTTTCTTCTTCCAAGAAAACTGTAAATAAATAAATGTTTCTTAATCCAATGATCATCTCTTGATATGAAAACCTCATTGATATGAAAACACTGTCATCAAAAAGAGTGTATACAAAGATGTACATGCTGAAACATGCTAAAGTTTTAAACATTTTAAAAATGCTAAAATTACTGCGCTTACGTCATATGGAAATCAGCTTCTGCCAAAAACGGGCTTGCATAAACACAAACATTCTGTGAGTTTAAGGAAATATAGAGATTTTTCTTTCCATCAGCATATTTTGTTTAAGTTTGGCCATTGCCACTAACACTAGTGCCATCCTATACAATCCTCCTATTGGTGGATTATAGACTTTATAACAGTGCTTACATTCTGAGACTTGGATGAAAATTTTACACTTACAGCACATTTACGGCGTTTGGTAGATGCCCTTATCCAGAGCAACTTTTATCTCATTTATTCAACCGAGCAGTTGAGGTTTAAGGGCCTTGCTCAAGCACCCAGCAGAGGCAGCTTGGCAGTGCTGGGATTTGAACTCACAACCTTCTGATCAGTAGTCCAATCCTCTTCTGATTAAACACTGGCATTTTGGAGATTATTAATTTGACCCAAACAAAGATTTCTTACAGTCAGTGACATCTCAAATGGAATATTTCTGGCAGTAAGACAAAAATGAACAACATTACCATCACAACCTCCGATATTAAAACACAAAATATCTGCTCTAAATGTCTGGCTCCTTTGTATTTTTTCTCACTTAGCCAACAGAAAAAAAATGGTGTGAACAGTTTTTAGCACATGAAGTACGTGCTGTGAGAGAAGGCTACTACCTTCCTGTTTTTGTTTTTTTCCTCTCCCAGTTCCTTTCAAAGCAGAAGTACATGAAGATTAACTGAGCACCTCATCTACCAGGTCCGTTTTGTAATGTGTTGTTAGTAATTAGTGTCCATTTACAGGAACTTGAGACCGGTTTGCAATGTTGAAGAGCAATTTCACACCTGTTAGTCTGTTTGTAAAGAACGAATCGGTTCTTTCGGTTCGTTTTCTATTGATAATTACTCTTTTAGTAATTAAAGGAACCAAAAAGCAATAATAAAAAAAAAAAACATTGTCTGAGGTGTGTGTTGGACTGAAAGTACCATTGTAAAACTCTTTCCTTCATTGGTCAGACACTGGACACAGCTAAATAAATTATTAGATATATAAAGAACTAGTTCAAAACATTTTTTGTGTGACATACAGCATTTATGTACTTTTTTGTTTTGCATGGCTTTTCCACTATGTTACAGCGCTATACTATAACTCAATTTAGCAACTCACATCTACAGAAGAAAAAAACCACAACCAAAAACACACAGTATGTTGATTCGCTTCCTGCAGCCGAGTCAATTCAGTTTTCCCCACAACCAGGAGTTAACTAACCAAGACTGACTTGCTCAGATGCTCTCAGACCTGGGTGTAATTGCTGTGTTCTCACCTGCCTAAAGACCATGCCGACAGAGAGAACACACCTAGCTTCCAAACCAAACACTGCGTATGTGAATGCGCCCTAATCTGCCTGTTGCATTCGGCTTGGACAGTGTCACAGTCTGTGTACAGAAAGACTACTGATTATGCCCTTAGACTCTTAACATTGCTTAGCTAGCTAGCTATAGTATTGAAAGAGTCAAATTAGTGAATTATAACTGCCATTCCACATCAGTGTCACAGATTTTTGGAAATGGACATTTTGCTAGTTTTTTCCACTAGGTAATGCAGACAGAAGTCAGAGATTAACAGTTAGTTGTCATTCTGCAAGTTTCTTCAAATTAGCAACACCAACAGAAAGGCACATAATAATACACAGGTCCTTTAAAAATAACTAAAAATAATTATATTAACAAATAACTAATGTTCATTAGTCATGTGTGCATCCAGATACTTTTATTTATTTGTTTATTTATTTATTTTAATCAGCCGAAGAAGCCAAGGTATTTAGCAGGTTAATTTATCCTACTTTCTGGTCTCTGAGGCTAAAATGGTAGCATAGCTCTGAAATCTGTTTAAAACTCTTTAATGCTCAGCCACTTGTTGCTCTGTGATTGGATGAAGCCATGTATGCTTATTATTTATTCATGCATTTGTATGTCTCTCTGTGTTCTTATTTAAATGGTATATTTAACAATATGTTTTAAACATTATGTCCAAATTTTTGCCTTTTAGTTGTTTGGCCTGGATTTTGGCTAAGCTGTATGCTACATTGTTTTCTCCTGTCGCTAATGTTAGAGTACATTACAGAGTACCTATAAAATAGCTTCATGGTTGTTAGAATTATTATTATTTTTTATTTAAGACTGATTGATCTGTAATGTATTATTTTGCTACTGTAAATTTGTTTTCAAAATTGTTAGAAAGGCCTTTCCCAAGATCCCAAGTCTGTTATTGGTCTCGTATATAGTAATGTAAAAAAAAAAAAAAGTTAAGTGCATGCTTCTACAATCAGAAAACAATTCCACAAACTTGACCTGCATGGGAGGTATGCCAGGAAAAAACTTTCGCAAGGCTACAGTTTGCCAGTGAGTATATAGGCAAAGACCAGGCCTTTTGGAATAATGTGCTCTGGGCATATGAATCAAAGATAGAGTTGTTTGGCCACAGTAACAGCAGACATGTTTGGCGCAGACCAAAGAGAGCTTTTCAGGAGAAGCACCGAATTCCAACTGTGAAGCACAGTGGTGGAAATGCTATGGTTTGGGGTTGCTTTGCTGCCTCAGGGACTGGACAGCCTGCATTCATTGAATCAACTATGGATTCTGCATAATATCAAAGAGTCCTTGAAGATAATGTGAAGCTATCTGTCCGAAATTTGAAGTTGAACCAAGAGTGGACCTTTCAACAGGATAATGATCCTAAGAACACTAAGGAATGGCTCAAAAAGAAGAAATGTAGGGTTATAGAATGGCCTAGTCAAAGCCTGGATTTCAATCCCATTTCAATGGGATTGAAATCCAGGCTTTGACTAGGCCATTCTATAACCCTACATTTCTTGTTTTTGAGCCATTCCTTAGTGTTCTTAGTGGGGGGGGCATAAAAAACTATCTAGCATGAAATGCTAAGAATCTGCATGTTATCTGTTGTAGCCATTCGCCCAGTGGTGTCGTCTCCATCCCAAAGATGTGGCGAAGATGCCAGAAAGTGCTTGGAAGCTGGTCTTCTACACAATGTCGTGGTCCTACACCACCTACCTGCTCTTCTATTGCAACTATGGCTTCTTTCACAACCCTTCCTCTGTCTTTTACAGTAAGTTGATTTCATTTTCTATAACCGCAGCTATGACACCAAATTACATTGTACTACATTGTCGTTTCTGTTGTAACAACTCATTCACAGGGGTGGATATTTCACATAAACTAGTGGTATAACTCTGCTTAATCACCCCATGCAGTTCTTGATCATTTTCCTATAAGAGACCGTTTTATTCCTTATGTGTATAGCTTTTATGTTCATATACACATATCCAGACATCTGACTTGATAGCATAAATGATTTCATAAAAACAAAAAAAAACCACAGAGTTCCGGTCACTGCAGCATTCAGCGTTTACAGTTAAGGGTATGAGTATTTATGTAAGTGTTCTGTATTATGGTGGGAAAAATTGATTTAGTGTTGATGTTGAAAGCACTCTACTCTGCTTTTGGCTCGAGAGCTGGAGGTTGATCTGATCGATAAACATTAGCAGACTTAACCTGTGTAATTACACTAACAGCTTTTTAGACATTTTGTAGTCACTCTCATGTGAGGCACTCCTCACATAACGTTACACAGTCATTGCTGATGATAATCTATGGAGAATTGTCTTTGAAAGCTGGAGAGATTTTTGCATCAAGTTCTTCATCTTTATCTCCTTTTTCGCTGTAGGGCTGAACGGTTCTGAGTAAAGTGAAACCATTGACACCAAAGAAATGTACATTTAAATTTAATAATATTTGTCAACTTGTTTTTCCCCCATAACAAAACAAATGGTAAATATTTATAAATCCACAAGCTGTAATTGAATTCAAAGACGAATTAAAGCCAGGCGAACTGGATGACCAGGTTGAATGGACAGGGTGATTGTTACAATCTTTTGGACTCTTGGTCATTTAATACTTTATTCGTATGTTTCAGGATTTACAGTAAGAACTAGCATTTTAAAATTTCAATCTCTAATTGCTTCATGAGAGATACTTTATTTCAAAGAAAATTTTAGAGGGAGGAAAAAAACAGATTTCAAATATTTTTAATTGGCTAAAATAGTTTTAATTGGCTAAAATGTCTGTTGTCATCTAAACATAAAATTAACAGTAAGGATGCATTGATAGCATTTCTTTTCAGACCGAGTATATGGTTTTTAGCTACTCGTTAATACCAATAATGATAGAGAAATGAGTAGTGAGTAATTAGTGTTAATCAATCAGGGATGCCATGGAACATATTGATTATCTCTGTTTATATTGATTGCTGCTAAGGATGAACTTCTTGTGTTGAGTTTTATGTTTGACATCTTTATGGTGTTTAAACAGTGTGTTTTTAATAAAACGTGCACACCTGAGCGTGCAGAGCAATAACATCAAGCGTGGTCATTAAAAATCTTCTGCAAGTTGCCATGAAAAGCGAGGGGAAAGGAAGTATCAGTTCTCATTTCTTGCAGATGTGAAGTGCTCTCTCTCTCACGGGCAACAGTTTCTTTGCACGCTTGCTTCACTGCCCCATGCCTATAAATAACTTTGTGTGTGAAGTTCACAGTATCTTTGCTGATTTTTATTGACCACACTCTCTGATACTGCTCTGCACACTCAGTCTGGTCATCCTCACGTGCTGTTGAAGATGTTTTTTCAGATTTATTGTATTGTTGGAAGTTGTTATAGTTCCTCCTCTCAGAGGGTAGATTATTTCTTACTCTGCTCTTTCTAACAAAACTGCTAGGCACTTAATCGCTTGTTACTATGTACTCGTGGTTCATACTATGAACATGGTACAAGCCAAGTCCTTTTCTGGCATATCCGCTATGGTGACAGGTCACTTCCCATCTGATACCTAGTATTTAAAAAAACTATAACATCACTACAGATCCCATGGAAATTAATGCTACTTTAAAATCATTTTACTGTGACTGTAATATTGCTTTCATAGATCAGTGCTATAAACAAGAAATTCATATCGAGTAACTCACATTTCAGACACAATATGGCCAAATATTTTGTTTATTTTGCTCCATGAATGGAAATGCATCTGGATATAGCATTGCATGCTGCCAGGCCAACACACAGACAGACTGGCAGCCCATAGTAAGTGTAGTAACTGTTTCAGTGCAACAGACTATTGCTAGAATTGGAATTTGATGTGGTGAACACAGACAAGTGATAGAAACGGTTATATTAAATATCAGCACTCTTGGAATGCTGCATGTCCAATCAGATTAATGGGCCAGATCTAACTGTTGTATAATATTGTTATGTTATGTTATGTGCAGGAACAATGTACTGGTTTATTAAAATAGATCAAAGGGAGCATTATAAATTATAAATCTGCATTTCCTACAGACAATACTAAATTGAATTTGGTATTGTCTATCAAAATTAATTTCTTCAAAACCATTGTAACTTTGCTATTGATTCTAATACTGCCACGCAACTGGGCTCCCCACGATCTCATGAAGAAATTTCAAATTCAGTTAAAACAATGCAGTCATAGAAAGCCACTGGCTAGGACAGGTTTCCACTTGAATTTTTTTAACATGTTTATTGGAAAATTGGCACCATTGCTTTTATCTGTGTTCAACAAATCCTTAGAACGTGGTTCTTTGCCACCAACTCTGACACAAGCCACTATAGCTCCTTCTTAAGGAGGTTAAAGAACCAACCTCCTGTGATTCCTATAGACCACTGTCTCTGCTTAATCCAGATGTAAAGGTGTTGGCAAAAGTAACGGCATCTCGTTTAGAGAATGTGCTCCCTTATATTATATCTGAAAAGCAAAATAATTTTATAAAGGGACGTCACTTGAACTTCCTGAGATTGTAATGTGGGAGTACTTGTTTGCAGTTTTGAGGAATTTTGGATTCCGGGATAAATTTATTTCTTGGATTCACCTGTTTTACTCATCCCCTAAAGCCAGTGTTCATGCTAACGATATTCATTCTGATTATTTTGCTCTCGAACGAGGCTCTCGCCGAGGCTGTCCCTTATCGCCTTTGCTCTTTGCTGTCACTATTCAGCCTCTGTTTATCGTATTAAGATCTCCCCACTTATTTAAAGGAAAAGTCTGATACAGTGTTGAATATAAATTGTTGCTATATGCTGATGATATGTTATTATATGTAACCAATCCTATTGCTTCTATGCCTGTTGTTTTACGTGTTCTGGAAAACATCATTTCAGTTTCAGGTTATAAATTAAATTTGGAGAAAAGAGACTGTTTCCCTATCAATTCTGCAGCATTTTATCAACAAAAGTCAGATCAACTTTTTGAATTTATTCAGTCAGGGTTTAAATACCTGGGTATTAATGTGGCACGTTCCTTGTCTAAACTTGCTCCCCTTATCTCAAAGGTTAAATGCAATGTTCAAAGTTAGGGCAACTGCCCTCTTTCTCTAATTGGCAGGATAAATGCTGTCAAAATGCATATATTACCGAAATTATTTTTCTTATTTCAGTTAATTCCTCTTTTTCTGCCAAACTGATTCTTTGATTCATTGGATAAAATAATTAGTTGTTTTATTTCTGGTGGGAAGTCACCAAGGGCTCATAAAAATGTATTGCAGAGATATAGATTTAGTGAAGGACTTGCATTACCCAATTTTCAATCGTATTACTGGGCTGCACACATCCATAAACTTTGCTACTGGGTAGAATCCCCGGGATCTTCTTGGTATAAATTGGAACTGTCATATTGTAGGGAATCCTCTATACCTGCTTTACTTTATTCCCCTCTACCTACAAAACTCTCTTTATATACTAATAATAAAGTTGTTCTTGACAAGATCATTTAAGTCACTTAAAATCTGGTATCAATTTAGATGGCGTTTATTCAGTTGATTGTGCTCCTTTAATTACATTTTTTCTTCTAGTGCTCTTATTTTTATTATCATCACCTGAATTGTATTGTGTCTCTGTGACAGGAAGTTTGCTTTTTTTCTTAATAAAAAATATTTGGGAAAAAAAATAGGCACTGTTTCAAAGACGATCAAATGTTTGATTGTCCAAATGTGTCAAAAAAGCCAACAATTTCCATGGGGTGTACTTATTTTTTCCACATGATTGTATAAACATTAGATCATTAGCAAATTTGCACTTTGTTCACTACACTGTACAGTCTCAAATTATTTTAATCCATCTCTCTAGACTCATGTACACGCATCATGCCATTCTCACTGTTTTTCATGCCTTATGTATTATTTGCACGGTTCAGCTACCAGGCCATCTGCACATGTCACATTACACTTTACTCACACCCTCCCTCGTTATCTCTTTTGCTCCTCACACTTAATGCTACTTGTGGTTTTCTGCTTCTGGTTGGAAGATAACTGCATTTCTTTGGCTTTTTACTTGTACTCTTCTCAATAAAATAATCTAAATGACTGTGGTATAAGTGAAAGGTACTTCACGTCATTGATCGTTTTCCTAGAACAGTCTGATACGGATTGCTTTATTCCTTATTTAAAATAATGTCTTTATTAAGAACAGGATGTTGAAGAAATAACATTCCATGTGATCTTGATAGTGGTAAACCAGTCAAAACAAATATAGACACTGCCGCTGATGTACTCACTTCCTCTTGTTAAAGTTGTGTTTTTTAGGTATTTCCTCAGAATGATTTAAGCCTATAGCATGTATAGTTGAGGTCACAGTTTTATATATGCATTGCAGAATCTGAAAATTGTATTTATTTTTTAGTTTTATTTTAGTTTTCTTTAGTATGTCTTCTTTACTGATCCTTCACATATGAACTTTTGTTTTAGTTTCAGATAGTCAATAATGTATTAATCCATGAATAATCGATCACTAGACTGGAAGAGTGGAATGCAGGTGCCCACGGACATCGCCATTGTCTATTTGATCCAGGGGAGCTTCTACGGCCACTCCATCTATGCCACAATATACATGGATGCGTGGAGGAAAGACTCCGCCGTCATGCTGTTGCATCACTTCATCACTCTGGCACTGATTGCATTCTCCTACGCCTTCAGGTCAGGAGAGAACTTCGAGGAGCACAATTCACTGGTCTATGTCTTTTTTCACCAAATTTCTAATTTCCTGGTGTTGTGTGTGAAGAGCAGAGCTTGTCAGCCTATCCCACAGCTCTGTTGAATTCTAGATTCAAATCATTTTCATAGAAACTGATCAGTCATAGGGACTTTATGTAGATGCTCCACATAAACTGATTCAAAAGTGTGTAATCATTGATATGGTAATATTTTCTGTAAGAAAACGTTAGTTTAACATTTATGGAAGGAGCATCCAGTGTCAGCGCTTTGTAACAGTCAAAAGTAAAACTGCAACTTCAAGTTTTCCGACATCATCGGGACAGAGAAGTTTACACTTTGTGGTTTCTCAGTAACATGACCAGCTGTATTTAGCTTATTAAAATATAGCTGCTATAATGTAAGTGAGAACAGGAACTAGTTTGTTTCACAAATGTTCCATATCCTTCAATATAACAATAAATAGATAATAAATACAATGTGTCAGTTGTTCTTTAATAAATAGAAATTGTAATCGATGTTAATTTGCTGAGATATTAGAGGAAAAGTGTGTTGGTAACACTTCATTATACCATTTTAGTGTTGTCTTATTTTTTGTAGTGTTGTTGTTCCATTACAGGATTTCCTTTTTTTATTATTATTATTATTATTATTATTATTTACATTTTAAACTTCTGTTATTAATTAGATATATTTTTGTTCCATTGCTAAACCATGGAGGTTGCAAACATTTACACTCAGCTGTGTCTCAGACTCTGTACCACTACAATGTAATTTTAGGTTTACTTTCATTGGTGTGTTTTTGTAACTACCTCTTCTTATAGGTATCACAATATCGGGCTCCTCGTGCTGTTCCTCCATGACATCAACGACATTCTGCTGGAGTTCACAAAACTCAACGTCTACTTCAAGATCCGTGGAGGAAAAAGCTACATGATCAACGATGTCCTGTCCAGCGTGGGCTTTCTGGGCTTTGGCATCACATGGTGAGGGTTGCACATGAAAAACACACACACATACACACACACACACTTCCGATCTCCCTGTAAAGACAAAGTATAACTAAACATCTGTGAGATTTTGGTCAAAAGTCACCGAATCTAAACTCAGGACATCTACTTACAACTTCCAAATACACCACTGCAGGGGCGGTGTAAGGAATAAGAAATGAGCAAAAGACACAGCAACAACACTTCAAAAGAATTACACTTTAATTCCACAATGTCGTAGATCCATGCTGGTGCACATGGTTGTACTTTGATTATCTGTCCTTGATTTCTAATGAACAAATGTATTTTAAAAATGTTTTTATGAGTGATGTGGTGGTGTAATGAAGCAGAGTTACCATTACCACCCTGAAGTTGATTATTTTTCAATAACAGCATCTCCCATATTCCTCTAATACCACAGCAATTTGCCAAGTTTTACAGTATATCTTATTTAGGAACAATTCGTCATACTTTTTTTCCATTTAAAGTTATGTTTAATGTTGTGGAATGTCCACAAAACAAGTTAGTTCCTGTTCTCACTTACATTACAGCAGCTATAAAAAAGTCATTCCCTCATCAGCCTCTCTTTGTCTCTCTCTTAAGCTGTGTTTTTATTTGTCTGATTAACTTTATCATGTTGGCGAGAAACCGCAAAGCATAAACTCCTCTGTCGTGAAGATGTCAGAAAGCTTAGTTACAGCTTTACTTCTGACTGTCACTGGAGACTCCTTCTATAAATGTTAAATTAATACAAAAATTACAAAAAAATATGTTACCATATGTCAACAAGCACATTAATATAAAAGTGTGATTTGCAGAAGCACTACTGTTTGGGGAAATTAATCCTATAAATAAAACCTTCTGACCAATCAGAATCCAGAACTCAACAACTACACGACTGTATAAGCTTGGCTTAATGTCATTTCCAGTTGAAGACATACAGTAGTAATACTTCATTTCATTTCTTTGGAGAATCCTGCATACATAATGATTGCATTATTGTTACTGTTGTTAAGCATTGCTTTAGTTCTGCTCTTATCTTCTCTTTGACTTCTTTTGTTATCTCCAGTTTGCAGTCTTTTTTTTCTACCTCCTGCTGAGTTGCTGGTACTTCACGTAACCCTGTGCTTGTCTCCTCTACAGGTTCTGCTTCCGACTGTACTGGTTCCCTCTCAAAGTGCTGTACGCCTCTTACGTCACCAGCCTGCAGTCCGTCCCCAACATCCCATTCTACTTTTTCTTCAACGCTCTGCTGTTTGCACTGCTGCTCATGAACATCTACTGGTTCCTGGTAAGACACTGTGGCTCTGAAATAACGTTGAACAATCAATCACTCTTCTATAACAATTTGCCTAGATTTGTGTAAGTTGCAGACCATCTGAGAGCATCTGATTATTAATGCAAAACACAAACCCAAATTTTACTATGCAAAATAATACAATTTCAAATTTCTGGACAAACTTACTCCAGTGCCTTCATGTAATTAACCACCAAAAATCAGGAATCACATTGTGATTGTTTTGTGATTTGCAACGCTTACACACTAAACTAGCCAGTGTTTATTTCAACTACTGGTTTGAATTGAATTTGGCACACACACATTTAACCTCAGTGACTTCAAGTATGCTAGTTCTAGCTAATTAGTATTATATTAGCCTAACAAGACAAAAACGACAAAAGGCAGTTTTTCCAAGCATATAAAACGTTTTATGATGAAACAGTCACTGCAATAGAAAAGGTTGCTGTTACCAAGGTTGCTGTTTCTCCTTCATTGTTGGAGAAAGTTACTGTTATAATACTTATCTATATAAATATTATAACAGTAACTTTCTCCAACAACTAAGTTGTTAACACACACACACACAGAGATCAGAGAAGAAGGGTCAGGTGTCTAACTGGCAGTATGCATGACCTCAGCATGATGTTCAGTTGGCTTCCACAAACAATATGGCGCAATTCCAAGACTTTGAGGATTGGCAATTTGCTGCCTGTAGCAAAATAAAAGTAAAAAAAATAAAAAAATTTAACAGGACCCCAGGCAGTACTGGAGCACTCATACATGACTGACAGTACGAATCCAAAGAGAATATTCCATTCAGTACAATTTTATTTGTATAATGCTTTTAACAATGGACATAGTCACAAAGCAGCCTTACAGAAATATATGAATGCAGCATATAAATTTTTAATGGATAAGTTTATCCCTAATGTTTAAGCCAGAGGCATTGATGGCAATGAGAAACTCCCTGAGACAACGTGAGGAAGAACTTGAGAGGAACCAAACTCAAAAGGGAACTCATTCTCATAAGTGTACTGAGGCCTTTTTCGCACCTCGCCTCATGTTGTGTATAGCATGCAACCATTTTTAATCAATGCCGTTACATTTTGTCATAAATATAATATACACACACACATATATTTGAGCAGTAGGGTGAATTTATTATTTAGTTATCATGTAGTCTCCATCACGGACAAAATTGACAATTGTTAAATAACATTTTTCATTCTAAACCTTTTTCATTTTCATCAATAACTTCCAAATAACTGATGAGTTTGTTCGTTCTTCTTCACTTGTGGAGAAGTCTGTAGATGTTTACTTACTTGTGCATTTTCATCTTCAGCAATGTAGTGACTGCAAACTCATACACACGTTCTGCAAGTGTAGACCACACCATAAACTAAATGGCATGGAACGTTATTGTAGAACTGCAGTAGCCTGAAAACTTCTGTGAAACTCCATCTTGATGAGCGAAAGGAGCAGATGGGAATGAATAGGAAGAGACCATGGAGTGCTACAATTCAAGGAAAACTATTTTACAAAAATCTTTATTTCATTTTTCATTGTATCATGTTTAAACTTTTACCAGAAAAACTGTAAAGGGGAAGTTCTGGACATATGGATTTTCTTTTTCTCTTCCGGAACTTTTCCTTTAGGGTCACATGACAATCATTAAGATCCAAAGGCTTGAATTTGTGTAAAGCAAGGAATTTCTCAACACTCAGCTGAAATGGTAAAACTCCTGAGAAAGAGTGACAATGTTTTCAAGATTAAAAAAGCAAGTTCCAGTAACCTTGAGTGATTACTCAGACAATTTACTGACCTGAATGAGTGAAAATCTTTATATACACATGATAAAAGATAAAGCTTGAATTATAGACTTTTGTTTGTTACTGATGCCTGGATGCACACGTGATTCCAATGATTCAGTCAGATTGATTCAATTCAGTGAGAATGAGTTTTGCCTCGACACTCACTTTGTTCTATGAGAGAGATGACAGAGATCACTCACTAATCTCAACCCAATTTGCGTGTGCTGTGCAGTTCATCGTGCAGATGGTGGTGAAGGTTCTGACTGGGCAGATGAAGGGGATCAATGATGTACGCGAGTACGAAGAATATGAGCTCCAGGAATCGATCAAGGCCGAGAGACATGACTCAGGACATCAGCACTCTGGAGATGGGTGAGTGGGAAAAAACAACGATTTCTCTTTTGTTTCAGGAGATGTGTGGGTACGTTAGGGTTAGTTTTGTTTGTGTATGCTTTTGCTCTGTTCTCAGAATGCCTGAACACATGATTAGCGCTTCATTACCTTACTGAATCAAGTGTACACTAATCTGGAATAGCACACAAATATCGACTAAAGGTGGAGTCCTGCTGCTCTTTTCATCTAACAACATGCTAGTGCATAAAGTGGAACCATTCCACGCTTGTTTGTGGGTTTGGGGTGGTTTTGTCATGTTAAGTTCAAGGCTATGTTTCCTTTACTGGGACTGACACATAAAGACCACATCTCCTTTAAGGGACCACCAGACACTGAGGCCATGCCTCTTTCACCACAGCAGTCAAACACGGAAGCCATGGCTGCGTTTGAAATTGTGTACTGTGACTGCTTGGCCGTTGATACAGTACGTATAAATGTATAAAAGTATAAATGTGTAGCATGAATACAATCCAGACATTCTACACCCGCCATGTTGGCACTGTCATGTGACTTGACATGAGCTGATGTCCTGCATTCCACCATTTTTGATTCCGACAGCAACTCCACGCCAGTCCCGTTGCATTATGGGATAGCGCCGTGTCCATGGGTTCCCGACTGCAGAATCTCAGCAGAAGCAGTAGTTCATCCGGTTATTTCTCACCTAATGATTTATGAATACTGAGAATTCGGACCAACTGCTCCTTTGGCGTACTGCTTTTCTTCTACCGTACAGTAGTGTAGATATTCGGATGCAGCCAATACCTCCTTCACAGTTACTGAAAATAACAGGGGCCATGCATCTGTCACTGGAACTGATGGACACAGATGTCACACCTCCTTTACTGGGACTGATAGACAGGCCCTTAGGGCCATGCCTTCTTCACTGAGATTGATTGGCTCTGAAGCCACGCCTCCTTCTGTGAGACTGTCAGACTTTGAGGCCACGCCTCCTTCACAGGGTCTGATCTCAGTAGTCTGATAGAAGTCTGAACTCATAGGGTCTGATAGTTATAGATTATCATATTGTCTGAAGGGGTCTCTTAGAGTCCCATAAAGTCTGATACAGTCTCAGGTTCTGATCATATTTGATATGGTCTTATAGGGTCTGCCTGAGTCTGCCAGGGTTTCATAAAGTCTGATAGGGTTTAATAGGATCTGGCTGTGTTTCACCAGCAGAACATACAGATAGGATTAAATTGCTGACTTGCGCGTAGCTGGCGTGAGGCCCGGCCTTATCTCTCTCACTTTCAAGTGAAATGATACACCAAGGACATTCACCTTATCCTCAACACTCTCTTCTCTCTCTCTCTCTCTCTCTCTCTCTTCTCTCACTGTAGGAATCACATGCAGAATGGAATCGGCAAGAAGCACCAATAACATTCTCAGTACTGTCACCTGCTGGCCCTGTACAGCAATTACAAGGAACAAAAAAACAACAAAAATATCCCTGATCATTTTAGACTGTAATGTTTTTTTTTTTTTTCTCATTTTAATAAAACTGTGAATATTATTTTAGGGGATTCGTGTTTAAATGTCGCAAAAACGGGTAGAAGTAAAGGAAAGGTTTTATTGTCTGTATAAGTCATTAATACCAACATGGGACTGTTTAGATTCGTTTTTAATTATACACCCTTTAATTATTTGTCTAGCTTTGTTTTTCTTTAAGGGTACATAAATGAGATTTATACAGATTTCACCCAAAGTTGATAATACATAAAATTCATAGACTTCAGTTGCCATTGTACAAACTCCACCAAATCACTTAACGTACAACTCATATTACCAGGAGCTCAGGAGCCGTTTTCGATCCAGATTCCTTATTTTGCATTAAATCAGCTGCCTTTATAGCAATTTCCACTTTCCCATGGCCCATCTTGAAAATCATGTAGTTCAAATCTTACACAAGTATTCCACAATGCATTATGATGAATACCTCATTTGCTTTCATAAAATGCACCTTACAGTTTAGTTACATTTATATAGCGCTTTTCTAAACACTCAAAGCGCTTAACATAGTATGGGAGGGAAATCTCCTCACCCACCACTAATGTGTAGCATCCACCTGGATGATGCGACGGCAGCCATAGTGCGCCAGACCCACCACCACACACCAGCTATTAGTGGAGAGGAGAGTGATGTAGCCAATTCAGGGATTGGGATTATTTGGGGGCCGTGATAAGGGCTAATAGGGGGAATTTCACCAGGACACCGGGGTTATACATATACTCTTTTAGGATAAGTGTCCTGGGATTTTTAACGACTTATCCGTCTCATTACAGTATAGTGTACCCATCACTATACTGAGGCATTAGGCCCCACACAGACCACAGGGTGAGCGTCCCCTGCTCACCTCACTAATACCATTTCCAGCAGCAACCTTAGTTTCCCCAGAAGGTCTCCTGGCCAGGCTCAACCCTGTTTAGCTTCAGTGAGAAATCAGGCAAGAACTGCAGCGAAATATGGCTCTGGCCTTACATCCTGTCATGTTTTTAATCTGCAATAGATCTCAACCAGAAAACAGTCTACACAGAACAATGAGTGTTTACTAGATACACCTAAAAGCCTTATGGGATTTTTTCATAATAAGCCTCACTTATAATAAGTAAGTGTTTTAGAACATTAAAATCCAATACAATCTCTAAAGAGCCCAAATCTGTTCACGTTAGAAGTTAGCGTGTAATTAGTTTTTTTACTTTCTCTCCCCCCAGTTCCTGCAGTTATTATTTTTATTTGCACATCCCTATTGAAGAACACAGTAAATGCATCATAGAGCACCATGTAAGCATCCAGTACATCATCATGGGGATTTTTGACAGAGAGAGAGACCTTGGTACACACTAATGTTAACAAACATTGCTTGTATTGTCTGTTTTGTTCCAGCTGTACACAGGTGCACAATACCTGTGTTGACTGACTGCTTTCCTTGCAGGACCGTAATTCACCGGTGATTTTGACTTTTTATTTATTTATTTTTTTTTATTAAATTATCACTTTTTTGCGAACAATTAAGAGGAGTTTATTCTGGACATGTTACCTGAGCATGTATATGAAGTGACACTGGTTATTACTCAGGCTACATGACAAATCGATTATCATCACAGTAAGCCCAAGTCTTCTTAAAACCACCACACTGGTTCAAACGTAATGTATTGCTGTGCAGGTTCTCTGTTTTCCAGTGTTTTAAGGTGTTAAACGTGCCAAAGGAGAACCTGATATACACCAAGTTAATCAGATCCCTTTACACCACACGCTGTTGAATTCTGGATTCTAATTGGTCAGACGATCTTGATTAATTTTCTAACAGCCACTCTGGCAGTACTGCAGGTTTATATTAATGTGTTCATTCTAATATGTTGTCGTTACTATAGTAGCGGCTCATTCATGCTAAGAAGACATTTATTAAACATGTATGGGAGAAGTCTCCAGACTCCTTTACCATTGCTGTCGTATAAGAGAAATAAAACACTTCAGGATATGATGCTATAGGAAAATAATCAAGAATCACAGGAGTGGGAACAGTATCGCTGCTTCATGTAGTGTATTAATCATCATCTAGCATTTTTCAGTCCGTTGTGACCATAGCACTGCTGTTAGCTGAGTGGAGATTATGTTTCTCAGTTCTGCAGTGTGTAAATATAAGATTACAAACATGTCACACATACTGAAAACTGAATTGTTTAATAATACATGTTCAATATTGGGCTGCACAAAATAACATAGGAAACTGCAACGTTTTTATTGTTGGTTATTGAAAGAACTGAATGGACAAAAAGGGCTTTGATTAATTTCTTGAGCATGTAAAGACATTTCCTTGGACCATATATTTTGGGAAATAAACTTGAAATCTTTCAGTCTAAGAATGAATAGACTATTTTTTATAACTTAAACGTGTTTCAATGAAAATCAGCATCACAGATGTATTTCAACAAAACACTTTATTCCTCGACCTATCTTCAATTTTTATTTCAATTTTGCTGCAAGAGTCAAAGTTTTCTTACACAGGCTCACGCACAGCCGACAAAACCTTAGATCTCAGCGAAACGAAGGAAACTGTGTAAAATCAGTGCAAGGTGAAGCTTCATCCGCTTCCATAAATAACAGCAGAAAAACCTGAAGCAGGGAAAAAAAATAATTGTCTCACTCTTGCTGAAGGATGTGAACGAGTTACTCCAGCGCGGTGTAGAATGAAGGAAAGGATGGACGAGGTATATTGTGTTTGTTTAATTCAGCGGACTGTTATGGCTATCCAAAGTGGTAGATGTATGAAATTTGATGGAAAGCTAAAAATGAAGTTATTAACATTAATGAGGAAATTAATACTCGGGTTCTTTAATATCAAATAAATTAACAATATATTTGTACTCTAGAGGATGGATGGGCGATTTTGCTGAGTGACAGGTTTCCCTGAGTTAACAAGGGCAGAGCCTAGGTTAAATCCAACCAGCCATTAGCAAAAGTTTAATCTCATGACATGTTTACTGAACGTTACCTTAGATAGCTTACTAGCTTAACTGAGGTCGCTAATCTATTTATTTTGTGTATTTTAAACGGTCATTTTTTGCACTGCACCGCTCGCTAGAGGGCACGTCTCATTTCGTCTTTAAAATTAAAATATCAAACCACCCCTTTGACCACAAATCAGTTGTTTTTCCCACATAAAAAGGGGGTGGTAAAATGATTAAATGTGTTAGTGTTGTATGTACTAATCTACTAGTGAAAGGGAAAAAAAACCCCCAAGACATTTTACTTTTAACGATTCAGAACAGCCATTTGACGTTTTTGTAAAATGTGTAAAAGTCTGATGTACCGAAAACTTTAAACATGTAGCAGCAGAACAACCCTGCTGAAAATAAAAAAATCAATAGAAACCCTCAGAATTGTCAATGGATTTTAATGGTTATAATGGGAATTGTATTGGTTTTAATGGAAACTAATGGTCCCTGTGGGTCTCTACTGGTAATTTGTTGGCTTCTATTGGTGACATGTTTTGTCTAGTGGATACCATTACGGACCAGTAATGGCAATGGTTTTAATGGTAAGCTGATAGTTTGTAATATTTGTAGTGGAAACCATTAGAATTTCTTTGATTTTTTCTATAGTTCTTTTCAGCAGGGAAGTCTCAGGAGCTGCGAGTTGGAAAATAAATGTAGAAGCAAAAACATGGAAAATGTTTCACAGTTGTGGCGGAAAAAGAAACAGAACCCCCTCCCCTACTCCTATTGGTAGTCGCTTCTCATTTGCATAAAATTAAACTCAGCTTTGCCATGTCGCCTGTCCCTTCTCATTTCACACCCTTATCAGTTACTTTGATTTTAAATGGAAATCAGCATTGAAAATTAAATGACTTCAGGGTTAGCACCAATTTGTGGCAAAGAAGTAAAATGAAAACTAAGAGGTCATCACATGACCAAGTTTGCTTTTTCCCCCTGATCAAATTTAACCTGTGTGTCCCTTGTTCAATAAGGGCGGAGCTGGTCACTCTGCAAAATCAGGACGTGTGAGGATGAACACGTCTATCGAGTTGTACTAATGTTAAAGAAATTCTTGACTAAAATAAGGCGTCACATATGAACAGTTTCCAAACTGACCAGCTTTCTCCATCTAGCTAACACTAAGCTGCGATTTGGCCCATTTTGAATTTAGCTGCCTGAGAAGACGACTTACTGTTGCTTGGCAGAGATCTCACTAGCTTCATACTGAGGCAGAGGGGAATGAGGCAGTGTTGGACAGAAAGGAAGACTATAAAAATGCTGTCCCTGGACAAAGGAGGGCAAGCAGGCAAACACACACACAGCAAAAAATGACAAGGAAATGATGTTCCATTTCCCCAAAAAAATGAAGAAGAAAGATTTTTAAAAAAAAAGAAAAAAAAGAAAAAAGAAGAAGAAACATGTCGGGGGGGGGGGGGTTTAACACACTCTTGGCTCCATGGTGGGACTACAGGAGTCCCTCATATTGCAGGGATGAAGCAAGCTGGAGTGGTGTTAATGCTGCTTGACTCGTGGTGCAGTGACCCGGCGAAGAACACCGTACAAAATGCCAAAATTCTGCAAGGACAAAGTGCAAGAAGGTTAAATACAGCACTTAACATGTCCCAAACTGCACAATCTGTTCAAGCAGTCTCTCTTCATCAACATCCATTTTCCTTTTTCACACAGACTGTGCGTTACCCATAATGCACTGCAAAAGAACTGCAGTTCATAATTGTACCATAAATCAAAACAAAGTAAAACTATCGATAAAAATAAAATGGTTTATTCTCTGAAAGACTGCTCAGACCCTTATTGTACATATTGTACATGTCTCTGGACGAAAGCTTCAGAATCTTTAAGTTGCAATCTGATTGGCTCTCAATATTTCGGTATATGAGCACATACATGCACCGGCCTAAAAAAAGAAAAACTTAAAAGAGCTTTGAGAAAAGTCCATCAGTCAAGCAGCCTGTTCCTATGGAAAAACAGCTCAAACCTCTAATGTGTACTTACTGTAAATCTCAAGTCTTATTGATCATATTTTATAAATGAGCTAATTCTAACATTACCATTGCTATAGTAACAGCTCATTTACAGGGACTTGTACAGTGGATGCTAAAAAGACCTTTATTAAATATTTATGGAAGGAGTCTCCAGTATCAGTGCTTTGGAACAGTCAGAGATAAAGCTGTAATGTTAGGTTGTCTGACACCTTCGATCAGAGGAGTTTAGGCGTTGCCATTTCTTGGTAACATGACTAAACTTCATTTTTCACGAGAACAGGAAACAGCTTGTTTTACAGACATTTCACAACCTTAACTCTAACTATAAAGACACAAAAAGTATGATGTGCTCTTTTATCAATTGGCAAATTTGGTAATCAAGTTGGTAAATTTAGGTACTGTGGTGTAAGAGAACTAAAACACTTCAGAACATGACCTTATAGGAAAATAATCAACTTTAATGTTTCCCCTCACCTGGACAGCCAAGTACACGATGCCGAGATATGCAGCAATGCACAGCGCCAGCAGCAGGTCAAAGATGGCTGGTTTTACTCTGAAAGAATTTTGGAAACAGGAAAGTGTTATGTTAATTACAACCGTGCATACACTTCAGCCTGAAAACAGCCATCAAAGTAGACAAAATGGGGCATTTGTCAAATGTTTATTACAACAACGTATGTATCGTTGGTGTTAGCAAGTTTCTGACTAAAATGTAATTTTGAGGAATACAATTTTAAGTCAATTGTCTGTCATGTAACTAACACATATCTGTATATGTGGACAGTATTAACTAAAGAAGTACAGTAATGCAAGTAATAAGCTAGCGTAATCCTACGTTATATTAAAACATAGCTTATCCTTTAACTCTCATTAAATGTGTGTAAAGATAATATGAAGAAATCAGAGCTTGGAAAGAAGTAGGAGAAATCATTGGAGTGCCTGGTGGGTGTATGTAGCTAGTACAGTGAGCTTGCTTTGCTAATCTAACCTGAGAATGCAGCTTGTATGACGCACAGCCCATAACATATAAATCAAACAACCAATAGAAGAACACATGTATATTTTTGTTATTTAATTAGCATCTTAAACATATTAAATAATATATTTATAATAATACATTTCACAACAGAATTTAAGAGTGGAGTACCACAGTGTACCTTGCTAGTTAGCTACCAGGCTATGTTATTAAACAAAAAGTGTTCTAGTTACGTTTAGCACCAGAGAAAATGTCTACTGCTTCTTTATATTCATCAAGTAATGAAAAAACTAATTTCACACATGTAGTGAGAGAAATTTATAAATGTTAGATGACACTAAAAATCTCTAAACATTATGTGTCTTCAGTGTTGAATATTCACCTGTATGCATTCATCGTCTGTTTTAGCTGATCATAGAATACAAACTCAGGATCCCTAGGAGAAAAGGTTTTAATAAATAAAATGGAGAAAGTTGTGTGAGAGCCAATGGGAGATTTTATATCATATACACACACACACACAAGACTGTGTGCCATCCTGTTGAGCTGCTCGTGTTAAACGTACCTCTTATCAGCTTTGACGAAATGCCTCTTGATGTCTTTGAGGTAGCGCCCGAGGTAATACTCCAGGGTGCTGACCACGCTGCTGTCTTTATCCACCAGCTGGGCAGCTCGAGGCTGAGTGCTCAACCAGTCGACAAGAGAAAGCAGCTGATCCTCCTGCACCTGCTAATTACAGCATGTATGATGCGATGTGGTGAACCAGAATGCATGTTTTCCAGCTGAGTCACCAGTAAATGAATATTCGTCTGCCTACTGCATTACCATAAATACATAGTGGCTGCTGGGAAATTAAAACTAGCTCTCTGAAATGAATGAACTTTCTTCAGGATAAACAAACCTGAGCTACTAAAATTGAATCCACAAGTACAGAGACTTTGTGGAAAACTCATAAGAGCAAAGGCTGATCAAAATGAGCACTTCCAGATGGAGGTTTTGTTTCTGTTGGTGCTCAAGATCAGTACTTTGAGGTGGGCGGAGCTAGCAGCACTTGTTCTTGATGATTGGTTAACCAGTTTGTGTCATCTCACACACACAAGCATAAAAAGACTAAGTCAAATATCTTGGCATTGTTAGAGTCAGCTCTTACGAAGTTTAGCTTTTAACACACGCATTACTGGAACAAACAATCTGAAAATATCACATTCTCTAAATTGAATTATTTTTAAATCTAGATTAAAAACTTCTCTTTTTCTTGTGTCTAGCATTGAGCACTTAGGACTTGCACTTTACTGTCTGCAAGTTACTTATTTTTAACTAGTGATGGCATAACTAAAATACCACGGTTTCTTTTCCAATACTGAAGCCTTCAAGCATCAGCCGATATCCATCAGATAATTATTTCTTGAACTAGTAAGCTTTAAAATATTTTTTAACTGAACCAAAAAAAATTACATAGCCAAAAACACAACTTAATTTGTAGATCAGTTTATCTTTTCTGCTTATGTAAAACATTTTCATTTCATCACAATAAGGATTTTTATTCTTCTTCTTGTTACTGTCTTTAAATGTAAAACCACTTCATCAACAAGCCAGTCATCAACAATAAGAGCTAGAACCCAGGTTCTTCTGGCAGGTTCTTGCTTTTAATGCTGTGTGCTGAAACAACTAAATCAAATTGCAAAACAGACTCTCGACGCTAGAGCTGACAAGAGATGAGCCATGAGTCATGCACTTACCATCTGCTCTGTGAAGATCTCCAGATCTGCATTAGTGCCCTGTGAGATTCACATGATGTTGTTAGTCCAGTGTTCACTTTACCTTCATCTACACACTCTGATATAAATCACTGATATCAGTCAACTACATTAATGAATATTACACCACAGCTCGAATTCTGGATTCTGATTGGTCACATGATGATTAGCAGCTCTGACATTAATGCAGCAGACAGATTTTTATTAACGCGCTCATTCTAAAATGTTTCAGTTTCTATAGTAACAGCTCATTTACAGGGACGTGTAAGGTAGACACGCTATATGAACAGATTTTTGAGCAGGTGGTGACGTTTTCGATAAGGAGACGTTTATTTAATATATATGGAAGGAGTCTCCAGCGTTTTCGCTTTGTAACAGAGTTAAAGGCTGTAACTTTTCGAGCATCTTCTGTGGTTTTTTTTTCCTGATTTGAAACTAGAGATCCTAGATCTGATCAATACACAAAACACTCGTATCACCGAGTCATTGTTTATTTAAACCATTAACAAATTACTGCAGTGTGACTTTATAAAGTAGCTTGAACACTTCAATGTTATTTGGATTCCATGTATGCAGTATACTGAAAGTCACCTTCTTTAAACAATATTTTCATGGAATAACCAACCTTTAGCATTTATAATGACAAGTGAATTTCTCAGTGACATAGTTGCTGCAAAGAATTATAGCCAAGAAATCTTTAAACAGCTTCCTCACCTTCTCAGTCAGGTTGTAAATGACTCGCGCTAGAGCCTCTGCAATCAGTTTAGTGTTCCTACTGAGCTTTTTCAGATCTACACGAGTCCTACACACACACACACACACAAACACCCTGCGTTAGCTCATTACACATGAAAACAAGCAGATCGATGGGATGGCAGAGAGACCGTCACTGACCGCATGTCCATGATGGAGTTGCGCATGGAGCTGCGGTGGCTTTCCAGGTGCGAGAGCGTGAATGCGGGAAGGCGACGGATCCCGAAGCGCTCGTGCTCCCACGCCAGGGTATCATCAGCCAGGTTGATCTTCTTATGCACCATGGAGAACTTCAGCTCCGGGTACTGCTGAGATGCAACCTGAAAGGAGAATAAAGTTTTAAATCAAATGTACACAAAAGTTCCCCCTGCCAAAAGACTTTTCCTAAACAAAACTAATGTAGCTGGACTCTGCATGACACTTTTATTTAGAAAAATGAAAAAAGAAAAATGGGGGAAAAAAAAAAAAAAAAAAAAAAGACATCACGGAGCTAAAAACAAGTCCCAACACTGCAAACAAAAAATCCCTAGGAAAGAAATCCCCAGGCAAAGACAACAAAGAGAATTTTACCTCAAAATACACAGGTTTTTTTTTTTTGAAGATGTGCACCATTTTTAATGATCAAAGAGACCACAGCTCTAGTATTATTATTATTATTATCATCATTATTATCATCATCTAGTTCTACCATAAAGTGAAGGTAACCACTCCCAGAAACAAAAGCGCCTCTTTCGCATCTTGCAACTTTTCCCCCTCAACACAATATCAATACCTTTCTGTATTTTAAGTAGGAGCTCCAGTTATCACTCAAAAATACGAGCAAAAAATGAGCAGTCTTCTTTTTTTTTCAGTAAAAAGTTCAATATAGTAAGACTATATGACATTGTTAACATGTGAACAGAAAAGGACATTGCATGACATTATGTATAAAAGCAAATGACAAATTTTATCAATGTTTTTTTTTGGGGGGGGGGGGTTTGCAATCCACTGCAAGCAGTTGGCGGTCGGTGTGTTTGCACGTGTTGTGTGTGTGTGTGTGCGTGCGTGTTACCGTTTGTAGCTCTCGGAGCAGAGCGTGCTGAGGTGTGCCTTCTTTAGGAGGTTTAGACACGTGCAGGTAAAGACTGTCCCCGTTCCCGAGTGTGTCCAAACACAAAACAAATGCCACATTATCCTGAAGCAGACTGGACTCTAACAAAGATTAAAAATATATATATTTAAACATTCCACAACATTATACATAACTGAAAACATAAGAAGTACCGTGTCATTCTTTAATAAATATAAACATCAGGAAATCATCAACAGCCACACTGCTGTGGTGTAAAAGGAATACAATAATTTGTGACATGCTGTTACACTCCATCATTGACTATTTTCCTATAAAAAAGTATGACAGTGTTTAATTCTATATAGTACATGTGTACTCACCTGTGTGGTCCAAATTATCCTCTAGCCACCGTTTAGTGCCCTGATAGTTAAACTTCCCTCCTCCAGACAGGAAAAAAAGCACATTATACCTACAAGAATAAGAAAGACTGCTCACACATGAGAATCTGAAGGAATATTTTAGATCGTACTTTATTTCCTAAACATTTTACACCGATTGAGTGGATTTTTCTACCCAGCGTGAGTCCGTTTGTGAGAATAGAGTTTAGAGAAGAGTCGAGCCAGCTCCAGGAGTACTGCTACACCACTGCCGTTGGAGTCAGCGCCGTATGACAACCACTATCACCACACACACACACACACACAAATCAGAAAAGTAAGCATTAAAACTCCACCCAGAAAGACATTAAGTATGTTTAGACTGAATTGTTTAAGTACATACAAAGTATTGGAGAGAACAAAAACTGGACTTGCAAAATGCAATGCAGTTATACAACGTAGGTGCTGAGTGTTGAGGGGGCGTGGCCAAAACCACCTCGGTTTGGATAGGCAGTGGTCTACGTTATGACAAGCATGATGGTTTTGACTGATGCTTGGACCCCTATCTGCTGCACTGGTCTCTTCGGGGAGACATGAAAAACTTTTTTTATAAAATAAATCCCGGACGCCACTGGGTGTCATTAATTATAAACACCGATACACAGTTTGCTTATTTCAGGGTGAATTTTGCACTTGTTCTTTTCGGGTTTTTTTTTTTTTTTTTTAATAAATATATCAAATGTTATGTCTTTTAATAATATCAACAAAATAAAATAAAAAGTTGACTGGGCTGCTGACAATAAATATCTTGTTATTATTTAGTTTTAATTTCACAATTGAACTCCACCTGTTACTGTTTTCTTCAGTCTAAATCTGTTTTATGAAGCAAGCAACAAATGTTGCCAAAGTATTTTTTTCAAAATGCAATTTATCACATTACTAAAAACATATCATCATATGAAAGCATAACTCCTCACCGGAGCCACTCCAAAAGAGTCGTAGTGAGCCACGAGGACGATGGTAGGCAGATCGTCTCCTCCTGCTCCTGCTAACTTACCCTGAAAACCATGAACAGCAGCAAGACAAGCATTGTAATGATGGCATAGGATCATCAACTGATTACTGAACATAAAAACAAACCAGCCTGACAACATATTAAGTTCCAAAATGATATTAGTGGTCCCACTAAAGGCTGTAGGACTGAGTAAGGACTGATTTCTCCACCAATATGGAAGATCAACCTTCTAGTCCCATATACAGCTGAAGAAGAAAACTCACCTCCAGGCTGGTGATAGCCCAATCGCTCACAGCTTTACTCTGAGCTCCACTCGTCACCATCTGGAATCCGTTTGCAGTGGCAGAGTGCAGAAGCACTGGAGAAAGGGGGAAAAATTATTAAGATTCACACCAGAAGCAAAAGATCAAACATGTATGCAGGAGGAGGAGGAAGACGAAGAAAATAGACAGAAAAGAAAAGAAAAAAAAGAAGAGGAAAACGAACAGAAAAAGATGAAGACAAAGAAGAGGACAAGGAAGAGGAAGAAGAGGAAAAAAAAGAAATGAAAAAAGAGAAAGATGAAGAAAAAGAAGAGGTAGACAAAGATGTAGAAAAAGAAGACAAAAAAAGATTAACAGAGACAAAGACAAAGATAAAGAGGATGAGGAAGCAGAGAAATAATAGGAAGACGAGAAACATGCATATGAAGAAGAGGAGGAGAAAAAATAACAAGAGAAGGAAGAAATGTAGTAAAAGAGGAAAAGAATGATGACAAAAAGAAAGAGAAAGAAGTGAAAGAAGAGGCAAAAAGAAGAAGAGGAAGACAACGAAGAGGAAGAATAAAGAATTAGAATGAGCGCATTAATATAAACCTGTGATGTGCAGTTGAACTTCTCTCAGAGCTGCTGTTACAGAAAATTAATCAACCCCATCTGACCAATCAGAAGCTAGAATTCAACAGCGCTGTCAGTTGGATGACAATTCGTACCTTCAGCCGCGGAGGAGGAGCCCTGTGAGGCAGAGGAGACCTGTGTCTGGGTGTAAATAGACAGCAGCTCCTCATCCTCAACAGCAAAGTACACAGGAATGACGGTCTCTGTGGCCATCAGCTCCGGCTCCAACTCCATGAACTGCTAAAGAAAAAAACAACAACAAATGTTTAATGTTACGTGTTAAGTCTCTGAACAAAGATGATGAGAAGTCAATTCTGAGTTCTTACTTGCACAATGTCCTGGGGCATTGTGGACATGTTCTTGGGGAGGATGATGACGACGGCCCCCGCAGACTGCCGGAGAGCCTTCTGGTATTTCTCGTAGGAGAAATCAGCCAGTCGCATCATCACGCAGCGACGGCTTAGCACCTCCGCCTCCACCGTACGGGCTTCAGTGTTCAAAATGGCATTCCTCGATCCTGCAAACACAGTGTGGTCAGTGGAGAAAATACCAACTAATAACAACATGATGATTACATACAGTCAACTGCAAAATTATTGGCCCCCTTAATGAACATAAGCAAAAAAATACACTGCCTCAAAGACGTTTCTAGAGAATCTTGGACCTTCTTCAGAACATTTAAAACTGCTTTATTGTGGCTGTGCCACAGCCATCACACTGGTTCGGACGCAGGTTTGGAGTCTTTATCTTTTCAATAATCAATTTATGACCAAGCATTAACCTTCTGGCAGAGGCAACCAGGTTTGGAGATAAAATATCCTGGGACTTTGCAAAATTCATGATACTATTAATCTTTCCTAAACCCCAGAGACCACTTTTTTAATACAATATTTATCATACTGTTAAAAACTGGGTTGTTTTTGTGTGTGTGTGTGTGTGTGTGTGTGTGTGTTTAGATTTAATATGTTACGAAATGATTTTTGCTCAACACAAAAGTGCAATATATAAAACAGCTTTTATTTTGTAAACTGATATGAAATTTGTTTTCAGGTACTTTAAAATATGTTATTTATAAGTGTCAATTACTACTACTCATTAGTTCCTATGAGAATGAAGCGAAAAGGAAGAAAAGTTATAATAACTGAATATAATAATCTTTGCATGGTCAGTTGAAGGGTGCCAATATTTATGTATCTGACAGCACTGTGTCTCTACGGCTGTATATGACAGTGTACGTATTTAGCGTCCCAAGAACAACATTAGATCAACATATTTTCAGTTCCTCCGCCAGCTGCGGGTTTATTTTTAATGTTTTAATTAAATATGGCCGCAATGCTAGTCAGCTACCAGCAGCTAACAGCTACTAGCTAGCATAACTAGCATTTAAAGAACAAGCAGGCGGACTTTTATGTAGTGTATATGCAAGAGGACGACCCCCCCCCACACACACACACGGTGCTCAGCCCCATCACTCCCACGTTCCTGATCATATTTAAACAAAGCCAACTGAGATGAAAGTGTTGCACAGTGCTGAGAGGAGGGAGGTGTGTACCGTAGTTCTGTCCCTGTAGGTCATACTGCTGCATGCGGTACACCGTGAATTCATGCGCTGCTTCAGCTGGGAGCGGAGACACCAGGATCAACACTGCGGGCAAAAACACGATAATCGTCAACGGAAAGGACGATTTCAGCATGTTGTCAAACACCTCGCTCGCCTCCTCGAACATGATGGGAAAAGATCGCGAAATCCGCTTCAGGAGAAACCAGGAACAATGAATGAAATCCGTAACAAAGTGACAGCTCTCGGGTCCGGCGCTAAACTGTCTGCCTGAAGGACCCGGGATTTTTATTCCGGCAATTGCTCCGGACACCTAAACTGCACTCCAGTACTGTTTCCAAAGGTTTTACACAACCTCGTGCTGTTCTACTGAAACGGTCACACAGTGGAGTTACAGCCGAGTTAACACGAACACCCCGAAGCTTCTAGAACAGCACCACCCGAATTTTTTTTTTCTTCTTCTTATAATCACAAGAATTTGCCAGAGATTTGTAGGCTACTTTTAATTTGTAGGCTTCTCTGTAACATGACAGGCTGCGTGTTTTTGTGTGTGTTTTAGAGTTGACAAAATGAGAGTCTGGTGAGAGAACGACTGTTTATAGCTTCTATAACGGAACAGGAAGTAACTTGTTTGGACGTCACGTTCCACAACATTAAGTCGTGACTACGAACTAGTTACCACTTAATGTTGTGGAACGTGATGTCCAAACAAGTTACTCGAAATAACTCGAAAAAAGACTTGTTCATTTTGCTGAACAAGATTCAAAGATACGAGTCAGTAAAATGATCCAGACTTCCCATCACTACTGTGAATTTTCTTGCAGCAGGTACTACTGTGTAACTGCTGTTACAGACATTTAATCAGTACCCATGACATTGCAGTACCTGCTGATAAGGGTGCACTGGGATTTATCCGTCACTTCATCTTTACTCCGGCATTTAAATCACTTCACTGGCTACATGTTTCTTACAGAATTTATGTTAAAATCCTATTATTCATTTTCAAATGTCTTCATAGTGGTGCTCCTACATACCTTCATAATATGATCACTAAATATACTCCTTGATGATTTAGTAGATCCAACTGCAACCTGCTGGTTGTACAAAGTGGGGAGTCAGTGCATTTGTTCACCAGTTCATTTTCCACAAATTTTATTTGTATTCTTTTATTTCCATCCTCAATCATTTATTGAATTTGAGGTTTTTTTGCTACTGATTTTATTTTCCGTTAACTACTGTATGTTTTCTGTAAAGAACTTTGTAAACATTGTTTTACAAAGCACTGTATAATTAAAGCTTTACTTACTTAATTTACCTAAATAGAGCAATCCAGTGACCCTTTACTCCTTCAGTTTGTCCAGCTCTCTCACTTCATCTGTACAACCAACCCCATTGCAATCATCATCTCATAAATTTCCTAAATAGCCAAGTTAAGTCTTTACTGTAAATCAGTGTAATCACTGTCAAACTGTGTTGTATAGCTGCACTGTATTCTGGGGTTTTGAGTCTAGTGTTGGCACCAACATCTCTACTACTTCTATTTTGACATATCTTATTGAGTGTCATTGAATGTCGCTGGAAAATGGTGAAGCTCTTTTATTTTTAGGAGCTGACAGTAAAAATCAAGATGTTATCTGCTGTTTTAGAGGTCACTGAATTATTATTATTATTATTATTATTGTCCTTTCAAATACCACTGTGACTGGGCTAACACTAACAAGGACTTTTAACTTTTAGCTTAAACTTTTAGTTATTTATCTAGCACATTTAAAAACAACTTGCCCAATTAACATGCCTACACACAAATAGCCAATAACATTATCGTGCTTACACACAGAGACAAGTACTCAAGATTCCTTTCAACACTGCTGGAACACCAGTTTGGGCACAAATGAGGTTTTCTTTTTTATTCTACCAGCTTTCACCACTAGAGGGAAATATATGCTTATAATAGCTCACTATGTGGTTTATTCTTCACTACTGAGACAGCAGTGAGACAAGAAATATTCATAAACAGGCATTTGTTTGTGTACTACGAATATGGTGTAATGGATCTCCACTAGCTTTAGTATAACTCCCACACTGTGAGATAAATAGTTGCATTAGTGAATAAATGCTGTTAGATGTGTGTTCTTTAAAATGGCTTTTAAAGAACAGGAAATGGACAGATAAATGGATGAATATATCTATAAATATATTGATGAGAGAACGAAGTCAATCAAGTGTATACATTAATCAAGCAAAAAGCATTTAGCAAAATATCTCATTGTGTATGCAGTGGGCATGCTCATGTGTACTGCTAATGGACTAAAGGTCAGAAGGTAGGGGTATACATATTCTTTCCATTTTTTTGGTTCATTTAAATTGTGAAAATGACTGCAAAATGTCAATTTTGTCATTTTATAGTGTATCAGCTTTATTAATAGGCACTGTTTAAAAAAATAATAATAATTTCCATGGGGTGTACTTATTTTTTCGACATAACTGTGTATATAAAGGTGGTGTGATGAAGCAGAGTTACTTTTTCCACCCTGAAGTGCTTTATTCTTCTTATACCACATCAATTTGCCTATGATTTAAATTAATTTTTATCCACTTATACTTGCATTTAATGTCGTGGAACAAGTTAGTTCTTGTTCTCATGTACATGAAAGCATCTATAAACAGTTCTTCCCTCACTTTCTCTTGAAGTTAACATTGCAAAAAACACAGCTTTTTTCAACTTCACCAAATGAACAATTATACCCATTTCTAAAATCTGTTTAAGTGGAGCGTCTGCCCTACAATCCCTGTGAATGAGCTGTTACTATATAAATATTAACATATTATTTCTGTCAGAGCTCCTGTAAAAGAAAATGAAAATACATCCTGCGATTTGAGAATTCACAGCCCTATGGTATAAATAGCTTGTACAGTATGGTCTATGGATGATTAGATATAGCTAAGTTATTGCAAGTTTCCTAATCCACAGTAAAAAAGAATTAACAGAAAATTGAGTAAAGTGTCTTTTTGGCCAAGTATTCCTTTAAAATTTTAGTTATGAATCTTTTAAAAACACTTTATAAGAAAGTTTATTTAATAAAAATATTTGTATGCTTCCTGTTTTACTTCCTGGTTGTCTCCACCTTTTGCCATCTGGTTTTAGCTAAGATGAACATGCTTGCTTATAACATGACCATTATTGTGGATTATGACCACTGTAATGGTTTAATTGTGGCTTCTCCAATATTCGTCGATTTATAATGCATTTTACACACTGTACTATCATGCAATCACTAACAGGATGTCCAAGTGTGTTTTAAAGTTAGACACTCCTCTATATACTCACTAAGTTCATCCTTCACTTCTTATCTTAATTGTTGTTTCAGATGACATCAAGCCTAGGCCGGTTGACGGAGGCATGTTCACAGAGTGTGTCCTGCTTCCTGACTACTCTTTCACATCTATTTCCTCTTTGCACAGAACACCATGCTGTCCATTAGCACAGGAGATCAATTTCATCACATCAGGTTTAGAAATCTCCAGAATGTCAGCATAAGAGAGCTTGTTGATGGCCTCTTGACTTCCCAGTCTTACAGTGATGAATAGGAGTGAAGGAACATTACCTAAGCGAGTTTTTTTAGCCACTACTTGCGAGAAAGTGTTTCAAAATTGAAAGTAGAATGAGGAAAAAATGCTTTAAGTACAAACTAAGAAAAAACGTTTAAACAGCAGGATTGCGTTATTTAAAACTGCACATCATACTTAGTGATATAGTAAGTGTACAGGTCATCAATATTAGAAAAATAATCAGTGAGTTACTGTCAGCACCTCAAAGCTGATTATTTTCCAATAACAGCACATCCAAAACTGTTTTATTCCTCTTATACAACAGCAATTTGCCAGTGAAAGTTTTTTATTAATTGACGAATGACACGTTTTTTGTTTTTTTATCCATTTTTACTTGCATTTAATGTTGTGGAACATCCCTGAAACAAGTTAGTCCCTGTTCTCACTTGCATTATAGCAGCTATAAACGGTCATTCCCTCACCGGCCTCTCTGTTTTTCTCTCTCTTGAAGTTAATGAAATGCAGCTTGTCATGTTAGAGTAACCACAAAGCGTAAACTCCTCTGTCCTGAAGATGTTGGAAAAATTATCATTACAGCTTTAGCTCTGACTGTTACACTGGCGACTCCTTCCATAGACGTTAAATAAATGTCTCCTTACAGACAATTTTGCCACACCAAAGACATTTTAATTTGTTTATGTAGAGCATCCACCTGATGTTACTATAGAAGCTGTTATATAATATATAGAATGAGCACATTAATTATAAATAAACCTGTGATTTGCAGTTGCACTGTCAGAGCTGCTGTTATAGAAAACACCTTCTGACCAGTCGAGAAATCAACAGCGCTGGTAAAATACAAAAACTTTATCTATTTTTTTTTTCTTATTTCTCTGTTGTCATAAAGTTGTTCATTGGAATTCTTTAAAAAAATATCGTTCAGAAATTCATTTTTAAAATGTCAAATCAATAACTATTACTATAAAATTTTATTGAAAAATGTTTATTGTCAAAATGTTCAGACTTTCAGCTGTTTGCAATGAACAAATCATCAAAAGCAATTATAATAGTGTGTGTGTGTGTGTGTGTGTGTGTGTGTGTGTGATGCATGTGCATGGATTGGCTGCCTGCCAAAGATGTTCTCCAGCAGTAGCCCCGTGTTTCCCGGATAGGTTCTGGATTTATTGCGGCCCTGGACCGGAAAAGGGTTTGCGGAAAGTGAATGAATGATTCATCTGCTTCTCAGTAAACACATGCATTTTCTATATCACATGTTAAGACACACAGCTTGTCTTTTATCCATAAACATCCTCCTTAGAGGGGGACACCATGGCTTAGTGGTTAGTATGTTTGCCTAGCACCTTCAGGATTGGGAGTTCAATGGTTGTGGGTTGCATGTTCTCTCCATGCTTCAGGGGTTTCCTCCAGGTATTCCAGTTTCCTCCCCAGACTAAAGATGTGTTGTAGGCTGGTAGGCATTTCAAGATTATCCGTAGTGTGAATGGGTGTATGATTGTGACATGCGATGGATTGGCACCCCAACCAAGGTGTCCCCTGCTTTGTGCCCCAAGTTCCCTGGGATAGACTCCAGGCTCCCCGAAACACTTTATAGGATAAGCAGTGAAGAAAATTAATGAATAGATCATCTTTGGAGTTAATTTGATATTATTATTATTATTATTATTATTATTATTATTATTATTATTATTATTATTATTATTTATTGTTTTTAATTTTTATCTACAACCCCAATTTCAAAAAAGTTCAAAAAAGAGATGCAGTGTAAAATGTAAATAAAAACAGAATGCAACAATCTGCAAAACTTACAATCCCATGCCATTCACAATGGAACATAGAAAACATATCAAACATTTAAACTGAGCAAATGTACCATATTAAGAAAAAAAATAAGGTAGTTTTGAATTTGATGGCTGCAACACATCTCAGAAAAGTTGGGACAGGGGCAACAAAATGCTGGAAAAGTAAGTGTTACTAAAAAGACTTTAACCTGTACAAATAAACATACACCACTGTTTAAAGTACATCAACATTAACATTTTTGTGTTTGCTTCCAGGATAATTTGTGTACTTCCAACCTTTGTGTGTCAAAGTATTGACAGAACATCATGCCATAAAAACCCAAACTTGTTCGCACGCACAATGAGCACAGGGCAAGAGACTCGGATGACGATAAACACAAACAAATTGCAGCAGGTCTGAAATATGCAGCGTGGGCTTGGCAGACAGTGAGCTTGGTGAAAAGGCAAAGGATTGAAAGTAATTAAACTCCCACAGTGAAGTGTGTGACTGACTGGCGAAAAGAAAGAGCTCATTCACATCAGCAGGAGTAGAAAGTATGCTCTGGGTGACTGACTCATTAAAGTGAGTCTCCCTCGAGGGCCGCTTAAGGTCAGCATTAGGCTCCTGCTCATTTCACTTATTATCCACAGCCAAGACCTGTTGTTTTGAAATCAGTACAATTTTGTCAAATTGGTGTTCTCAAATAATATGAGGGTGGTTCATTACACAAAGCACACTTTTATATTCTTGTAGGAATTTGCATTAGTGGTTGATGCCAAGTGTAATTACAATTTAATTTTAGTCGGACAAAGTCTTTTCGTAGAAATTTTTGAGGTATATGTTGACATTCCTGACTGTTTTGTCATGTTTTGACCATGATCATGCCTTTTTGACTTAACAGCAACATGCTAAGCAGCTAACTCAGACTCAGTCTTTCATATCTATCATACAGTCATATCATATCATACAGTATGCAACCGTCTTCACACAGTCATGTGAATGGTGAATGTATCGTGTTGTCGAAGAGCTCAAAATCTGCTTTTATTATGAAAAACATTAAAGATGATTAGAGCGAGGCATTAGTCATTAGGAGACAGCTATTAAAACTGCCTATTCCATAGAGTGTATGAAGTCTGGATTCTGATTGGTTTGAAGGTGTTGATTAATTTTCTATAACGGCACACATTCTACTATGTTATCGTTTCTATAGTAACAGTTCATTCACAGGAATTTGTACGGCAGATGCACCTCATAAATAGATTTTTTAGAATGTGTGTAATCACTGATATACTTTTTCTGTAAGGAGACGTTTATTTTTATACATTTATTTTAGAGCGAAAGAAAAGAAAGCCTGGTGAGGAACAACACAACATTAAATGTGTACTTTAATACTTAGCTAGTATAGACTTATAGTAATACTTAGTATACAAATACTTATAGTACATATAATGTACTATAAAAAGATAAAATGTATGATGTGTCATTCTTTAATAAATACAAAATTATAAGTCTATGGAATTTTATGTGATTTTCAGTAACTTTTTCACCAAGCTTTGATAAGTGATGGTAGTGGAATAGAAGTGTGATTGAATGAGAGCATTGTGATTCTCAAAGAAACGTGCAGTGCGAGTCTGTGAATGCTCCTTAATGAAAAACAACTCTCTAATTTCCGCCATTGTCTGGTTTTTCTCTGCCGTGTTGTTAAATCTCCAGTGAACAGTGAAGAAGATAATCAGCTGCAGCCTTCCATGCTCTGGAGATCTGCCTGAGTCTTGTGTAATCTGCCTGAGTCTTGTGTCTTGTGTCTTGAAAGAGTTTATATCAGGTCAGATCGTTCCACTGTGGACGTTTAACTCCTGCCTTACTACCTCAATTTTTCCCCAAATAATTAATTGTCCTATTTTACTGTGAGGGAAAGAAGTATTTTATCCCCTGCTGATTTTGTACAGTATGTTTGCCCACTGACAAAGAAATGATCAGTCTATAATTTTAATGGTAGGTTTATTTGAACAGTGAGAGACAAAATAACAACAAGAAAATCCAGAAAAACGCAAGTCAAAAATGTTATAAATTGATTTGCATTTTAATGAGGGAAATATATATTTGACCCCTCTGCAAAACATGACTTAGTACTTGGTAATGACTTATTAATTACTATTAATTTTCAATGCCCTGGCTGAGGGAAGTAGGTTCTCACCCAAGATTTGACAATACATGGCCCCGTCCTTCGTCCCTTTGATGCGTTGAGGTTGTCCTGTCCCCTGACCACCAGAGGACAACTGGGTGAAAGTGTTGTGGTCAGATGAGACCAAAATGGAGCTCTTTGGCATCAACTCAACTCGCCGTGTTTGGAGGAGGAGGAGGAATGCTGCCTGTGACCCCAAGAACATCATCCCCACCGTCAAACATGGAGGTGGAAACATTATGCTTTGGGGGTGTTTTTCTGCTAAGGGGACAGGACAACCTCACCGCATCAAAGGGACGATGGACGGGGCCATGTACCATGAAATCTTGGGTGAGAACCTCCTTCCCTCAGCCAGGGCATTGAAAATTAAAAGTAATTGCTAAGTCATTACCAAGTACTAAGTCATGTTTTGCAGAGGGGTCAAATACATTTTTCCGTCATTAAAATGCAAATCAATTTTAAGATTTTTGACATGCGTTTTTCTAAATTTTTTTAGTTGTTATTTTGTCTCACTATTCAAATAAACCTACCATTAAAATTATAGACTGATCATTTCTTTGTTAGTGGGCAAACGTACAAAATCAGCAGGGGATCAAATACTTTTTTCCCCTCACTGTACATTCAGGCTTGTGATGGCTTTCATAGAATCAGTTAAATGTATATCAGTCGCTGAGATCAACTATTCTTGGTCACTGAGATCAACTATTCTTGGAATAATGGCAATAAGCTTGTTATTAAGGCCTGGTGAGGTGCACTGAGTGTGTTAGGACATGATTAAAATGTTATTTGGTGGACAAAGAGGGAGGTTGATACTCTGCAGTGACACTTTTCTCATCGAGTCTGCAGAATCACAATAAACACTCAAATAGCCTTTTTTTTAACTACATTTATTTCTGCTGCACTCAGAAATAAACTCAAATTCCCATGTACACTTTCTTATCATTCTGTATCACCCGTACAATTTAATTTAATTTCTTAAAAAAATTTAAATCAGGAACTTGCCATGCCATAAAATCATTTTTCCTAATTCTGATGAACATTAACTGAAGCTCTTGACCTACAGTATATCTGCATGATTTATGCATTGTGTTGCTGCAACATAATTTGCTTTTTGGATAAGAGCATGAATAAGGAGGAATGTGTGTCCCTAATAAAATGATCTGTAAATGTATAAAGTTGGTTTGGATAAAGCATTGCCCTTTGAGTTCTGGGTCAGAACGTTTCTTCATTCATAATGTTACTGCAAATAAAATGAGAGAGGCATTTCAACACAATTCAATTTAATTTTATTTGCATAGTGCTTTTTATAATTCACATTGTTTCAAAGCAGCTGTACAGAAACATAAACACAGGATACAGATTTTAAATGTGTGAATTTATCCTTATTGAGCAAGCCGGTGGCGACGGTGGTGAGGAAAACCTCCCTAAGATGGTATGAGGATGTAACCTTGAGAGGAACCAGACTCAGAAGGGAACCCGTCCTCATCTGGGTAACACCGGATAGTTTGAGAGTAAAGGGAAGTTCATTATGGCTTTTAAATGAAGTCTGTTTTGTTGAACTAGTACACTGTTCACTAAACTTGAGTGCAAAACTGTATGTGGTAATTGCAGTCCTAAGGCCATAGTGACAATCATATCCCAGTAACCACAGCAAAATTGTCCATGTAAAATTGAGGTCCAAAACCATTCCCATGGTACTTCAAATGGTGCCATCCTCAGCAATCTCCAGGCTGCACCGCTTGGGGCCATCCTCAGCAGCAGAATGTAGCCTCCAGCTACATTCTAAAACCAGAAGTAGGCTATCAGAATGGATCAGGCAGGTCCAGAGTACAGAAAGGGTCAGGATTACTGTCTTCTCAGGAATATCATGTGTAGCTCGCAACACAGTGTTTCAACACAGTGAGAGACCTCCACTCTGAGCTATTAACCTTGAGTCAGTGAATCCAGAGATTTATTTAGTACACTACTCAGACACTCTCTCCTTATTGGCCTACAGCAACATCAGGCTTATCTCCCTAGAATGGGCCCGATGTACTGTAGGTCTGACAAATGGAGGAAGTATTTATGCAGGAATGATGCCAGCACCAGGGATCTAGACTTAAACCTGTTAAACTGAAATCTGTGTGAACAGGAAATGAAACAAACATTCAGCTAAAGATGGAGAAGCAGACCACATTGACTCAACTCCTTCTTTCCATGCGTGCTGGTGGTACGAATGTTTGTTTCATTGTGCATCACTGTTGATTTCTGGATTCTGATTTGGATAAACATATAAGTGCGAACAGGAACTAACTTGTTTTGTAGACTTAAACATAACTATAAATGGATAAAAAACAAAAACAAACATGGCATTCAAATAAAAATCACTGACCAATTGCTGTGATATAAAAGGATTAAAATACTTCCAGATCTGCTATTTATAGGAAAATAATCAGCTATGTTGTGGTAACAGTAACTCTGCTTCATCACACCACTCTGCCATTGATTATTTTTCTGTGACTGCACAACACTGATTCCTTAATTCCTGTTTTCAGGGAAAACAGTGTTTTCTCTACATTCTTCTGAGAATCATTTAGTCACATACATGTTTATATAAATATTTTTGCATATGGTATGATCTATTTGTTCCCAGTTTTACCCTCCGGTGCTGCCCATGATAAATGACCTGAGCCTCAGAAGTGGTGATGAATTGCCTTAAGTCAAGCCCCACCGATGTGCTGGCAGGCTGGAGGTGAACTCAAACACAGAGAGAGCAATCAGACTCACCAGCCAAGAGAAACAAGGTGCACTAACACAGCTCGCATCGGGGGAGTTCCTGAGCATCTACAGCCTGGATCTCCGTGAGCTAGGGTGATTTAGAATCATTTTGAGTGATCTGGGGTTTCAGAGACTGGGATGATATGTGGTTTCCTTGTCCCACAAACCTCATATCTGGCTGCCTGTATTAAAGTAAAAACCACCCATTCATGAGACTTTTTGTCCCGATCCATACCTCTACTCTGAGATACATGTTTTCAACTTGAAGCAGGAGGAATAAACACAGACATCTCTGTCTATTTGTCTTTAAATATTTGATTTTTTCTTAAAAACTTCATTAAAAACTCTCCAGCCTTGCCAGGTCTCAGTAAAAATGTCCTTCTAAATTTCCAACTAAGTCTTAGCTAATAGGAAAGGGAAACATGTTTCTTCTTTTTTCTCAGTCATTGCTGGAGAGATTTTGTCACCATAGTGTACATCACAGTATCTGAAATGCACCTTTTTTTTTATCAACATCTGATATAGCAGTTATCCACCCCATAATCTTAATTTTGATCATGCTTTGCAGCTTTTCAAGCTCTGCAGTATATCCAGAAGTGAAAAGGAATGGTTCTGTACTCCATATATGCTGTCTGCATTTCAGTTTCCTTTTGTCTGCCATAGCCTGTGCTTGCAGCAAATGATTAGATTTAATTCCATTTATTTGCTTTAAAACAAAATCTATTTCCAGGTGAAAATTGTTCCAAGGCTAACTCAATTTGGTGAAAAAACTATGACCCTGGACCTCTCTAGCTTTTGCCTGATCTGATGAGCTGCCTTCAGCTAAATAATTTACATAAATGCATGTGATTTGATAAACTACAATGGAGGCTACAGTATTTTTAAAGTGCTCTGTGAAACACAATTCTGGGTCTGCATCTGGACCGCAGTCCCCCAGTTCATGACCCCTGATTTAGCGTGTGCAACAATTCCATAAACTCTGATCAGTTTTTGTAATCTGAGGTTTCACAGGTTTGAGACTACTTTGAAGTGTTGCAGGCTTGGGATCTGTGGGGTGATCTTATGTTTGACTTGAGGTAATCAAGAGTGATCTGAGGGTCTACAGATTAGGTGGAGTGATTTGAGGTGGGTGATCTGAGGTGCTGTGGATTAGAAAGCTTGGGGATGATCTGAAGTGTTCTGGGATTCCTAGTGTGATTTTGAATGCTCAGAGTTTTTTAAAGCCTGCAGTGATAAGAGCTGATTTGGGCTGATCTGTTTCATCCGGATTCATTTGGGGGTGATCTGGAGATTTTGAACCCTGGAGTGATCCGGGCTGATTTGGTCTTGGACTTTGTTCATTTGGAATGAGTGGTGTTAACACGCTGTCTGTGTGCTCTGTGTCATTCAGTCTTTGATGTAGTGAGGAAGAGTGGCAGCCAGATGTGGGACTCAATCTGCGATCAGAAGCCAAGTGCTCAAGATGTGAAAATACAGAATGTTTATAAGTATTTCACTATACTTTCCAATATTAAGTTCAATTTTACCACAGAGCTGTTGAATTCTCAATTTGAATTTCTCAGAAGGTCTTAATAATTTTTCTATAAGAGCAGCTCTGACAGCAGTTCAACTGTAAATCACATGTTAATTGGATTTTTATATATATTAATGTTCTCGTTCTAATATATTATCATTTCTTTAGTAATGGCTCATTCACTGGGACCTGTACGGTTTGCAATCATTGATATGGTGAGGTTTTCTGTAAAGAGATGTTTATTCAACATTTATTGAAGGAGTCTCCAGAGTCAGTACTTTGTAACAGTCAGTAAGTTTTCCAACATGTTAAAGTCTTCTTTTTTAAAGGGAACCAGGCAAATATATTATAGTAAGCCTTTAGCAAATACATGAGGGTTCAAACTTCAGGCATTTAAAATACTTTAATGTAATGAGACAAAAAAACATTTGGACTGTATTACTTTTGTTGCTTTGTTATTTTCCTCCAGTATTTCCTTCCGTACAAAAGGGCAGCGATATCCATCAGAGCCAAACCATAACTCATCAAAAATATTTTCACTTACATCAGATCCTGTCTCTGAATCATGACACAGTCTGTTATCCTGTTAAATTAGAGGAAAAACAGCTCTTTTGGGGCTGCTGAGCTGGGTCTGTGAACAGAGTGAGTCTGATTGGCGCCGGGTGTGGGCAGCAAGCCTGGGTATCAGCCACATAGCACACAGTCCTCCAGTGGGCACGACATGGTGTGTGTGTGTGTGTGTGTGTGTGTGTGTGTGTGTGTGTGTGTGTGTGTGTGCACGCATACATAGTTATGAGTGTGTGTTTGGATGTTAGGCATTTTTCCGAGCAACAGACATGGCATCCCAACAACCACAGTCCATACTGAAAGAGACTGGCACCTGGAATGGAAAAATGATCAGCAACTTGCACTAGGGAAACAAGAACACTAAGAGAATTCATAAAACATCTCCTCATTTCTGCTGAGGAACAGACAAGATCCCATTCATTAAAAAAAAAATACTCTGGTTAAATTCTCTGAATTTTACAGTTCAGTTGATATTATTATTAATAACTAGGGAGGAAACACATCTTCACTATATAATGTCAACTTTCTGCAAAGATAGCAAAAGCCAGACTTAGTAAAATGTACTGATTTGCAAATGCTAATGCAGTATGTGCTCAGTTGTACATATTTTTTTCAGCCTTTAAGTAAAAGGAAACATTGTACAGCTTACATGTTATCACCATTTCCCAGATTGTAGTTTATTTGGTGTCTAAAGTTTGCTTATTTCTTTAGCAGTTTTTAAATAAACTTTCTTATCTGGCCCACCAAATTTATTTAGAATTAGTACTAAATGAAAAATGACCTTTGTGGACCGTGATTGAATTAATTATTTTTGATCAAGTGTTGATTAAACATCCACAGTGTTGAACTTACACTCTACAGTGTTAATATAAGTCCAATGGACTCAAATGAACACTCTGGGTGTTAATTCAACACTAGTGATTTTACTGTGTACTAAATTGTTTCAGAACTTAAAACAAAATCTAAGATAAAACAAAGGCAACCTGAACAAACACAAAATACAGTTTTCAAAGATAATGTTATTTATTGAAGCAAAATGGCTATCCAATACCAACCAGGCCTGTGTGAAAATGTATTTGCCCCCATAGTTACTAATTCCCCAAATCTATGAAACTGCATTCATAATGGGATTCAGCTGGACTAGACACAACCAGGCCTTATTACTGCAAACCCTGTTCAATCAAATCAACACTTAAATATAACTTTTTCAACAGCATGAAGTTGGTTAAAATGTCTTACCCAGTAACACATTATGTCAAAATTGAAAGAAGTTCTAGAAATGATGAGGAAGAAGGTGATTGTAATATATCAGTCTTGGAAGGGTTTCAAAGCTATTTCAAAGGCTCTGGGACTCCAAAGAACAACAGTGAGAGCAATAATCTCCAAATGGAAAAACTTAGCACTGTAATGAACCTTCCCAGCATAGGCTGACCTTCTACAATTCCTCCAAGAGCACAACAACTACTCATCCAGCAAGTCACAAAAGAGCCAAGGACAACATCAAGGAAACTACAGGCCTCTCTTGAATCAATCTACCAGAAAATTCTAAAGGAGAATGTACGGTCTCAAACACAAGTGGATTATGCAGTAAGACAAAGATCCAAAGTCCACTTCTGAATGACTCAAAAAAGCTAAATTGAAGTTTTTGAGCGGCCTACTCAAGGTCCTAACTTGAACCAAGTGAGATGTTGTGGCAGGACCTTAAACGGGCAGATCATGCTCAAAGGTACTCAGGTTGCCTTTGTTTGAAGTTGTTATTTATATACTATATAAATATATACTATATAAATAACATTAACGATATATATATATGTATATATATATATATATATATATATATAAAATTATATTATAGACTGTTTTGTGTAGATTCATGACATAAAATACCAGTTAAGTCCATTTCAGTTTTAGACTGTAACACTACAAATTGTGAACAGTTTAAGGGGGTGAATATTTATGCAACACACTGGCCCAGCATACTTGATGTTAGAATAAGTGACTAGTAGACACCCTTATCCAAAGTTGAACTATAATCTATATCACAATTATCCTCATGTTAGTATAAAGAGGTCAGGGTTTCTCAAACATTTTAACTATTGACCCCATATTAAGGGACCAAAATTCTTACTCTCGTCGCATCTAATTAGAGAACTGGGCTTGTGCATTGCACTGCAACGTATCAAAGATTAGTACATGTAGTCGAAAGCATACATCGCATCTCCATTGTTACATCCACCCTACATCACCTAAATAAGTGCTACCACATGTTTGGGCTCATCGCATTAGTCAGGTTCGCATATTTCACTTCACACACAGTTTTCAAGGATGTAAAGCCCATTTTAAACCAAAAGCATAGCACCTTACACCAAAAGCGTTACTCAACCAAATGATAGTTTCATTTAACAAACCTAAAAAGGCATACTTCAGATACCATTTCTGTGATGTTTCATTAGAACAGTGAGAATACAGAAATAGTGAAATAGTTTGTAGGCCTACTGATGTGGAGAGAGAGAGAGAGAGAGAGAGAGAGAGAGAGAGAGAGAGAGAGAGAGAGAGACTGCTGTTTTTCTCGGGTTAATGTGATTGTAGTGAGTAGGAGGATGCATCTGGCGCAGGATGCACATGCATGGTACTGTACATATTGTTTTAAATTAGTCATGTTATATTACCATGCTATAACAGCATGTGAAGAAAAGCACCACACCCATAATGAGAGAGGGGGGGGAGAGAAAGAGAGAGTCCCAATAGTCCTGAAATCCGTTTATGAATCAGTCAGAGCTCTCTCTCTCTCTCTCTCTCTCTCTCTCTCTCTCTCTCTCGCTCACCCATTCTCTCGCGGCGCGCGCGTGCAGTAGTGTGGCGGTGGCCCGTGTTTTGCTTGTTTGCTGCGCGTGAACTTCACCTTCAAACTTTTACGACACGCTGACTTCACACTGCTGCTTTTTTGTTTTCGTTGACCAAAAAAAAAAAAAAAAATCAAAAAGAAACGGAACGGCTTGAGAATCTAATCGTTGTTGCCGTTATCGTTTTTCAGGAAGCGCGCGGAGTTGGGTCTGAGCGCGCGCTGCTTTTTGGTCGCCAAATATTCTAATATCAAATCTACGGTAAGCTCATCTCGCGCTTCCTCCCCTCTCTCTCTCTCTCTCTCTCTCTCTCTCTCTCTCTCTCTCAACTATAAGGAAAGATTTTAATTGTTTTTTGTGGATCAAAAATGTTTGATGTGTAAGTGTTACCCTGAAGTAGTTGTCTTGATGTCTTTTGAAGATTTAACAGTTTAAATTCTACAGTGTGAATAGAAAAAAATGATCGATGAGGATGTGGTGTTATATTACTCAATAGGCAGGACTATATTACTCAAGTTCCCTTTTATCCCTGATCTCATATCCACAGAGGAATACTGTTGGAGGGGAAAAATAAAAATAATCTACCAAATTCCCTCCTACCTCAAACATTAGCTGGATACGCCAAGCTTACTGATGTTTGCTTTTCTAGTTTTGCACTAGACCGATAAGGTTAACATCACCATCAAGTATATCATTCGTTCATCCTCATTAACCACTTTATCTTATCTCACTTATACAAATATTCTATGTAAATACGCACGGATATTCGCATGTTCTCCCCATGTTCATGTGAGTTTCCGCTGTGTTCTCTGGTTTCCTCTCATCTCGCAAAAACATTTAGGTAGGTAGGTATTGTAAGTAGACTAAATTGCTACTAGGTGTGAATGTGTGTGCATGGTGCCCGATGGACTGGTGTCCCATCTGATTCAATTCTCTCACCTCATGGGATAAGCTCCGGATCCACCACAGCCCTGACCAAGATAAATCGCTTACTGAAGATCAAATATTTAATGTTTCATGGTGCGGTTCTCCTTTAAGTTAAAACTGTAAATATATTACTCATATAACATTCAGCTTTCAGGCACAATTCCTCCTTTACACTTTAGCATGTGGGATCTGTGGAGTGATAGGGCTCTACAGGGGGAAAAGATGATTTCAGTTTTCAAAGGTGGCTGACCCAATGACCTTTATTCAATTTTATGTATTACATTAAGCAATTGATGTAGTTTTTTAATATAAAACGGATATTCTGTCAGCTACATTTTCCATAAGGGCAACAATTGTGTACATTTTATTTTGTTTTAAATTATCCCTAGGTTCATTGATTAATACTGAATCTACCTTGCACAGCTGCATTCAATTAGCTAGTTAGATACCCTGATCTATTTTAATATCTTCCCAACGTTTTTCTTGGGGGAAAACAATTCATCCATCCATCCATTTTCTGTACCACATATCCTACACAGGGTCCCAGTGAGCCTGGAGCCTACTTGGGGCACAATGCAGGGGGCATTGGGGTAAAACAATCATCAGATTAAAATATTAAAAGTAATACAGGGAGTAAAAGTAATCTGCATACAGAAAAGTGAAGTTGAAAATAAACCTTTGGCCACTGAAACCATCTTACTCAGCCATGATGAAAGAGGCCACCAAAAAATTGTTTAAAATTGTTGTTGAAGCCCCCATTTAAAATTGTGATTTGAAGGACTTGTGAAACTTTTATATTAGGAAATATTAACTTTAAATCTGATAGCACATACGGCAGCATGACTCAGCGAGCACGATCGCATCTAAAATGACTAGCAGTGTTAGTTAGTCAGCGTTGTTTGGTGATAAACAGATACTTGGCTAGTTAATTCTGTTATAAAATTCTCTATTTATTTGAGCTAATGTCATTCAAAAATAAATTTGCTCAGGGTGAAGAAGCTATAGGTTTTATTTATCAAGTAAGCAGGATGGACTAGCAGTAGGGCTTGTAAGCTAGCTAGGATGTACAGGATAAGCACTGATGAGGCATTATTAATAGTAATAGTAAGATATCTTATAAATCCATCCAATTTTAACATCTTAATAAAGATTTCTCATGCATTCAAGTCTGCTGTGAGCATGCTAGATAACATTCATGTTAGCACCGTGTCCGTAATCTTTGATTAATAGATTGAACAAACAGAACATCATTCCCACACACTGACTGAACAAGACTAACTTGCTGAGTCTTGTTTGCTTCTAATGTTTTAATAATGTCGGGTTATGTTTGCTTAGAATGTAGCTAAAATTGAACAGACTGTATAATCTCAAAAACAGTATCATTCACAGGTAAATTATAATCTAACACACACAAGCAGCACACATAAAGAAGTACTCTTTAACAGGCCAGACAGGCCACAGTTTTACTTTTATGACCAGGCAGTAAACAAGTCGACACCAAAGCTTTGCTGTGTCCCGTTAATTCAAGCTCACACATGCACAGAAAGAGAATACGTTGGTCATGAGTAATCCATTTACAGCTTTTACACACTCAGACAAGGCGCCAAGTGTTCTTTACATTCTCTTATCTAGTTTCATTCATTCGATATATAGTCTGATTTTATCATGTCCAAAGAAACGTGTCAGACACTGCTTGGTAAATGTGGATATTTTGACAGTGAACATGAAGGGATTATGACGTTGTATTACAATTACACTCATTTTTTTTAGCCATTTCTGTGGAGTATCTGCTCTACAAGACCTTGTGATTGAGCTGTTACTATAGAAATGATAACGTATTAAAACAAGCCCATTAATTAGACATAGATTATGTATAAACCTGGGATTTGCAGCTATTTTGTTTTATTAACTTCATGAGACTAAAAAAGACACTGGTGAGAGAAAGATTGCTTATAGCAGATATAACATGAGGGAGAACAGGAACTAACTTGTTTTCACAATAGTACGTACATCTATTACAGGTTGAAATATCCAGCATGTTCTTTAATTAATCAAATATTGAATTGCTGGGGTATAAATGGAATAAAACACTGCAGGGTGTGCTGTTAAGTCTGTGTATTGTGTCAAGACAGAATCTTGTCATATTAAATTGTTGTCTGCTTTGAATGTTTCCTTCATACATCACTTGAAGCTCGTCCTTTAGCCAAGCATCATCTCCGCAGGAGGAAGCCACACCCCTTCCAGCTCACCCTGATCGCCACTTAGGACAGAGGCTGTAACATTTTAATGCTGTGCTGTAGGGACAAGTGTAGGAGTGAGAGCTGACATTTCGAGCACAGATCACTTTGCCTATGCTGATCTCACATGTTAAGCCATGAGACTGGAGTATTTTCTCATCCATCCCCAGCTCGTCTCTTGTGACCTTTTACTTCATGATGGTCCAGTGGAGCTCAGCTCCTCAGAGAATTCGCTGTTTATTCGCCCAGTGCTCTGATCTTCCCCTTACTCACTTACCCACTCTTCATTTTATTTGTTTATTTTAACCAGAATGTGTTTTCTTAAGGGATAAAGAATGCGTAGTGGCTAACTGATGCATTTCTCTACTCACAAACTAGCTTTAAATCTTCTAAAATCATGAACGGTATAATAAATATTCATTCAATGCCTATTGGATGCTGTCAGACAGTATTTAGTATTTGTAGTTATTTATTTATTGTATTAGAATTTATTTAGCTTCTATTGTCTATGGTATCTTGCTATTTCTGTCAGTATTTTATGCTCTCTTAAATTCTAGTATAATGTGAAAAAATGCCAGCCTGCAGGGGCACGAACGAGGAACGTTTTTAAAAATTTACCCTCATACCCCCCATGCTGTCCACATACCTTGGGTGTTTCCTCCATATATACACTCCCGTTTCCTCCCCGAGTCCAAAGACATGCGTTGTAGGCTGACTGGTATCTCGAAATTGCTCATAGTGTGTGGGTGTGTGTGCGATTGTGCCCTCGGATGGATTGGAACCCCATACAGGGTGTCCCCTGCCTTATGCCCCGAGTCCCCTGGGATAGGCTGCCTTTGACCCTGTTTAGGATAAACAGTACAGAAAACAGATGGATGGATGTTTAAAAAAAATTAAACTGAGAATTCATGCAAACATGAGTAAAATAACTAAAGCCAAAACAGAAACAAATGTGAAGAATTACTAAATAGAATATCTCTACATTTAAACTGAAACATTAATGAACATTAATAGAAATATTGAAAATGTTTCAAATGAAACTGAAAATACATATCATCAAATAAGTAAAATTAAAAAATGATTATAAACTTGTTCTCGACCTCGCCGTTTGATTCTTGTTTAGCATAGTTTATGCCCATTTGCCTATCGCCTGACCTTTTGCCTGTTTTTGACCACGCCTGCGTTTCACGATTTGGATTTGTCTGCCTGTTTCTCAAAATGTTTTTTAAAATAAAACTTTATTTATAAATTACTATGCTTACAGTGTCATAATATACGTATTATAATTCATTATTTAAAAAAAAATCTGAACTATAATTTTATAATAATTTGATAATGCACTTGTGAAGAAGTGGTCTATGCTTTTCACGTGACAGGATACGTACAGTGTGTGGTGTGTATGGAAACCTAAGAGATGGAAAAGGTGTAGTAATAAGTCATGTTGTTGGGGAGTTATCAGAGGGAATCAGACAGTTCAGCAGACGGCACGTCATAATCGAGCCATTATGGAGACCAGTGAGAGGGTGGTGCAGGAATGTTCCAGTGGAGGATGGTAATAATAACACAGAACATTATTCACTCGCCATTGGTTTTGAAATGTTGCGTATTCCTTTTCTATCTTCTTACATCTATCTAATCATTCAGATACGTATATAATGTGTAGTGAGGGACTGGCTGGGGAACAAAAATGACACATTTGCATTATTGATAAATTTGCACTTCAGAGGTGTAGGAATGGTGGAGAAACGTTCAGCATCCTCAGGATCTATATTAAAAATCCGGGAACATATTTGTTTGGACCTGTTCACACCGAAACTGTCAAAGTCTTTTTCAAACAGGACGAAAACTCAAACAGTGAGTGCGGCGTGAACATGCGTGTCTGCTAGAGCTGGGTGATATGAAAATATAATGTCCATTTCATGATCGATTATGCCATAATTCGCTTATCTGAGATATTGTGATATGCTTTTAAATGAGTTTAAAAAGCATAAAGCTTTTTAATGAGTTTTTTCATAAAAAAAATAAAACGTATTATTAAAGTATGTATATGTATAAAATATACATATAGGTTTATTAAAAATTATCTTATTAATATACTGTATATACCGCTATACTGTATATACTGAGATATTGAGAATAGTGACATGATATTTTGCGATATCACCCAGCCTTAGTGTCTACATGTACTGTTTAATCCCCACCCTTTTTTACATCCACTTCATGTGTTAAGAAAGTACGAAAATTCATATTGAGGCACAATTGAGGCATAATTGCATTCCAGCTTTAGGTCCATCAAGTTCATATCTGTCATTTTTCTGAGGTAGTCGAATGAGCTAAACTGTCATAGAATCAGTTAAATGCTACTCTGTTTTTTTTTCTTTTTTTAAATTCTGAAAAATCTTTTTTGTGTAGTATTAGTCGTTTCTATCAGTTTTATTTAGAAGTATTCAAATGTATCCATTTGATTTTTCCTTTTTTTTCTCCATTTTTTATGTTAATCATTTTAGTTGAGAGGGCAGATTGGAAGTTGCAGTGCTGTTGCTGTTTTTAGTCTTTAAAGAGGAAGCTTAAATTACACATATTTGGGTATTTCTGGATATTTCATTTCAGCTTAGCATTTTTTACTCAAATTGCTATTTAAATACAGCTTATTTAAGCAATATCACACAAGCAGGAGTCCTGTATTCTGCTGTGCTTATTTTCAGTACAACAGCAAGATTGTGACTAATATTGCTTTCATAAATCAGTGCTGTAAACAAGAAATGCATATCTAGTAACTGACATTTCAGACACAATATGGCCAAATATTTTGATTGTTGTGCTCCATGAATGGAAATACTGCTGGATATAGCATTGCATGTTGCCATGCCAACACACAGACAGACTGGCAGCCCATAGTAAGTGTAGTAACTGTTTCAGTGCAACAGACTATTGCTAGAATTGGAATTTGATGTGGTGAACACAGACAAGTGATAGAAACGGTTATACTAAATATCAGCACTCTTGGAATGCTGCATGTCCAATCAGATTAATGGGCCAGATCTAACTGTTGTATAATATTGTTATGTTATGTCATGTGCAGGAACAATGTACTGGTTTATTAAAATAGATCAAAATGAGCTCCTATTTAACCGCCTACTATCATGCAGCAGTAAATGTTCTTGCTCTAGAATGTTGTTGCTATAGAAATGATATTCACATGGAGGTGTACATGGAATGTAAATGGATCACACTGTAAAACCATAGATATGGTGAAGTTTTCTATAAGGAGATATTTATTAAACATTTATGGAAGGAGTCTCCAATGTCCGTGTTTTGTAACTGTCAGAGGTAAAGCGGTGATGTTAAGTTTTCCGATATCTTCAGAACAGAGGAGTTTGCACTTTTTTGCGGCTTCTCGGTACCATGACAAGCTGCGTTTTAATGTCTTATGGGAGGGGCTGCTAAAGGACTGTCAATTTATAACTGCTCTAATGTAAGTGAAAACAGGAGCTAATTCATTACATGGACATAAGTTAAATGTATTCCACAACATTAAATGTAACTATAAATAGATAAAAATGATGATGGCATTTTGTAATTTAATGTAATTTAATGTAAAATATCATCATTGGGAAATAGCTGTGGTATAAGAGGAATAAATCACTTCAGGACATGCTGTTATACGAAAATAATCAACTCTGGGGTGTGTTACCAGTAACTCCACTTCATCACACCATCCTTTTGTTGATAATTTTCCAACAGCATGGCAGCATGACACGGTGTATTTAATTTCTTTGTGTAGTTATAGTTTTTCATTTGTTAACATTAAACCTATAAGCTCATGAATCCAAGCTGCTCTTGGCCATACAATGGTTGGATTCAGTGGATATTTAAACTATATTCTTTCTCTTCCCACAGGACAAATTGAGGCTCTGAGGAGCGTGTGGTGTGCAGCTGGTGGAAGCACTGTGATCGCGGCCATGCTGTGATGGAGAGGGTTCCTGGCACCGTGATTTGGTGGACAAACAGAAGTAAAAAAATCACATTGCCAGGGATTTCCACTCCTGCACGGCTCACGTAGTGCTCAGCATCTGCCGTAAAAACACACCGATGACCTTTACAGATGAGATCAATTTATCTTCTAGCTGTGGAAGTCATGTTGGAGTCATGTTGCCATGTGTGTGTGTGTGTGTGTGTGTGTGTGTGTGTATATATATATATATATATATATATATATATATATATATATATATATATATATAACTCCGACATAACTTAGACAAATTGCTGCCATTAGCTCATTTGATGCTGTGCAAGTTTTTGCATGTTGTGGCGGTGCCTCTAAATGAATAGGTGTTCTGTCATTGTATTTGCTGTCATGTCTTTGGAAACTAGCATGCTAGTCTAGCAAGCCACCTTGGCTTTTGATGATCAGCTAGAGCTCACTTCTTAATTTTTTTATGAATCATACTACGATCAACTGCTTTTTCACCTCACGCACCATCTCGTCACTTGCTCGAGGCGCAGAGCTTAGCTAATTGGTGAGCACTGATCCATTACATATACTGTTCACAGTGGCTAAGTTCAGCGTCTGCAGTGAGAAAGCTAACAGGATGTTGCAAAGCTCTCCTGGATTTCTACCAGTCACTGTGGTGATGCCTAACAGAGCCTAACAGATGGGATAATGAAAGAAAGGACTGGTTTGGTCTGCCAGGTAGGCATAAAAGTATTTGCTCTAAATGCCAAACCAGTTACGGTTCGGCGGGTTTTTAGTTAATGCTCCCTCGAAAGCCATTTTGGCTCTAAATAATAGAGTTGATTTACATCTCAATCCTGCCCTCATATCTGCAGTAGGTCAAACTGCTATTAGAGTGGAGATTAATGTCAAATTGGGAAGTTCACATTTCAGCTACTCAGACATGTTCAACACACTTTATCGCTCAATGGTACAATTCGTGCATAGCTGTTATTGTGTATAATAATGATACCTCTCCTCTTGATGTGATTAAAGAAGCAGAAAGGAAATTTAAATGGCAGTTTCCCTCTGATAAGAAATACAGTCAGTCAGCCAAGACATTTTTGGAGTCTGATCCAAACATTTTGCTTCTTTAGTTTTGCACTGGATCTTCGAGGCTGTCAATATAGATGTGTTTGAATTTTATTTTGGGAATCAGTCACATGAGTGTTTACTCAAGAAATGTGGTGTTTGCAAAAATCCAGTTACTTGGAAACTTTGTCTCTTCCGAGTTTGTGCAAATTTACCTATAAGAAGACTCACTAAAGTGAACCTTGATTGTTTAAATCACTTATTTATTTCAATTTATTTCAACACACCGATTTAGTGTCAATTCATATTAATTCAGTGACTTCATATTAATGACCTGAAAGAAAGCAAAAATAAGACAAGTAAAAATAGATATTCAGTTAGAACAAAAGTAATGGCACCCTATAAAAGGCAGACGCAGTCGTGTGTGTCTACAGGAGCTGACGTGCTGGAATGTGCAAAGCAGCATTACTGGAAGATTTAGCTATGCTTTTGTCATCATTTTGTCATTTTCAGCTCTCTGTGAGCTTTGCTTGTGAATGCATGTAGCAATTTATGGTCGATTCACGTTTATCAGCGAGTGCATGCAAGTACACAGAAAATCAGTGAAAATTTTGTAAATCTAGCAGGAAGTTTGACTTTGGATTAGCCTATGAATACATTCAGTCACAATGAGTTTGATTACCTGGTGGAACACAGTCCAGATGCAGATGCAGTAAAGTATATCTGCCGACCAAACTGAGTACTTTAGCACAAAATACTGTGCAACATATGAAGAAAAAAAAAACTGTCTGTAGTTCAGCAACTCCTTTGTTGTAGTTTATCCAATGACATGCATTTATGTTAATTATTTAGCTCAAGGCAGCTCATCAGAAAAGAGACTAGCACCAGAGCTAGATACATTAGCTCAGAAAGGGAAGAGATTTATCAGACTTTAATAGATTCATCATTTTATTCAGCCTCTCTTGTTTGATTAGGGAAATGACGAAATGGCTGGTTTAAACCTATTGTAAAAAGTGCTTAAGTCTGCATTTAAGTATGTCTTTATTATCTGATTCAAGTTCGACAGCTGATGTGATCTGTTCAGAGTCCATAGCTTAAGTCAGAAGTGGTAAGCTGAAACTCCACTACTGAACAAAATATAACAACTTTGAATGATCTTTATTTATAGCCATAAACTAATCTCAAATCATAAAAGGTATCCATATTAAGTAATGTAATCGCTCATCCATATCTTAGCAATTAATACATTTTTATGAGTGTAGAATTGTGTACATTTCAGTATACGCTGAACATACGTTTAAAACGAGTGTGAAATGCAGGGTAAAATGAGGTAGAGTGCTCTTAGGGCCGAGGCCTCCGGTGCCTGCTGAGCTGGTATCAGTGTGACCACAGAGAGCTGGCTCAGCTCAGCAGGAACAGGAGTACTGCCGCATCCACCAACCGCTCCTCTCTCTCCTCCCATACTGTCTGGGAATATAAAATTTACATGGCTTTGATGAAATATGAACTCTATTGGACATGCAAGGCTAAGGGTACATTTACTGCATCTCTAACAAGTGCTGTATCTGTTTATATTCATTACTCTATCACAACCGAGGCCACCGAGTCAGTCATCTATCAGATCTGACTCTTTAAATGTGTGACTTTTTGCCTCGTAACCTAATTCTGCCTGCCTTTATTGTATAGAAAAAAAAAACCCTGTGGTGTTCTTGGGCGTTACAGACAGTCAGGGTGAATTATGGCCAGCTCCTTATTTTAGGGCCTCTCTGTCACCTCCATTTACGAGTGAATAATGGTCATCATATATCTCAGGTGTGCCATAGATCTCGCCTTGGTACGCCGATTTTGCACGGAGGAGTCTAACTTTAGCTTTCATCCTTTCAAGTCTGTAAGATGGCGTTGCTATAAGAGCAGGGTGAGATTTACTGCTGCATGTGAAAGAAGAGCCTCGCGGGCTCAATCGGCTATCGGCTTTTTTTCACGAGGAAAACTCCATCACTTGTATTTCTGTGTGATAAACATGTTCTCATTCAGTCCGCTTGAACACTGCATGGGCTTCTAATATTGGAGCGCTCTTTTACACAAAATGGTTCGAGGCTATTGTGCAAGGCTAATAAAACCAACAAATAATGGAAGTCTATATTGTGGGGGAAAACATCGTTTCTGTTCTTCAGATCGTGCGTGAATTCTTGATTCTGATCAGAAGGACAGCATTAAATCAAATACTTTATCACTATTATTTTTTATAGAAACAGCTCAGCCACTTGAATTTGTACAGAGATTTTCTATAAAGAGGCATTTATTTAACATTTATGAAAGGAGTCTCCAGTTTCAGCACTTTATAGCTATGACTGTAAGTTTTCCAACATCTTCAAGAGAGAGGAGTTTACACCTTTCATTTTCTTGGTAACATGACAAGCCAAAAAAATATTTTTTTGGTCCTATTAACTTCAAGAGAGAGGAAAAAAAAAGAACAGAGGCTGATGAAGGAACGGCTGTTTATAGCTGCTATAACGTATCTGAGAACAGGAACTAACTTGTTTAACTAACATTAAAATGTACCAGCTAAAACCTACAACATTTCATTCTTTAATAGATAAAAAATTGTAACCGTTGGCAAATTGTTCTGGTATAAAGGGAATAAAACACTTTGGAATATAGGAAAATAATCAGCTTCAGGTTGAATTATCACACCATCACTGTTCAAAAATGATTTTGCTATAATTCCTCACCAAATTCCATTATTCTGCTTGTCCAATCAAGATGGCCGCATTTATAACATTACAGAATTCGGCTACACAGTGAAATTTATTGTATGCATATAGATTACACATATATCAGGATGTCTGTGTGACATCACTGAAGACCAGGTTTCACGGAAGGTGCTGTTTGCGGCAAATATTTGTCTTACAAGATTTACATGTTAGCATTACATTGCATTAGCCTTGTAGCTCTCATGCAAAACTGTTAGAAATATTTAGAAAAATGGATGCTTGGGGAAAAGGGGAAGAGTAAATAAAACATTTAACACACTGGATTTCCTAATAATCTTGAAAACAGTCTCTTTTAAGCAACAGCATACGTATAATGGAGGATGGTTATGGCTAATCGGTTTGAACCTTATAAATTATAGAACATCTGCTGTCCACACAGAGCATAAGGCAGAGCGCGTCTTTCTATCCGAGTCGTATTACCAAGCGTGTTAAAGAGCAATTACAAAAATTTGCCTCTTTTATTATTTAACATTCTTTAATAATCTAAGTCTCATGATCTAAACTGCCACACAGAGTGATCCAGAGTGTGTACAGAGGTTGTTGTGGTCCCTCAGTGAAAAGGGCGAAAGTGTTTCCTAAGAAGAAAGCAACAGCCTCTTATTTTAATTTCATAATCGTGTCTTAGCCCTTTTATCCTCAACTGCTGGATTTTTTAAGTTGTTTGATATTCATTTAGTTGTGTGTGTGTGTGTGTGTGTGGATGGTTGGGTGTGATGGGGTTTATAATTGGATTAAATTGTGGAAGATCAGCTGTGCTTGAAAGCACAAAGTAGCACGAAAAAAAGGCAGAGGATGCACAGATCATCCCAGGTTACAGCCTGAATAAACACTCACAGGCCACCTGTACACATGCCCATTCATGTGATTATGCAGTCAGCCAATCATGTAGCAGCAGTGCAATGCATAAAATCATGTAGATACAGGTTGAGAGTTAATGTTCCCATCAAACATCAGAATGTGGAAAAATCTCAGTGACTCTGACTGTGGCATGGTTGTTGGCACTAGTTTGAGTATTTCAGAATTCTTTCAGGAGTTCACACACAAAGGACAAAAAAAAAGTTCAGTGGAGGGAAATGCCTTGATGTAAATGGTCAGAGGAGAATGGCCAGACATTCAGTACAAGCTGACAGGAAGGCTACTATAACACAAATGACTACTCTTTACAACTGTGGTGAGCAGAAAATAATCTCAGAAAGCACAACACATCGAGCCTTGAGGCGACTGGGCTGCAACGGGAGAAGGCCAGGTTCTAATCCAGTCCACCAAGAACAGGCGACAGTGGGCACAAACTCACCCAAACTGGACAGTTGAAAATAGGAAAAACATCACCTGTGGGTTCTGAGAAAGCTTTTCTGCTCACCATGGTTGTAAAGAGTAGTTATTTGAGTTACCACAGCCTTCCTGTCAGCTTGAAACTGCCTGGCCATTCCCCTATGACCTCTCCGAGCAATGCATTTCCATCAGCAGAAACATCGCTTGACTTATATTATCATTTACATCAGCCTCTTAAACTAAAGAAGCAAATGTCAGACTACAAACATGTTTTGGATGCTAAGTGGAAAACTGTCAATTCTTTTGTTGAAGCATTTTCTTTAATGCATCACAAAAGTGTCTAGTAGATTTCAATGTGTGATGACTGAATAAAAGTATAAATTGCTTACTGTGATTCCTGTGGAAGCTCTCTCTCTCTCTCTCTCTCTCTCTCTCTCTCTCTCTCTGTACTTTACAATAAAATATGCTTTCTGTTCTCACCCATTAAATACAGCCACTCATAACTTTCCTCTTAACTATGAATAGATTTTGGTTACATACATCAAAATTTACCTGATATTATGCCACAGTGCTGTTGCAATCTAGATTCTGATTGGTCAGAAAGGTGTTGATTAGTTTTCTATAAGAGCAGCTTTGACATTAATGCAGAAGATTTATATTAATGTGCTCGTTTTGCTACGTTATTATTTCTATAGCGACATCTCATTCACAGGGACTCGTACGATGGACACGCCACTAAAACATGTTTTAAAATAGCTTTCTGTGAGGAGATGACATTTATTGAAGGAGTCTCCAGTCTTAGCCCTTTGTAACAGTCGGAGCTCAAGCTACGACTTTTTCAAGTTTTCAGAGGAGCAAAAACAGGATTTTATGTTTTCGTTCTGATTTCTCGGTAATCTGAAAAGCTGCATATTTTATTTGTTGTCTTCAAGAGAGAGAAAACAGAGAATCTGGTGAGGGAAATATATCTGCTATAATGTAAGTGAGAACAGAAACTAACTTGATTCAAGGACATTCCTTGAATGTCCTTGAATCAAATAAAAAGTATGGCTTGTCATTTTTTTAATAAATAAAAATTTTATTCGGTAAATCTTTGGCAAATTGCAGAGGGATAAAACACTTGGATGTGTTGTTAATAAGAAAATACTTCAGTGTGGTTTCTGTAACTCCACACCATTGATCATTTTCCCATAACAGCACACCCTGAATTGTGTTTAATTATAATTATATTTACACACTCTTCTGTATGAGTCTCATTCCATTGAGACTGAAGACAAGTTCGTCCTGTGTCCTTTAACTTTATCGTATGTAAATCAGGAGGACATGCTGTGACTACATCCCTTGTACAGATGTGATGTCACTATTAGGCAAGTCAGCACGCCGTGGCATCATGCGGGAAAGTCAGCTTTAGGGCAGGAACTGCATGTTTTTTACACCCATTATGAAACACACCTTTTTGAGGCATGCTGCAACCAGAGCGTTTGCGTCACATCTTCAAGGTCTGAGTAGGAATGCCATCCAAATCCTGATAATTCAATAATTTGACTTTGTTTGGTTTGGACTTTGTCAAAATGACTGAATTTTCAGGGTTTGGTCCTGAGCATGCATCCACCCAAGCCCTTAAAATCATTAGATAAAGGATCAGATTCACAAAATGGATGGGTGGAACCCGGTCAATGAAGTAAACATCTCTTAATCTTATTAAATTAAATATTATTCTTGTCTATACTCTGTAAATGACACACAGAAACACACCCAGCAGGTGGACACAGAGCAGCAGCGTGGCCTCAAGTGTACTCAGGTGCTGGAATGTGTTCAGAGGTTTACACACACACACACACACACACACCTGTCTGCTGAACACCCGGCGGCCAGGCGCCATGTCATAATTATGAGAGAAGCAAACGTAACCTTTGCACGCAACAAGCCTTAATTTCATGGTGAAGGACGCATTTATTTTACATTTATGGAAGGAGTCTCCCACGTCAGAGTTTAACCATTCAATTTCTCAGCAGCACATCTTTTTTTTTATTCTTATTAACTTCAACGAGAGAGAGAGATATAAGAGTGGCTGGTGAGAGAACAACAGTTTATGTAGCTATAACATAAGTGAGAATAGGAACTGTAACTATAAATGAATTTTTAAAAAAGTATAACACGTCATTATTTAATAAATAAAAACATTTAATAATTAGTAAATTGCTGTCATATAAGAGGAGAAAGATAGTTCAGGACGTTGTATTATAGGAGAATAATCAACTGCAGGGTGTTCACAATAACTCCACTTATTTATTACTTGCTAATACTAATATTAGTGCTATGAACACTAAGCACAGGCTAAGCTGTAATAATGACCGTAATATGCGATAATAAATATAGTACGCTAATGTATATTACCACAATGAGGTCATCAATCAACTTAAAATTAACAGCATGGCAAAAGTAAGTGCACCCTGACAGACATCAATTCAGACCAGTAGAGCTGTGGCAGTTTTTTGCATTGGGCCATCACTCATCGCTGATGTGCCGAGCATCATCCTGTTGGAAATCAAAATAAAGCACGGTGTTCTTTCAGGTTATGGTGCATTTACACAGATTGATGGCTGCTGATGCCAAAGCTCAAACACCTGCCCCCTCTCGCTGTTCTGTTCACTAATGATCCTTCAAACTGCTTGTGACATTTGATACATAATCTGGAAACTTGGCAGGCAGACGATGATGAATCTTGCACGCTGTTCTCCCTTTTGTAAATGTTATGTCTGCTACAGACTGTAGGTCAAATGAGCCTCGTGTGGAAACATGCTCCTGAGTTCTGATCAAATATTCAAGCACCTCACACTGAGCGGAGAAATATGAGGAGAATTAAAAGCAGGGGTTCGTGACCCCATGTGGATTCATTTGATTCACAAACAGGGTCTTTGAGAGAATCTGACAATCTCGTCTTTTGTTTGATATATTTCTATCATTTAGACATGAATATCACAAATATCACTCTAAATATGAAAATGGAGCAGATTTGGTGTGCTACTGTTTTGTGTTTAAAAAGCCTTTTGTTAGTCTTTTGTGCTTTCCTGAAATTCTGCGCAAATTTCTCCATCCATCTACCGCCTCTAATTCCTCCAATGAATTTAAAAGTCCTACATTATAAATATGGAATTAAACATAATGTAAAAGAAAATGTATAATGTCTGTTTGGGGTTATTTGTCCTGGAATGTTTGCGAACCCCTGAATTAAAGGAATAGTATTATAATGTATTCAATCCTGTTTTCCTGTTGACTTTATATACTGAAAACAAAGTTCTTACTGCCCTCAATACCTTCTGACCAATAAGACTCCAGAATTCAACAGCGCAATGGTAAGATCTTTATATATTTATTTTTTCTACCCAGTAGTTGTAGCTCAGAGGATACGCCATTGGTTTTCTGATCAAAAGGTTGTAAGTTGAAATCCCAACACCACCAAGCTGCTACGCTGGGCCCTTGAGCAAGGCCCTTAACTGATCAGTTGTATAAAAACAAAAAAGAGATAAATGTAAGTCGCTCTGGGTAAGAGTGTCGGCCATGACTGTAAGTATAGACTTACACAGAAGCAAAGTAATATACGAATGTATGAATTTTATGCACAGGTTTTGACATTACATTAAACCTTACATGAAACCTTATAAAAATATATATGCATTATGGAACTTATGTAGTATGAGCCAAAAAAATTATTAGTGGATCAGATATCAGATAAAACATACTGTATTGGATCCTCTAACAAATGGCAAAGATTGGAATTGGATTTGGAAGAAATGCATCTTTGAACATGAAATGTCTACATATAAAGAGTCAACTGTTTGTTTGTTTGTTTGTTTGTTGTTTTGATTGTTTTACTTTATACTTTATTCTATTTGAAATCGAAGTGCGTTTTCTTTGAAAGAGTTTAACTGTGAAGTGCATGAGTTAAAAAAATAATTATTAATTTAGTTCATTATTTGGGTGTTGGCTGTATCAGTATTAGAAAAGAAAACGTCATGTAATGGCATCTCTGTAATAAAGGGAAGGAAGTGGTGAAATACTGATACACCTCACAGATTGGGGTTTTTTTATTCATTGACTGGGTGCACTTTATAACATATTTTTCATGTAAATTTAAAACGTTACAAAGATTTTCGGTGTGTTTTTTGTGTCAAATAAATGGTTAAGTTTGGTAAGCACCTATAATAGGAATTGTGTAAAAGTCGCTCTCTTGTGGCCAATTGGTGTAAGTGACATCATCTCCACAAAGCAAACAATTAAAAACGGACAACTTTAATTATCACTAAATATTTCTCTTTATTTCAGATATAGAGCTCTTATATTACATCACAGCAAAAATAAAGTGTAAACATTTCACAATCATAAAAATATTCAGCATACAGTTACATAGTTTCCCCTTTACACAGTTTCAGTACAGTTTCTTCCTTTTCATTCAAAGCTGTTTGGTGAGCACACGATAAATATATATTGCATTTATTTGTTCTTTCATTCCATCTTTATTAAAAAAAATTCTGTAAGAAATCTGATAATTATTTTGTATCTATTATTAGGCCTATTATAATATTTTTTATAATGATCATTTCTTATTAAATTCTTTAGTACATTTAATAATAATAATAATAATAATAATAATAATAATAATAATAATAATAATAATAATAATAATAATAATAGTTACATATAGTAGTACAAAATTATTATTTTTAGATTTTTTTTATTATTTTTATTTTCTTTTTTTTTATTAATTACAAATATAGTCGGCTACTGAAAGTACTACACTCATTTTTTTTTAAATGCACAAAAAAATACCTGCAAACCCCACACATAAAAGACGTTATGAACAGTACATGCTTGTTCCTGAGAGACCAAAAATTCACTGATTAAATGTACTTTTTTTTAAATAATACATTCTCATAGTTTCATATTGTTAAAGAAAAAAAAGAAAGCCTTCGTGTATTAACTATTTTGACTGGTGTGCTGGTGGCCCTGAGTGAATTACGCATCTATGTATATGTCTGTGTGTGTGTGTGTGTGTGTGTGTGTGTTGTGTGTGTGTGTGTGTGTGTGTGTGTGTGCGTGTGTGTGTGTGTGTGTGTGTCTGTGTGTGTGTGTGTGTGTGTGTGTGTGCGCTCGTGTGCGCATGTGGGTGTGTGACACCCTTGTGGTTTATGTGTGAAACTTGTGGTTTAAGTGCTTGACGCAGACAGGCAGGAGGTGGTGGAGCTCAGCCTGGTCATCTTGCCACTCCTCTCCTGGCTCCGTGGGCTTGTGCTCAGGTTCCGAACCTTGTTGAAGCTGTTGCGCAAGCTGCTGTGGCGGCTCACCGAAGTGCTCGACGTCTCCTTGGAAGAGAAGCTCTCTGGGCGGCAGATGCAGCACAGGAGACTGCTGATGGCCTTGCGCAGATCCTGGCTGCCCATCGAGTAGATGAACGGGTTGACGGCTGAGTTAAGGACAGCTAGCGCGATGGCCCACTGTGGGCTGAAGAGGGCATTGCAGAGGCGTGAGTAACAGAAATAATCCACCAAGAGCAGGACGAACAACGGGCCCCAGCACACCATAAAAGCGCCCACGATGGAGATCACAGCCTTGAGGAGCCGGATGGACCGCTTTCTGCTCTTCACCGAGCTTGTCACCGTGTTCTTGCGGACGTGCCAATAGATGGCGAAATAGAGGCAACTGATGGTCAGGAGGATGATGAAGAAAATGACCAGCGCGAACAGGATGTAACTCTTGGAGTACAATGGCAGAAGAGTTGAGCACCCTCTTAGGTCGCAAATGCAGTTCCAGCCGAACAGCGGCAGGAAGCCAATGATGAATGCTGTGACCCAGCACAGCACCACCATGATGTAGATCCGATATGTCTTCCTGTCCCTGTTCACAGACTCTGATTTCATCATGGTGATGTAGCGCTCCACAGCGATCAGTAGAAAACTGAACACGGAGGCAGACAATGCCACAAACAGGAGTCCTTCACGCAAGAGCCAGAGGAGCGGGCTGAGCTGCAGAGTGCGCGCTCCTGACATGCAGATGTTCACCACATAGGCTGCACCTGTGAGCAGATCGCTGAGCGCAATGTTGGCGATGCAGATGTTCAGCCAGCGGTGGCGCATGCGCACATGGAACAGCACAGCTAGCAGCACCAGCAGGTTCTCCAGCACGATCAGGAGGCTGATGCAGAGGAGGGCAGCTGAACCTGTGCTGATGCTGCTTTTGTTTGCGGTTCTGTGCTGCAGTCTCCCGGTGTAGTTGTAATGCTGCAGGATGATGCTGCCGTTGCTCCGGCCATACACGTGTAGGCAGGACGCCGAGGAGCTGAGTGGGTGCATCAAATCCATGACTGATAAATGGCTTTGATTTTAGGAGGTTTGGTTCGAATCTCACTGAGAAGACTATTTTGTCTTTCGTCAGGCAATCAAACTTCCTCTCCTGCTGGTTCTGCAGCTCTTACAGCCTCCTGATAGAGGAAAAGGATTCGTTTTATTGGTACATAAATACCTACAGTGTAAATCTGGTGTTATTTTGATGAAAAATGGAAATCAGAAATGGATCCCAGTGCACCAATACAGTGATCAATAATGGCTGTACACACACAGCCAGAAAGAAAGTTGCTTTTACAGTCATAAATCAGTCCTAAAAGTTCCAATTATGTTTCTTATACAAGAAGAAAATCCTTCAGTGTTGTGCTGGTATAGGAAAATAATCAACAATAGGCTGGTGTGATGAAGTAACTGTTCCCACGCTGCGGTTGATAATTTTACTACAAGAGCATGTTTGAAAGTGTTTTAAATATATTTGGATGGATTTGGAAAATACATTTATTTTTGGAAAAGATGAAAGACATGTCCTTAAACCCCTTTTTAAACCCCGTTTTCATTTTTCTGAGCGTGCCATGAGGCTTTCACAGTGCTTTTAAATGTCTGTACTTTCACTACTACATTTGTGGTTATGGGTGGAGTTTCCTTTACTGGTCATTTAAAAAGCCTTGTGTGTGTTGTGTGTGTATTTTGCTGAGCGTAGCAATGTCAGCATGTCAATGCCTTCGCTAAATCTAAAATAAATCAAATAAACCTGCCAGAAATATGATGCATTAAATATACTATACCGTGCATTCAGTACTAATTAAGATGTAGTTGGGTTCAAGAGATAAAATTAAATAAAAGATCCCATCAGAATCTTTTTTTTTTTTTTGGAAAAAACATTTCAGTAAATTCAGTGAGTTAATTTGTTAGATTTACATTAAACTTTTCATCAAATTGAATAATTTAAGCCACACATTGTCTTCTATCTGCTTTGCATCGTGCATTTAAAAACAAAAAAAATCATGTACATCATGATGAATTGTATGCAAATAAAAGCATGAAAGATGGTTACTCAGAAAAAAGCCACAACAATGTAAACAATCCTATTTTCCTATTAACACCAGCATAACTTTTTTATGTGTATTTTAATTCCAACGCTCTTTTTTATTGTAATTCTCAATGCAATGTGCCTTACCTCGTGCATGTGATGCTGAAGTATGTGCAGCCATCCATCCACTGATCACTCATCCTCTACACACAGCTATAACGAGGAAGGAAGCTTGCTGTCGCAGATTTTGACACACCCAATGCAGGAAGAGTTCTGAACTAAAATGTGTTTTCACACGTTTTTAAATAAGCCTTAAGAATTGTGACATCTTCCAGGCAAAAATGTGCATTGCACGTAACACATGCATTGTGTGGACACTTTGTGTGTCCTCATGCTGTTGAATTACATGGCACAGCGTAAATAAACAAATACATCTCAAATGAAAAATATGTGATGTGTATATATAATTATTTATGTATTATATTATCTATCCATCCATCTTCTACCACTTACTCTTTTTCAGGGTCACGGGGGAACCTGGAGCCTATCCCAGGGAGCATCGGGTACAAGGCGGGGTATGTATTATATTATATTATTTATTTATAGAAGTCTAAAAACTTAAGAGGACTATTCATCCAAATCTAATTACCAAAACAAATCAAAACATTTCATTCAAATCCATTCTTTTTGTACAAATAACATACCATATAATTGCTACCAATTTATCCATACATATTTATTTATTTATTTATTATTGCTTGCTACTTTTTTTCCAGCAGCTTTTGTCCGGGTAATCAGAGTTCACACGTGTTGCTGCAATACAGCACATAGAAATCATCAAATAGTGCCCTACATTATGCCACCGGTCTTACAACAGCTGAATCTTGGCCAAAAAAAAAGGTAAAAGGTTACCCAACATTTAGCAGAAGCGCACTCAGCAAACAGGAACTCCTGATGGTCTGTGTGGTGGCCTCCTCCCTTATTTTTTCACTTCACCTCATCCAGCTGTGAGCAAAAACAAATCTACTAAAATGTATCAGACTCATGCAGGCCTCCGTGAGTGTCTAAATTTACACATCATCTACATTTTCACTGTCAACTTCATAATTTCACTGCTGAAGAGAAGAGAAGCATCACTTGTGAATATCACATTTCATATTGTATGTTTCCTAAAAACCTAAACAGAATTTAAGGTACATCGTCCTCTTTCCTGCCTTTTTTTTATTTAATAAATTTTTCAATGAAATAAAATTGTGCGTTTTCTGTTTCTTGATAGCATAAACATTGATACCACATCTTGATACCACATCTCAAAGAGTGGAATCAGCTGAAAAAAACAGTATAACCTCTGAGCGTACCACATCCTTGTGAGTTACACCCTTAACAGTCACCTCTCTGGTTGACAATAAAACCAAATATGAGAGGAAAAACACTTCAGGGTGTGAAACGCCCTGTTACTTCAGCACTCACAAAACTGTCAGAGTAAACCGACCTTGTTTATATGCTTCTTAACAGGAAACTTGATTTCTTTTGCATCTTTGTTTTACTGACTGTTACTAAATGGTCTGCACCATTTATCCAAAGCGCTTTGCACTGTGTCTCATTCACCCATTCACTCACCAATGGTAGAAGAGCTGCCATGCAAGGCGATAACTTGCCATCAGGAGCAACTTGGGGTTCAATGTCTTGCCTAAGGACACTTTGGCATGTGGAGTCAATGTGGGCTGGGAATCGAACCGCCAACCCTGCGATTAGTGGACAACCCGCTCTACCACTTGAGCCACAGCCGCCCACAGTTCTACTAGTCAAATTTTACATTTTGAAATCACGTAAATAAGTAATTGCCATGACAAACTTTATTCAGCAGGATCCAGTCCTCTTGTAGAGCTGAACAGTTTACGATTAAGGTATTAGTAGTCCTTGGATCTGAACTCACAACTTTCCAGTCAGAAGTGCATAACAACATACACCTTGTATCACAAGCCAGACTGGGTATGTTTTGCCACAGATAAGAACCACCTACTTACACAGAAATTTCACATTTTACTGCAGCACGTCAGCAAACACGCAAGATTATTTCATCATCACTACAAAACAGATTAAAAAACATGTTTGTGTTTTGGGGGACAAATGCAAATGGGGATTTCTGCCTTCAGACCAAATGCAAACAAGTAACACATTATGTACATCGCTCATTATTTACATTTGAAAAACAATAGTCTTGATTTTTGTTTTTAATCATTACTATTTTTATTCCTGACATTTTGACCTATTGGTGGTTAAGTGATTAACACATTTTCCTCACGGGTTGGGAGTTTGATTCCTGCTTCCACCCTGCATGCACTCCCTGCATTTTGGGGGTTTCTTCCAAATACTTCAGTTTCCTTCCCCAGTCCAAAGACATGCGTTGTAGACTGATTTGCATTTCCATATTGTCTATAGTGTGTGAATGTGTGTGTGTGTGTGTGCGCGATTGTGCCCTACAGTGGGTTAGCACCCCATCCAGGATGTTCCTCTCCTTGTACCTCAAGTCCTCTGGGATAGACTCCAAGCTTACCATGACCCTGTGTAGGATAAGCGGTACAGAAAATGAATGGATTTTCACCTAGGCCAGGAGTTTAGAGAGAAACTAAAATAAAAAATATGAATGTTGGAATACAAAATGAAGAGCGTACATACTGTCTTTTTTGTTTTTTACTATCCTTATGCATTGCACTAGCACTCTGACTCTTCCTCTGACTGAGTGGAAGAAGTAAAAAAAAAACTAACACAAAAATAGTAAACCTATAAATGACCTATAAATAACCTTCACTGACTATGGATTTACAAGTCCTAAATTATAAATCTGTAATAAAAATATGTAGAGTGCTTGAAAACTCATAGCCTCATTGGCTACACTTCACAGGCTTTGAGAACCACTAAGGTATGTGAATTCTTCAGTCTTTTCCCCACAGCACTATTCGCAACATGTCAAATAATATAACTTTCAGTTTAACTCTCACTTTTGCCCTGTTCCACATTCGTCACTTAGCGATGAGAGTACCAGGTCTTTTCGGTGAGTTAGATCATTTGGCTCAGCTCAACAATAAGAGTCAGCTCTGTTCGCTCCCAGATTGCCATTATTTTGTCTAAAACGACAAGGTTTGAGATATTTTGATTACTGGCCACTGAAGAGCCAATATGACTGAAAGTGTTCCATTATATTTTACTCTGTGTTATACATAACAAAAAAAGTTGCATTTCATAAAGTATATTTTTGATTCATGTTCAGTAAACCCTTCATTTGTCACATACATTACAGCACTGAAAAATATCAGAGCACAGGGTCGGCCATGTTATGGCACCACTGGAGCTCAACAGTGGCAGCTTGGCCTGCACACCTGACCTTCTGATCAGAAACCTTCAGCCTTATCCGTTGAGCCACCACTGTCCAAGAGCCTTGTCAGGGTGCCAGGGTATCTCGAACTTATCCTGTGAACAGTGGGTGTGAGACAGGAACGCACTTCAGATGGGACACCACATACACCTACATCTAGGTGCAATTTAGCATAACCAATACAACTACTGGCACCTTTTGAACAGAGGGAGGAAACCAGAGAAACCAGAGGAAACCCAGCCCACGCATACATGACAGAATATACAAACCCTGTACAGACAGTAACCTGAGCTCAGACTTGAACCTAGGATCCTAGAATTGTGATGCCGTGATGTTACCTACTGCACCGGCCTAAAAAGCTCTTAAAATTCCAAATCTATTTGTTGCACACACACTATGATGTGTAGTGACATACTTGAACATTTGAGCAACAAGGTGCTGCAAGTATGCATGGACAAATACAGTAAGTATTATTTTCATTTATACAGATAATTGTTTCCCTCCTTGAATTATTTTTGTTAAATAATTTGCAAATGTAACTGTGTTACTTCTACAAAAAAAAATGACATTTGTCATTCAAGTGTTGTTCATCTACAGTATATGAGCTGGTTGCGTTTCAGCCTGGTGCGTGAATGACTTCACTAATACAGACCAACAAATATGTTATTTATTTCCTTGTTTTGTATTTTAATTAAAAACAAGGTTTTCATCTTGTTATATATTTACTTGCGCCAGTAAATATAATATATCTTCACCTAAATGACAACTACTTCACAAGCTTTTCAGGAACCAAAACTAACGTTCATAAAATTACATTTAAATTTAGTTTCCACTCTCTACTGAGTAACAAGGGTATTTCATATGCAAACTAGGCTATCGGTGGGACTAGAAATCCTAGCTCCCCCTAAGAAAAGCTTATAAAGCTTAGTTTCAGCTTTAAAACGTGTTCCAGGACAGATGTCTGAATCTAAAGCCCTGAGTCATACAGGGATTTCACCCTGACTTCATGCTTCACTCATTTGAAACATACACACACTCACACACACACTCATACACACACACACACACACACACACTCACTCACTCACTCTATTGATGTCAACATACACATGCAATACTTTTAGAGTTATTGGTAAGAGAATTTGATCATTTGTCTCTTTTTGCTGCATCTCTCTATTTTATTATTCTTGAGTGATTGAAGGTAATGATTATTTATGTATTTATTTAATAGAGACGTGTCCATTTCTCTTTTTTAAGCAGGGGTGTGTATAAGGAGTGTGTATAAGAAACACAGGAGTGTGTTAATGCAAATTAACATGGTTCGAGGTGGCAAGTGTAAGGCCTAAACATGGCGAGGCATGCTGTCATAGGAAAATAATCAACAATGCAGTGCTGTCATGCGCCAAAGTTTTTTTGTTCTAGTTTTCTTATGACAACATGTCCTGACAACATGTTTTATTTCTGTTATACCACAGACTTTTGCTAACAGTAAAAAAAAGTTTTTATCTGTTCATAGTTATATTTAATGATGTGAAAAGTCAGTGAAACCTTATAGCAACTTTATAACTTATTGTTTTCACCTTATAGCAACTATCTCTCTATCTTCTCTCTCTTGAAGTTAGACAAACAAAAATGCACTTTACTATGTTACAGAAAAACTGCAAAGCCTAAACTTCTTTGTCCTGAAGATGTCAGAAAATTTACAGAATTACCTCTGACTGCTAGAAAGCACTGACACTGGAGACTCCTATCATAAATGTTAAATAAACATCTACAGAAAAATAAATTTAGCTGAATATAAAGTTTTTTAATTCTGTTTATTGCAGAACATACTATGTGAAATGTTACTATAAAAAGGAATATGTATTAAAACATGTGCATTCATATAAAGCTTGCAGCTGCACTACTGTCAGATCTGTTATAGAAAATTAATCAACATTTGAACAATCAAAATCCAGAATTCAACAGTGCTGTGGTAAGTTTGTTTATTTAATATACATATTTAATTGTATTTATTTTTAACTATGCATCAATAATAAAAAAATACTCACTGACCATTTTATTAGGAACACCTGTACACCTGCATGTTAATGCAGTTATCTGATCAGCCAATCATGTGACAGCAGTGCAATGCATAAAATCATACAGTTACAGGACAAAAGCTTTAGTTAATGTCTACATCAAATATCCAAATAAGTTGGGTATGTGATCTCAGTGAACTTTGTTCGTGGTATGGCTGTTGGTGCCAGATGGGATAGTTTGTACAGTGCAGAGGTGGAGTAATGTAGTTATTACCAGAGTATCTCTGGGATTTTAGTCTTGTCCAAATCTATCACTTCAGCAATTTTTAAGGACCAAGTGTGCATCCGTCTGGAAAGATTATGCCATATTTCACCTTCTATACAGTGCATCCGGAAAACATTCACAGCACTTCACTTTTTCCACATTTTGTTACGTTACAGCCTTATTCCAAAATGAATTAAATTCATTATTTTCCTCAAAATTCTACAAACAATACCCCATAATGTCTTTGCAAATTTATTAAAAATAAAAAACTAAAAAGCGCATGTACATAAGTATTCACAGCCTTTGCTCAAAACTGTGTTGAAGCTCCTTTGGCACCAATTACAGCCTCAAATCTATTTGAGTATAATGGTACATAATAATGGTAATCTTCTTTGCAGGACCTCTCAAGCTCCATCAGGTTGGATGTTGAGCGTCGGTGCACAGCCATTTTCAGATCTCTCCAGAGATGTTCAATTGGGTTCAAGTCTGGGCTCTGGCTAGGCCACTCAAGGACATTCACAGAGTTGTCCTGTAGCCACTCCGTCGTTGTCTTGGCTGTGTGCTTAGGGTTGTTGTCCTGTTGGAAGATAAACCTTCGCCCCCAGTCTGAGGTCCAGAGTGCTCTGGAGCAGGTTTTCATCAAGGATGTCTCTGTACATTGCTGCATTCATCTTTTCCTCGATCCTGACTAGTCACCCAGTTCCTACCGCTGAAAAACATCCCCACAGTATGATGCTGCCACCACCATGCTTAACTGTAGGGATGGTATTGGCCAGGTGATGAGTGGTGCCTGGTTTCCTTGCCTGGTTGCCATTCAGGCCAAAGAGTTCAATCTTTGTTTCATCATGGTCTGAGAGTCCTTCAGGTGCCTTATGTCAAACTCCAGGTGGGCTGTCACGTGCCTTTAACCGAGGAGTGGCTTCCGTCTGGCCACCCTACCATACAGGCCAGATTGGTTTAATTGAGTTCTGCAGAGATGGTTGTTCTTCTGGAAGATTCTCCTCTCTCCACAGAGACATGCTGGAGCTCTGTCAGAGTGACCATCGGGTTTTTGGTCACCTCCTTGACTAAGTCCCTTCTCCCCCGATCGCTCAGTTTGGCCAGGCAGTCAGCTCTAGGAAGAGTCCTGGTGGTTCCAAACTTCTTACATTTATGGATGATGTAGGCCACTGTGCTCATTGGGACCTTCAATGCTGCAGAAATGTTTCTGTACCCTTCCCCAGATCTGTGCCTTGATACAATCCTGTCTCGAAGGTTTGCTGACAATTCCTTGGACTTCATGGCTTGGTTAATGCTCTGACATGCATTGTTAACTGTGGGACCTTATATAGACAGGTGTGTGCCTTTCCAAATCATGTCCAATCAACTGAATTTACCACAGGTGGACTCCAATCAAGTTGTAGAAACATCTCAAAGATGATTAGTGGAAATAGGATGCACCTGAGCTCAATTTTGAGTGTCATGGCAAAGGCTGTGAATATTTATGTACATGTGCTTTTTTTTTCATAAATTTGCAAAGATTTCAAACAAACTTTTTTCAGGTTGTCATTATGGGGTATTGATTGTAGAACTTTGAGGAAAATAATGAATTGAATCAATTTTGGAATAAGTCTGTAATATAACAAAATGCAGAAAAGTGAAGTGCTGTGAATACTTTCCGGATGCACTGAATATGTCAGAAACAGAAGATAACATTGGGTTCCATTCCTGTCAGCCGGGAACCATCTGAGACTACAGTGGGAACAATCTCACCAAAACTGGACATTTGGCCTTTTTCCACTCTTCAACTGTCTACTATTAGTGTGTACAGGCTGACAGGCTGGAACCTGATTTGATCTTCTTAAGGTTCAACATGTTGCTCATTCTGAGATGCTTTTCTGCTCACCACAATTGTAAAGAGTAGTTATTTGAGCTACCATAGCCTTCCTGTCAGCTCAAAGCAAAATGGCCATTTACCTTTGAACTCTCTCATCAACAAGGTGTTTCAGCCCACAGAACTGTCACTCAGTGGATGTTTTTTTTCACCATTCTTTGTAAACTCTAGAGACTGTTGTGTGAGACAATCCGAGGACATCAGCAGTTTCCGAAATAATTAAACCAGCCCGTCTGGCACCAACAACCAAACAATCAGAGTCACTAAGATCACTAAGATCTTTCCCCATTCTGATATTTGATGTAAACATTAACTGGAATTCTTGACCTGTAACCTGTATTTATGCATTGCACTGTTTGGCTGATTAGATAATTGCATGAATGTGCAGGCCTACAGGTGTTCCTAATAAAGTGGTTGGTGAGTGTGTATTTCAGTATACAGTTTATGCAGTGCTAAGCTTGCTTTACTTGCAATGAGTGCCACCGTGTGTATGTTTGTATATGAGTACAGCTCAGCCGTTTAAACATGGAGGATGTAGTTACATAAAACCACACACAGATGTCAGGGTAGAGTTATCTTCCATCTTCTGTCACAGTTCTTCAATTTGACTCCAAAGACTAATGAGTGTCAGGTTTCCTGATTCAGTTTTGGATTAAGTTCATTTCTAGAATCCAGAATTGCTTTTAACGGATACCAGAAATTAACAAGGGCATTTAATCTGAAACATAGATTTCACAGAAAAACAAGGCAGCATTGTGCCCTTTGGAAAACAAGCATACAGCGTGTATTTTTCTCAAATAATTTATTAGCTGATCATTGTTATGGTTTGCTCACATGTGCCTTGTGGCTGCACACTCAGAAATAAAGGTACCTAATTGTACTTTTCCTTGTCTCTGTTCATCTTTTGTGTGTTTCTTTCACCTGGAAACTTGAATGTAGTGTAAGATTTATGTAAGATTTATTCTAAAAACTAATTAAAAGCACACCACATGCACCTTCCCAGGTAAAAATAAATACTAAAGGTACAAAAGATATGCTCTTAATGATACCACCCCATCTACAAGAAAAAGTACAGTTTACTTTTGCAGGTACCTTCAAGGGAAAACCTTACACAGAGTCAACCCACGGAAAGCCGCTGGACCAGATAACATTCCTGACAGAGTGCTCAGCGGATGTGCAGACCAGCTGGCAGATGTTCTCACTGATATCTTCAACATCTCTCTGAGCAGCATCATCGTTCCCAGCGTGCTTCAAGGTTACCTCATTGGGAGACCTAAGTCAGTCTGGTTTGGGAACAGCATCTCCAACACCACTACACTGAGCACGGGGGCCCCCCAGGGCCATGTGCTCAGTCCACTGCTGTTCACTCTGTTGACTCATGACTGTGCAGCAAATGCACAGCTCCAATCACATCATCAATGTCACAGATGACACGACCATGGTGGGTCTCATCAGCAAGAACAAGTCAGCATACAGAGACGAGGTGCAACGCAAAAAACCTGTCTCTGAATGTAGACAAAACAAAAGAGATGATTGTTGACTTCAGGAGAGCACGGAGCGACCACTCTCCACTGAACATCTATGGCTCCTCCGTGGAGATTGTCAACAGCACCAAATTCCTTGGTGTTGACCTGGTGGATAACCTCACCTGGTCCCTCAACACCAGCTCCATAACTTAAAAACGCCAGCAGCGGCTCTACTTTCTGCAAAGACTGAAAAATGCCCCTCTCCCACCCCTCGTTTCCCACACCACATTCTACAGAGGAACCACTGAGAGCATCCCGAGCAGCTGCATCACTGTCTGGTTTGGAAATTGCAGTGTACCGGATCTGCAAATTGACAAGCATTGTGGATGACTCCACACACCCCTCACACACTCAACTCTTCACCCTCCTGCCATTTGGAAAAAGGTACAGAAGCGTTTGGGCCCTCATGGTAAGACTGTGTTACAGCTTCTTCCCCCAAGCCATCAGACTCCTCAGTACTCAGTGACTGGACTGACACACACACACACACATACTGAACTGAACACCATCCCACTCCCCTTGCAATTTTTGCACATTTCTGTACTGACAACCTGTATTTTTGCTGCTACTGTACTTATAAAATATTATAAGTTGTAATATAATAATATTATATTATGTTATTAAAATATTATGTTCAGTTTCTTGTCACCACTTTACTTTTTACCTGGCTGCTACTGCGATAACTACTATGTCCACATATGGTATAAGCAAATCTGCTGAATACTATGTCATAGTATGTTATGCTTATATTCACAGCATTTTAAAAATGTTACTTATTTATTTAAATGATACTGTTATTCTTTTGCAGTTAATCTATTTTCACTACCTGTTATATTGGATAATTCCATGTACTGGTCGCTTACACTGCCTATTGTCCTGTTTTAGTAGTTATTGTACTGTCATGTGTTGTTTGCACATACACTTTGTGTAGGTCTTTTTTTAGTTCTGTGTCATCACATGTGGTTAGTGTGTTGTTTTATGTAGAATCATGGTCCTAGAGGAACGTTGTTTCATTTCGTTATGTACCGTACCCGCTGTATATGGTTGAAATGACAATAAAAAGCCACTTGACTTGACTTGTTGGTGATGTTGCAAATTGTTGTTTTGGTTCTTCACAAATATTCTGTCATCAACTGCTGTTATTTTCCTTGGCTGACTTATTCAATGTCTGGTTGACCTGCGGACCTGCCTGGTGTGTTCCTTGGTCTTCATGATGCTCTCTGCGCTTTCAACAGAACCCTGAGACTATCACAGAGCAGGTGCATTTATACAGAGACTTGATTACACACAGGTGGATTCTATTTATCACCATCAGTCATTTAGGACAACATTGGATCATTCAGAGATCCTCGCTGAACTTCTGGAGTGAGTTTGCTGCACTGAAAGTAAAGGAGCCGAATCATTTTGCACGCACCACTTTTCAGTTTTTTATTTGCTAAAAAAGTTTAAAATATCCAATAGATTTCGTTCCACTTCACAATTGTGTCCCACTTGTTGGTGATTCTTCACAAAAAAATACAATTTTATATCTTTATGTTTGAAGCCTGAAATGTGGCAAAAGGTTGAAAGGTTCAAGGGGGCCGAATACTTTCGCAAGGCACTGTATACTTGAAAATAAAATAAATGAAATGAATTAATAAAATGTATAAAAATTCGAAATAAAAACAGTATAGAACATTTAATTTACATATTGTTACCTCCCATGGTTAATAGCTTAAAAAGATAACACTATTTAAACACTATTTAAAATGACAAAATAAACACCGTACATAAAACTTGTCTTTTATACATTGCTTTTTTCCTCCAGAATATATTTCTTTAAATGGTAATATAATAAATAAATAAATAATAATTACATTTTAAATCTCCTCCGAAATGTGATGATAAATATAAAAACTAATAAATACATTTATTTGAAATTTACGTCCAAATATTCTTCTTTCCTGTTAAATCCATGCCTCTTCCGCCCTCGCGGGGGCGCGCACGCAGCGCGCGAGACCTGACGCTCCGGTTCCAACCAACCCCCTTTACAATTCAGAAAGCGCGAGACTGGAGCGCGCTCTTCATCTGGGGCTGTAGAACCGGGAGGAAGTGTGCGCGTCGCGTCAGCGCGAGCCTAGTTTAAAAGTGATTTAACGGCAGATTACTTAATTTCTGAACTCGGGTGTGGGAGAAAACGCCTCGCCGTGTACGACTGGAACGAGAAAGAGCAATGTCTCGTTAAATATTCTGCGGTTTTGTCAACGTAGGCTCGATTTTATTTCGGGATAAGACATGAAAGACCAAGGTGAGGAACGTTAGCTAAGTTAGTTAGCAGCTCCGCTAACATTTAACGATATATTTTTTTAAAAGGTTTTTGGATTGGCATTAAAGCTGAAAAAAAGAAACCCTTCAACTGGAATTAAATCTGTTTTTGCTGCTAGGACTGTATATATTCTAATACATATTTTGGAGGATATATTTGATCACTCATGTGCCGCTTCAAAAAAGTAGGTTACCAGACATGGTAAGTAAAAAAAAAACAAACCACAAATAAATTTGATCCCTTTGTGATATTGTTGGACGTTGCTCCCTTTTGCCATGTAGGTAATGTTAGCTAAAAGTTTGCATGAACTGTTGGAAAGTCACGCCTTTGTATGCTCTATTGTAACATATAGCATAACTGTTAGCTAGGCGGCTAACTATTAGCCATCATTTGTTCTAGAAATAGCTGAACGTTATAGCATGAGTCACTGTAACAAACAGCCGGCTTTAAACCCTGTACAAGTTTACTCCGTGAACCGACAGAAGCTGTTTGGGGGAAAACATCTCCGACTGACTGTGTGTGTGCGCCATTTTTTATTGATTTGTTTGCTAGCGACTTCTTATTGTTTGTATCCACTTGATGTTAAGCGCAGAAAAGAATCCAGTTAGTTCGTTTTAATGCTCAGGATTATCCATGCACAGTTTACACGTTTAACTTTTTGTTGTCCCCCCCCCCTTTGTAGTCTTTGTAGACTAATATAGTCACATTAGTCTAAATAAAAAGATTTGTATCAAAATAAATGTAACCGCTCTTTCAGTATTGTTATGGAAGCTGCTTAAGTCTTTGAAATGTTGCAAACTACAAGCCAAGATCGCTTTTTGATAAAGTGATCAAAGCAGGGCTGATACAATGAGATTCCAGTGATAGCAGCGATTCGATACTTGATCACTTGAAGCACTGGATCTGAGAGGATTTGATTATATTCTTTAGGAGATGATTTGATATTTGTGGTGAGGTGGGGAGGGAATGACTGCATGTGTCTGCTATAACTAAAACTAACTTGCTTCGTGGATGTTCTGCTGTTTGAACATTGTGATTATTGCTGTTTACATGGTAGTTTCTTAATCGGAGTATTGTCTTAATCGGGTTAATATGGGGATTATTGTTGTCCTTGTAAACGTTCTGCTTGGCACATCGCCGCTGAAGAAGCCTTTACTGGTCACATACATTACAGCACGGTGGAATTTTTTTCTTCACATACTCCAGTATGTTAGGAGGTTGGGGTCAGAGTGCAGGGTCAGCCATAATACAGCGCCCCTGGAGCAGAGAGGGTTAAGGGCCTTACTCAAGGGCCCAACAGTGGCAGGTTGGCAGTGCTGGGGTTTGAACCCCGACCTTCCCATCAGTAACCCAGAGCCCTAACCTTAAGAGGAATAAAACACTCTGGGACGTGCTGTTGTTTGAGAGTAATAGACAGATTGTGGGAACAGTAGTCATCACAGCACCAAATCATTTATTAGTTTTCTATAACATCATGTCTTGTCATGTTTTAATCCTGCCTTCATACCAGTATCAAGTCACTCGTGTCCATGTAGAAACCGTTCCTTATCGCTTGTACAGCTTTTTACAGTTCTCAGAAAATATTGTCTTGCCTAAAGTACTATTTTAAAGTTGCAGTTAAATGTAGGATTTGTTTTCTACTGTTGTTGTGGATTGTGGCGTTCGGACTCTGTGAAACCTGGGCAGATCTAGTTAATCATGCATCCTATGCTCTCCAGTTTTAAGCCAGACCTCAAATTTTGCTTACTATATTTGTGAGCCATGGAGAAACCAAATCACTAAATAGAAGAAGAAAAAAAGGAAATGAGAGGGGGAAAAAACGCAGTCATGTCATATGTCGTTAGGGTTTTATATTTTCCTTTCACATCCACAAATTAGTTTGTGCGTCTACCAGTGAGCGCTTTTAAAATGAGTAAACTCTGCTTTAAAGCAGTAGTTTGGTGACCAATAAACTTCAGTAAATTAGCACGGAATGGAAATGACATCATCTGTCGTTAACATGTTTGGGCCAGCTTTTTTTATTTTTTATTATTATTATTATTATTATTTATTTTTAACGCTGCACTCCAGACATGCTGCATGAAACATTTTCTAATACCGTGTTATGATGGTGGAAGCGGACACATCATGATCTCAGTATTTTAAGGTTCAAACTGGCGTTTTATTAACGAGTTAAACGCACAAACCACTTCACTGGACAATGTTTTCTTCTCATGCGGTGTTACTTTTCTTTTTCTGTAATGTTTTATGGCTTAATATTTAAATCTCCCAACTATCATAAATCGCTAGCTACTTATCATCCAGGGAAAATGTGCAATATAGAAGGACACGATCAATCAATATTCACATTTGGTTTACATGTTGATAGAAGAGGGTGGACTCAAGGCCGCAGAGTTAGCTGTAGATGTTTTATATATGCTCTATGAGATTAACAAACGTCTGTATAATCTATGATTGATCTGATTCATTTACTGTTTGTATGGAGTCTAAGTATTCTGACACATTAAAAAATCTTCACTGCAAAGGAAAAGTTAATATCATCTGATAAAAGGAGATATTACCTACATTAGTTAGCAATGTACTTTCTAAACTGATCTTTCCAGACATCCAAAGTTGTTTTTTTATTTTTTATTTTTATATAATATAAAAGAAGCCGGCTTTATTTACATTTATTCCTTTAGCAGGCGCTTTTATCCAAAGCGGCTTACAAATTATGAAATACAAGCAAAGCGATATCAATACAATCAAGCTTGGATCAATACAAGTAGTGCCACCACAAAAGATTTAAATAAGGATAATGTGGGGTTGGTGTTTTAGGATTACTTAGCTGTTCACGGAAGAGGTGGGTCTTTACCTGTTTTTTGAAGATGGTGACAGATTCTGTGGTCCGGATGGAGGTTGGAAGTTCATCACACCACTGAGGGACAGTCAGTGTGAAAGTTCTGGAAAACGACCTTGAGCCACGCTGAGTCTTCACCACTAAGCGTCGGACATTATTTGCCACATATACATTACAGTACAGTGAAAAATCCCATATCTCGGCTTGTTAGGAAGCTTGGGTCAGAGAGGGTTAAGGCCTTGAACCCCGCGATCATTAAGATACATGCATTATGAGAAGTAAACTGGATTGAAAAGTGCACGATCATAATGGGCGCTAATTTTTTTTTTTTTCTTATTTACAGGTTATTACGTATATGTTGAGATTGAGGGATTGTATAATATGAAGCAGTTCTGAAGGCCCTTCTTAATTAAACTGATTATTTCAACAATGCCTCCATGTGAAAATGGTGGGCTGCACCCCCTCGACTTTCTCTAATGTACGTAAGCATGCGTAATCAACTGTTTGCTTGTGTGACTGCATGTTCATGTTGACTATGTAACTACTTACATCAGATTTCCTCATCGCGCCACCCACTCTTCATTTGAACTTTTGCTGACCGTGGCATATTAGTGAAGCATAATCAATTATATTAATTTCCATACAGCCAGGCTTGTATTCATCTTCTCAAAGCAGACTTATGCCATCAGAAGTCATGACCTTTCCATACCACTGGAATTATGGGATTGAACATTGACATTGACCTTTTTTATGTGGTAGTTTTGGAGATCCTTAACACCCTGGAGCGCTGTTATGCATATTTTTTTTTATTTTTTACAAAAATGAGATTTCAGACCCAGCAATGCTGGAGCTGTTCCCCATGACCCAAGCTGGAAATGATGGTAGATTTTCTTGGGCCAGAGACAGGAAATTACTAATTCACTGTAATGTACTTATAGCCACAGCCTACATGATAAACTATGCACTGGCTGGAATATACAAACGTCTTGAGTTGTGTGTGAACATAATGCTGTGGTCTATGCACAAAAGCCTTTTGTCGAGGAAGGGAAGTGGATAGACATTTTTTAACCCAATTCATCACACTTCTCAATCAGTACTGCAGTTGATTAGTGTGATGAATTGGGTTAAAAAGGTCTTCATTTTGATTAGATAGTTTTTAGGTGAGGAATTAAGGTGGTCAACCTTTGATAATAGCTATATAACTGTAGCTGCAACTAACATGAATTTGGATGCATGATTAATCTTTTGATTATTTTTCAGATAAACTGATTAGTAGCGTGACTTAAAATTAGGGATGGGATGCACCAAAATTTTGGACGCAGAAAATGGCATTTTTGGGTTTTGGCTGAAAGAGGGGGGTAAAAGTCATAAAATATTAGCCGAAAATATGTTAGCCCCTCGGTGCTCGGTACTTATCGTTGCATTGCAACATTACTAGATCCGTGATTTAAAGAACATTACTTTGACATGGAGAAAAAGCAGCGTGAACAGGACATGATTCAGGCAGAGCTGGAGGTGATGAAGGATTGACGCGTAGCACAGAGTAAAGTGTTCCAGAGAAATGGTGATGCGCAAACTCCTCAGTTTCTGACATGTTTGACGAGATTCTACAGGAAAGCGCCCAATCCACAGCAGCGCCACAACAAGCACAGCTACATTTTCCATTTCTTGTGCGAAGAGATGTGGTAGCTCAGCGGTTAAGATGTTGGACTTCTGATCGGTTGGTTGTGAGTTCAAAGCTCTGCCAAGCTGCCACTGTTGTGTCCCAGTGCTCCCACTGTTAACCCTCAACTGCTCTGTTGTATAAATGAGAGAACTGTAAGTCGCTCTGGATAAGGGCGTATGCCAAACGCTGTAATTTAATGTGTGTATTTCACTCGGATATCGATCTGCCCCAAGCACCAGCACAGAGAGTGAGAGACCATTCAGTGTAGCATCTCATGTTCTTGATGAGAAGAGGAACCGTCTCTCCTGCCAGAAAGCTGAGCAACTTGAAGAGAAACCTGCTACTTTTGTTTAAATGGAAAGCAGTCCAATTTGCTTTGTATATAGCAATTGCATAAAAATTCGTGTAGCTGCAAAACTTGAGGCTACATCTGTTTACAGTTTGATGCTGTTTTGCTCAATGACCTTAATTAATGTGGAAATACATTTACATAAACAGAATAGAGATCTAGTCCGTTACTTGTTGATTTGCGTATCATAAGGACAAAAATTTTTTTTTTATATTTGATTGTTACAGAACTGAATGAAGAATAATATATTTTATATAGGTTTTGTTTTGGTATGGTAACTTCAGTGAAAGTGTAAATTTGATTGGCTTGTAGTTTTTCAATTCAGATTCATGAAATGAATTAAAAAGTGTAATATTAACACACAATTATTTATACAAAAAAAAATTTAAATGTTTTTTTTTTATTATTACGTTTTCCGTTTCGGTCCACTACTTAAAATCTATATCGTATACCACATGTGTGTGCGTTTACAGCTCTGATTTTGTTTCAATTCTGACCTGACAGATGTAAAATAAATTCAAACAAATTTTCAGTGTGTGGAATCCGCTTCAATGCTTTGGGATTGATTTTAGTTTTCGGTGTCTGGATTCAGTGAATGGACTCATTTTGGGATCGACTTCGATGTGAACTCCGATGTTAGACATATTTGTTTCTGGGTGCTACTTTTGTGCCACAACAGTATAATCAAGGTTAAATTTGCCCTGTGAATTTGGCCATGGGCTTGTGAGCTAATAGGAAGAAGGTGGGCTAGACTGTGCTCTTTTTGGTGCATAGAAAATGGAGGAGCTGTTTATTAAGTAGCGCTCAAAACAAAATTTTCTCTTGTTCTTTTCCTTCTGTGAAAAAAATGATGCATACAAGGAATTTCATTGGTTATATTTACTTGGAATTTCCTTGGTTAAAACGTGTGGGAGTTTTATTTGTTGTGTTTTTTTTTTTTTTTTTTTTTGTCCCCCCACTTCCCCCTGCCTGCTATGATTTTTTTGTTGGTTATCAAAACTTAAGATAGTAGTTTGCTTCTAAAGTAAAGTAGCCCACAAATCCCCAAAGATGTTACAGACCTTGTATAATGTGCATAATTTCTATTTAGGACCTAAAGCACTAGTGAGTTTGTGCGTGTGGTGAAGAGAAACCTTTAATCCAGAAGTGGCCCGATGCAGTCTGACATGATGTTGAAGGGCGTGTCCTTTTTATTGGAAGGAGGGAGGAGAAAACCCCAAATAACCAATAGAGTCATGTGTGCATTACAGATGACGCACTCATGTTGTGGTGAAATTGTACATAAACTGAGTTCAGTGAAAACTTAAGTGTTCAAAGTGAACTCACCCAGGATGGCATAGCTCTGATGGCATCTCTTTTCCTCCAGAGGCAAGTTTTAAAAATAACCATAATTACAGTGTCAGAGAAAAGTGGGTCTAGTCGGTTGGGAATGGTCCTATATTCTCTCTCTTTGCTTTTTCCACTTCGTCATACTCACTTTTTCAACAAATCTGGGGTGCAGAATATAAGTCATCACATTTTCAGGGTTAAACCATTTCCCTAATTTGGATTTGGTTGATTTTGTGCTAAATAAACTTCAACGCCTCTTGTTTCAATTGAGAGTTGGAAGTGCAATATATCACACATAATGTTGTATACACGTGCTTTCGTGGGCTTTTTTGACTCGGTGTGGTATGTTTGAAGTGTGAACGTCTTTTTGAGCCGAGGAGCAGTCCAGAGAACTGATCCCTGGTCCTCTTGAAAATGGTAATCTGGTGTTTGTGTCTACCAAACTCTGGCATACATTGCGTTTGACCCCACACAGAGTTAATTGATTGGTGCAACTTGTCAAGCTATTTCCTGTTTCTGCATTCTTGATGGTGGGAAAGGGCTCATTGTCAGCACTGTAATTAGCTCATCTTTGTGGTGCTTGCAATGAAAGCATCATGAAAAACCAAATATAATCTTGTACAAGAATGGCTTATTCATAAAGCATGACCTGTTCCCTGGAATGTTTCCTTTATTCCTTTACACCACAGCACTGTTGAATTCTCAAATGTGATTGGTCAGAAGGTGTTGATTAATTTTCTATAAAAGCAGCTCTGACAATAGTGCAGCTGCAAAGAACAGGTTTATATTAATGCACTTGTTCTAATATGTCATCATTTATGTAGTAACTTCTCATTCACACAGCAGATGCTTGCATGCTTGCTCGCGCTCTCTCTCTCTCGTTTAAAAACCATGTCATCATTGATATGAAGTTTTCTGTAAGATTTTTATTGAACATTTCTGGAAGGAGTCTACAGTGTCTGTGCTTTGTAACAGAGTGGTAAAGCTGTAACTTTTACGTTTTCAGACGTCTTTATGCCTTTTGTGGTTTCTTGGCAATGTGTCAAACTGCAATTTTTAAATTTGTTATTTATTTGTTTATTTTTGGTCTTAACTTCCCAGCTGTGTTTTTATTCCTTAATTTGTCAGTAGAGCAGATAAATACAAATGCAGCTTGTTTAAGCATACCAAATAAAGGCGTGTAGTCGTGAACGAGTAGCTAGCGAAGGCCAGCTCAGCTTCCTGTGTAATTCCTTTGCGATCTGCGATAAAACATTGGATCTAAAGGTGTTCATTTTGAGTGATTATTGCTAAGTTGTGCCTAATGATTGACCCCTGCACCATGATTCATCACAAACAACTTTTGTCAGCCTTCCGGTCAGACAGACGGCCATGTGTTTAGGCCTTGCAAAACATTCGGTCACTCTTTAGTTGATTGTTGGTGGTGAGTGGTTCAGTTGCAGTCTCTCAGGTCCGTGCCCCAACTGTAAACTTGGACACTGAGCTCATACAGGAAGAGGGGGGTGTGTGTGTTAATGAGAGAGACGAACTATAGACAATGATTTAATAGCCATTCAGTTTAACCCTGTAAGCTGTGATCACGTTAGTTGTTATCTCTGTAAATAAAAGCTCCTTCGATGCATTGTAAATGTCCTGTAGTTGGCAGTGGGTGTGTCTTCACAGCGATCATGAACAGAAGTTTAAATCCCTTCAGAGTAATTGTTGACCCCTTAATTATGGACCTTTTTAAACCCTTAACATTTTGTTTCTATGCTTCATTCTTGTACCTCTGGCTAGAAGAAGTGGATAGATCAGTAAATAAATGATTATACACACACACACACACACAGAGAGAGAGGGGGGGAGGTGGGAAGGAAACAAGTTATTTTTCAAGTCATTGATTTTGATGGCTCATAGTGTTCCTATAACCAACTGCTAAGAAAACATCAAAACCCCCAAATCCTGAGAGTTAACTTCAGATTGAGTCTGGCTTTATCGTGTCCTCTTTGTAATCTGCAGGTTGGTGTTTGTTGGACATGAGACGCATTACATTGAGAAAACATTTTATCATTTGATGCATTTTGTTTACTTCTAGGATAGTAGGCACAAGGCTAAACAAGGCAGACTTCAAGGCTAAATGTCCACTGCGTGAGAATTTGTCACCTAAAACTAACGAAAGAAAATGGGCGTGTGATTACAGGATAGTGTAGTGAGAGCGAAGATAAGTTTAGCTTCTTTCAACTTTATGCAAATTACTAAAATACAGAGGTAATTGATTTGAAATCCACTATTTCATGAGTCATTCAAGTCTATGCCTTGTAGACCGACTCACCTCTAAAGCAGCAACGGCAATGGAGAAGGGTGCAGAGGGAAATTCACGCTATAAACTAAAAGTTTGAGGATAAATAAAATTCTATAGGCGAGTCTATGACTTCTACAGAAGTTTCCATTGTAGCACATCATGTTTGCATTCTCAGCAAAAAGTTGTCAGCGACTGTTTTAGCTGTCAGATGTGGTGTTCTCTCCTTGAATCGAATGAAAATATATTCTAGCCTGGGTAGTGTTTTTATTTTCTCTCCATATGTGACTGTTTGTAATAAGCTAGCGAGATATATGATGTGTTTTTTGTGCTGCTTTTGTTGGAGAATTGACCTCAGACATGTTTCATATTTTTCATGGAGGGTATTCTATCTTCGCACAAATTCTGTCTTTTAACATGAATGAACACACACACGCCAGAAATATTAGCCTGATATAAGAGCAGGTGACACACTCCATATGTTGGGGGTTTGCAAGGTTTTACATTTACATTTATTCACTTGGCAGACGCTTTTATCCAAAGCGACTTACAAATAAGCAAAGCGATACATCAAGCAGAGAACAATACAAGTAGTGCTACTATACAAGATCCATTAATTGAATACCAGAGGAAGCAAAGTGCACAGAGTAGAGGTGTAAGTGCGTTGTGTGTGGGTTTTTTTTTGTTTTTTGTTTTTTTTTTTCCTCTAGGAGTTGGTTAGGTGTTCATGGAAATGGTGGGTCTTTAGCTGTTTTTTGAAGATAGTGAGATATTCTGCAGTCCGGAATGAGATCGGAAGAGCATTCCACCACTGGGGAACGGTAAGCGTGAAGGTTCTGGAAAGGGAAGTTACTGCAAAGGACATTATCACACCAAAGAACTTTGGAGTTCAGCTTCCAGTATCACCAGAGCCTGAGCTCTTAAGCAAGATCCTTAACGTTAAACTGCTTAGCCTGAAACTTGATTAGATTCTGTGTCACTTGTATACCGCTTTGAATAAACGCACCTCCCAAAAAAGAAAAAATAGAAAAGACGTAACTCCTCGACATCTCATTTGCGGACCTTCCACATTTTCAACTGTTTCGCTAACCGTATTAGTTTTTTTTCTTCTCCTCCTCCTTCTTCTTCTTCTTCTTCTTCTTGATATTGTGACTAGAAAGGGAGTGAAAACGAGAAGCTGTGACCTTGACCTGTAGCAGTCTGTGACATATGTATGTGGTCTCATAGGCGTTGCACAGTTTTGATTCTCAGAATGTAGAAATTTCGGAAGAGCGAGCCTTTTAGCCTCGATAGGTTTAAATAAAAAAAAAAAGGCCTGCTGTGTCCATTTCTGCTTTGTAGCCCTGTCTGAAAACAAACATTACATATCTGACAAGTAATAAAGAAATAAACAAAATGGCAGTCTCTCTAAGGCAGAACATTTTCCAGTTTTTCTTTCAGCCCTCAAGGCTGAGTTCAGAACGGCAAAGCTAAGTCAGAAAGGCGAGGCCGCTCCATGACTGGAGATTCCATTTGATATGCCAACTAATCCCGGAGCTCTGCGTTTTCGTGCAGAATCAACAGCAACAGTTCATCATGCTCCGACTAATGGCTGGATCTGTAATGCTGTCGGTTTAAAATATCTAAGAAAGTATCCTGAATCTTGGGAGACTTCATGGAGTGATGTTAACCCACTTGGATAAAGTAGGACAAAGTTTCCTGCACACTCTCTGCAACGTGACTACATGGTCAGGACTTAATTATGGTCCTCCTTATTTTGTCCTTCGTCGCATCCAAGTGAATTATAGCATCCCACTATACTTAATACTTTCAAGATGTGTTTTGGGCACCGCAGTGCAGACTCCTGCATGATGCAGAGGCATGTGTTCTAGCTTCTGTGACCTAGTTAAAGCACTTTTAAGGTGTCCCTGAAATTCAAAAAAGGTGGTTGTGAGCTTTTTGTTTGTGTCCTTTAGTGTTCTATTTACCAGTGTTTTACTATACAATAGTATATCCAGAACACAATACAAATTTTTTTTCCAGATATTATAGTTTCTCACATCGGGGAACACATATTACAATTTTTGATGACTCGAACTGCAATTTTGTGCTTGTCCAATAATGCTTTCTAGAACATGTATATGTCCTGCCCCCAGTGCATGTCTTGCTCTTCAGTAGCTGCTCATTAGCAGTAAACATAGTTTGTCAGTGAGTTTATGGATCTGTATTTCTGCACGTTTTCCCTTTTGCAACTGTGAATGAACTGTTGGAGTTTATTCATTTGGAAAATGGTGGAGTTTGCGTGAGTTGGTCGTTGTGAGTCTTACCTACTTGCTGGAATGTTGCCATCTCAGTCTAATTAAGAATTCCATCTTTATACAAGGTCACCATCAGTAAGAGTCAGCAATATCATTGTATCTGCCGCTCAGATGCATCAGATCTCTCCAGTGATGACCTCGTCGTCTAGGATGTCATCCTGGTTATAGTGGACATGTGTGGGTGAAGGCAGCAGTGAGAAATCCTCTACGGCTGAAGAAAAAAGACTTGTTTTAAACTTTAGCTAGTTCATCAGGTTTAGCTTAATGTGGACACCTGACCGTCCGATCCATGAGTGCCCATTCCCTTACCATTAGCAGTAACAGAGAGTTGGTCTCCCTTTTGCTTTTATGACAGTTTAAACTCTTCTGGGAAGGTTTACCACTAGGTTTTGGAGCGTGACAGTGGATTTGTGCCCATTGAACCGCAAGAGCATTAATGAGGTCAGGTGCTGATGTCCAGTGAATAGGCTTGGTACACTTTCAGCTTTCTAATTCATCCCAATGGTGTCAGGCCACTCAAGTTCTTCTACTCCAACCGTGGCAAACCATGTCTTCATGGAGCTCGCTTTGAAACAAGTTTGAGCCTGTTCGTTCCAATGAAGGGAAATTGTAATGCTACTGCGTACAAAGACATTCTATACAATTGTGTGCTTCCAATTTTGTGCTAAAAGTTTGGGAAAGAACCACAGTTGCGTGTGATTGTCAGGTGTCCTCAAACTTTTGGCCATACAGTGTACTATTGCATTTGTTTTGATACAGCAGGGTGTGGTGTATACTGAATGCTTTTGGCTGTTCCAGGACTTCACGCCATCACGATTGCTTCTTATTGCAAAAGGAAACGCACCAGCATACAGAATCAAATCTCGGCTCTCAAACCATTTCATGTGTAATTTTAAAAATGGACGTACATTTGCATGTGTTTGGCTGTGTAGCTAAAGGATATGTGTCGGGTGTAATTTCAGTTACACCTCTCCGATATTCAGTAAACTTGTTGTAAATGTGTAGTGATCATTTAGAGTTGAGTATATATTCCGCAGTTACTGATCTCCACGTTACGATCACCTTGTTAGAACATGTCCGCACAGGGGAAGCTAGAGCGAGACTGAAGTTTCCTTGACATGCATCATTGTGCACACTGTGACACGCTGTGAATATTAATGGGAACTGGATGCGAGTGACCCTGTCGATTTTGATGCTGGAGGATTTGGGTTATTGTAACAGGCCAAGGAGTTCTGGTTCTGTAGCCAAGGCGCAAACCAAAAGCATATTTATTTGTCAGACATGACGCTTTTTTTTCCCTTCTGAAGAGTGTTTGGTTGTGATTGGAGTGGTTTTTCATGCAGTTGGCCATAATATTCAGACTGGATTGACTCAAAACGTACATGCAGCTTGTAGTTATTTAACGAAACCCAAAACGGCAGTGAGATCTGAGCAAAGGCTAATGAGGACCATGTTCCATTAGCATGGTTAACTTTAGCATGGTGCTGAAACTGAGAAGAGGAAGCTAACCTTGACCAGAGATTGGAATTAAGCATTTAAGTTTCATTAATTAATAGTACAGTTGGAAATACAGTAGTATTTACAATTGGCTGAAAAGTGGTGAATAGTTATCTTTCTCTAGAGCACTCAAGATTTCAGGACTAATCACGTTACCTTGCATGTTTATATCTTTGCTTCTTTTGAGCTGACCAGCAACTCATGCTGTTTGTGTGTGTCCTGCAATCATAAGTCTGATTACGTTCTCTAATGGGGTAAAACCTTTTTAGGTAGCTAAAGCCCCAGACTACACGTGTCCCAGCAGGAGACCTCGGCACAGCAAGTCTCCATCCCGGTGTTTTAAACGACCAGCAGTGTTTTATTGAGCTCAGCCAAGACTGGTGTCGAATTCTCACAAGAGAGCAGTTTGCGTGACGTGATACTCAATCATCCCAGTAACGCCATCCAGACCTCTTTTCTCTGCTTTTGTTTGCTTTCTCAGTCTTAGAAAATCAGTTGCCACAGGAAAAAAAAGCACAGCTAAACACAACTTTTCAGACCTTTTCAGGATGCAGTCCAAATACTGCAGTGTGTATAACAATAAAAACCTTTCCTACTGGAAAGATGACAGGCTGCTATAGATGTTTTTTTTTTTTTTTTTTTTTCGTTTTTTTTTTCCTTGCACCGATTTCCTTCTCTTTTCTGACCCTTCCATCTGCTAAACGACTTACTGGCCTTAAATCGAGGTGATCTTTAAACAAAAGCTTTATTTCCACCCACGCATTCCTACATGGAGACAGTCTTTTCATTCAGAACAACTCCTGCTGCATCTGGCCTCCATAACTACTCCATGGCTGAATTACCTCAGGACGTTTTTTTTTTCTTTTCTTTTTTTTTCTCCCTCTCCTTCTCCCCTCGTTCCTTCTTTCTTGTTCTGTTCTTCCAGGACGGCGTGCCAGGAGAGCACAGCCAACTACGTGCGGGTCCAACCTCTGAGGGAGGGCTGAGTAATGCTTGTGCTTTCTCTAGCTGTATGGCAAAAGAAGAGCTGGTAGTAAAGCTGTAAAAAATCTGCTGAGTGTTCTCTTCTACGGATGGGGAATAGACAGCGAGACAGTTAGACACAATGAGAGACTGCAGAAGAGAAATACACAGACAGCAAGAGAGACAGTGTTGGATAGATCAAGAAAGAGATGGCGATGCAGAGAGAGAAAAAGGAGTGAGAAACGGAAGTAGACAATGAGAGGCAGACGCAGAGAGAGACGGAAGCAGACAATGAGAGTCAGACGAAAAGAGCGAGCGAGGCAGCCCTGAATCACTAGTTTGCTAATAAAATGGTTTTGGTGATTAGGTGCTGACTCTGTGCTTGAGATCATCACTTCTGTCTGTCTGCCCCCACTGACTAGTGAATTGTCTTTCGTTCTTTGCTTACTGTCAGTAGAAACCCTGCGCTTAATCCTGTGACCGAAGATCACATGACACAAGTGGAGTAAACATCAGTGTCGAGATGTGATATCAAACACTTCCTTTAACACGGCACATAAGTTAGCCAAGCATAAAAGCTGAGGTGTTTATGGCTGAAAAGATCCTCGTAAAACTCCTTGGTAAGAAATGCAGCAACAGAGAATGGTAAAGAAACTACACTGTGCACTACAAGTGCACAGTGAAACCGCAAACATCACTCGAGCTTCGAGAACACAAATCTGTTATCTTTAACATCTTTATCTGAAATGTTGCAGATGACAGATGTGCTAAAACTCAGTTCTATCCTTTAAGCTAATCTTCAGATTCCATCCACAGATTTAGAAATGTATTTTTATGTGGTTGTCAGTGAAGAGGAGAGAGTTAAGCAGGCAGAACTAAAGCAGGCCAGCTCAGAACCGCGCAAAAGAGCTTTTTGTGGTTGCTTTGCGTTTTGCTTCAGAGTTTTATTGATTCTGGGGAATGAAGCAGAAAAGTTTGTTTTTAAAAGTCCACTAAGAAGTGGGACTTGTGCGAGTTCAAACTAGTCCTTACAGCATTGAGGTTTTTTGTGATCGTTGTGACCAAAAATGCTTGAAATTGTGAATTTGTGGTGTTTTTTTGTGATTTTTCTTTTTCTTTTTTCACAAAACCATTTGAATTGAAGGAATTGCAAGAAATAGTTTTGCACAGTCTTTCACTGTGATGTTTGTTGGTAAATGAGCCATTTTAGCTATGCTCATGTTTGAAGCATATGAAACGAATAGGGCTTTGCGAAAAATCACACGCTCTTACAAATATTTTGCAAATAATCTTGCTTTTTGAGCTGGTAACAGAGAAAGCAGTGGGTGGGGGCGGAGGTTTATAAGTACTATCATTTCAAAACAAAAAAGCCATGGAGGAACTTTTTTTTCTTTTCTTTCAAAATTCATCATTATGACTGACTTTCCAGGTGATAGCTCCTCTGTCTCTTGCTTAATGATGTGAACAAAATCTCTCCACTAAGCTAGTAAATTCTACCAACAAGCTAGCTTCTCTGTGATGTGATGGACTGCGGCAGCCACACCAATCAGAATCGTTTCTCACACACGCAGCGAAGGCGGCTTTTCAGTGTTCTGCATGTAGTAAGGAACTTCGGGCGGCTGTGGCACAGGTGGTAGACCCTGAACCCCAAGTTGCTCCTGATGGCAAGTTATCACCTTACATGGCAGCTCTGCTACCACTGGTGTGTGAATGGGGGAATGAGAACCCAGTAAAGCGCTTTGGAACCGCTAAGTTTATATATATAAAAAAAAAAAAAGGACCGTATAAGAGCAGACAATTTACCATTCATTTGTCCAAATTTCTCAGCGTTGCTCGTCATTAAGCATGCGGCTATTACTATTGCTGCTGCTACTACTAAACGTAATGGTGAAATGCACTAATTTAAATCAGCAATGAAGGAGTGTTTAAATAGTGCCCCACAGCACTACACTCGGAGGGCAACAAGTTTTGGCATTTGCAGCAGTCAGACACTTCACTGTTGGCGGCTGCTACAAAATTTCATACGGAAGGTGGTCACTGATAAGAGGCTCTTTCTAAAATCGTATACTTCAGTATATGTATATTTCAGAGCTATGTTTTGATTATGCTTGGTGCCCTTCATCAAAATGGCATTTCCTGAAACTGCCATGCCTTTACCACTTTAACCAGCATGAAAGCACCATTCATTTTCTCAAGACCTTTCAGACTAACTTCATTTGGGTCAGTGTGCATGCCCAGATTTTGCATTCGCTCTTCATTCTCTCCCTGGAAAGTGCATACATTCTCAAATTTACAGTTGAAACCAAAGAACAACGCTTTGTTTACTTTCAGTCAACATGGAGATTCCTACAGAAGCTGGTTGTTTCCATGAACATCCATGAATCTTGTACAGCCCTTGTGAATGAAAGTGTTCAAATTAAAATAATTGAGACGTTTATAATGTCAGCCGTATTCATGAATTCTGATAATTGCCTTACATTGAATTTTTTTTTTTACATGGAATACAATAGGCTTGCTGCGATAACTGATGTTTCCGGTGTTGGGGCCGCACATTCCACGTTTCAGTTCATCCCAAAGGTGTTCAGTGGGGTTGAGTTCAGGGCTCTGTGCAGCCATCACCCTTCATGTCTGTGACTTTCCAGTGTCCACACCTTCCATGTCTTTATGGATCTTGCTTTGTGCACAGGGGCATTGTATTGTTGGAACAGGTTTAGGCCTCCTAGTTTCAGTGAAGGGGAATTTTAATGTTACAGCATACAAAGACATTCTATACAATTGTGTGCTTCCAACTTTGTGGCAGCAGTTTGGGGAAGACCCACATATGGATGTGATGTTCTGGTATCCGCAAACTATTTGCCACATTGTGTACCTATGTGTAAACCTTTTGACTTTAAAAAATAAATAAATAAATATAAATTAACAAAATTATCATCTATTAATTAGATTAAATATAAGTACAGTTTGTTGGATGTGTTCTTTTGATCAGAGCAACAGCTGAACACAGGGTGATGGTCAGTTGTGAAGTTTTTTATTTATTTATTTTTTGTCTCTCCCCCACCCCCCGTTGCACGATCATCAAAAGTGAAAATAAGCTAGTGTACTTCAGAGATGCCTACAACTTGAACATGTTGTAAGAGGCTTGACGGGGAAGTGGGTTTTACGAAAGAAGGTCCAGGTTAAATCGCTATTTGTACATGATTAGTTTCACAAAACAGCAAAAGGAGGTATTGATGGTTAAAATAATCCCAGTAAATTCTAATGCAAAATTTCATTTTCAAGCTTCAGGCTGCTCCTTATATCAGACTGTTGATGCTGTGATGTGAAACCAGTTTATGTGGCTTCTAGATAAAGCTACGACCTTGTTTAACTCTCCGATGTAGTTTTGTGTGTTCATAGAGAACAGTGGTCTTCAGAGTCAAAATGCAGAGATGTTTGACACTTCCATAAAATGTTAGAGCTTTAAGTTTTCCGACATTCCGGAGATAGTTTACTCCTTGTGATTTCTGGGTAACATGAGGTGATGTGTTTTTTGGAGCGAGAGAAAGAGAGGCTGGTGAGAGAACTTCTATAACATAAGTGAAAACAGGAACTGACTTGTTTCTATGTCATTAAATGTAACTAAGTGGTTGCAATGCGTGATGTCCTTCTTTAATAAATACCAACTGTAATTGTTGGTGAATTGAGGTGTAAAATGCTCTATAGGAAAAATAATCAACTTCCAGGTGTTTATCCAATTAGTTTGTGCTTTACACCACCCTGTTGTGTTTTTATTCCTTTATGAGCACTGTGCAATAACAGTGGCCTTAAGTTTATGGCGTTCCACTCTGTACACAATGTTACCAGTTAAAATCAAATCCTGTAGCGTCACATCTGCTGCACGACAGATTATATGATTAATGTTCCCTTATCTCTAATCTTCCAATGCTGTCGGTCCTATTGGTGAATTTTTATACAGACATCTTGGCAACGTTCACATTCCAAGATTTTGGAATTTGTGACTCTAGCAGAACCCGTCTGTCAGCCTTCGTTAGTTGCTGAGGTGCTAAATAGTCTGCTAGCGAGCACCTAATCCTCTTAATAGATTTTACTTCACAACAAACTAAAGACACTGTATATGTCTGGTTATGTGGAATTTTTTTTATATTTTTAACCAAAATTAAAAAATAAACAAGAATTCTCAAACCAGCCAAAAAATGTTAGTGATCTAAAAATGTAATCCGCACTTTCAGTTCTGCTTTCAGATATATAGATTGACGTTAACTCGCTTTGTGTTTATAAATATTGAAGGAGTGTCCTGCTCTTTTCCTGTGTTGGCTATTCATGATATTGCTACTTCATGAGTCTTGCTTTTCTAACAGCAAGCGGATTTCGTGTCTGCACGTTTTGTTTGCTGCACTCTTTTTTTTTTTTTTTCTTTCTTTTTTTTTTTTTTAGCCCTCTCAGTCCTCAGCCCTTATGTACAAAGGGATACGGTTGCTATGCTGATTCTGACCCCGATGACTTAACAACTTTGTGGCTTTGCCATGTATAATTTTAGATATGCAGTGTGTCGCTGATGTGGGTGAGGAAGCTTGTTTGAAGCAGCATGTTGCTTGCATCTGTATGACGCTTCCTGCGTTTGCTCTGCACCCATAGCATGCGAACGTGTGAGGGGGAAAATGTATTGCCTACATGATCAGGGCTCGTGTGTAGGGTGCATGTATAGAACAGACATTACTGCAGGGGTCTTGCATGAAGCAGGCTTAAACAGCAGAAATGGGTCGATCCGCTCTCATCTGTTACGTTGTGGTCTGCTGAGGAAATAACGAATAGGTGGTACGGATACTTTGTGGTGAACCTACAGCTCTTGGTGATGTTTATGTTGTCCTTTTGATCAGGACGGGAGATGAATTGGAGAAAATGGAGAGTGTAAGCAAAGCTTGATAATAATTCTAGCCCGGTCACTGGTTAAATTTCTGCCAACTGTGGAAAAACATACAGGGGAGTGTTGTTTTTTTTTTTTTTTTTAAATAGATATATATATATATATATATATATATATATATATAAGATTACAGTTGAATAAATCGGCGAATGGAAAAGGTGCATTATACAATGTTGATTGCTTTCTCACCCTATTTCCACATATTTGTTCTGGGCACATCTAGCTCTTATTGATTTCACATGGCCGCTTAGCATGCAGGGATGCTGACTTCCTGTCATTTATGCAATTTAATCAATGTGTGCAAACAAAAAAGTACAGCACAAAAGCTTTTAAGCTCGCACAGAGCGAACAAAAAAAGCTAATAATGCAAATTGATATCAGAAGGTACAAAGACACTCTTAATATAATGGTTATAGTGTTTTATATTGTCTCACTTGTTGAGGAAAAACAAGCGTTCCTTGTGCTCAAGTGAAATCCGGCTCCTTACTCCAACAGTAAGGTCTGCTGCAGAGAAAACACCCTCCACAGACATTACAGGGACTCGGAACAGTTTAAGAGAACTGTGTTTGTTGAATCGCTTTGTATTGTCTGTGAACCAATGAATTCGGTCCAGGACAGTTGTTCGCATCGGTCGTTCTATAGACACTGTGCTCTATAGTGCCACCCAATGCATTTAGTTATAACACCAAGTTTTAGTTTGAATGCTCAGTATTTAACATGCATGTACTGCATTTAATTTAGCGAAATCCGAGTATTATTTTGACTTTTCAAATTATTATGGCAGATCAAATATTCGACTAGTCGTGCTATAATGTTTAAACATAACATGCTTCGTTGTGGAATACTGCCTGATGCTGTATTTCTCATTGCTTGTTCCAATTCACAGCCCGTTCTGCACTACACATCACGCCTCAAGGCGGTATCTGGCTGATAATTTTTGCTAGGTGGATTCATGGTCATGAACACAGAGTGCTGCATTAGACACTTTGATAGCAAGTAGCATGTATACTTCACATGTCTGAAAAGTGTTCGGGTCTGTTTTATTTGTACTAAACGGTGGCCGTCTAATATTTGTGTTTTTGGAGAGCATTTGGGTCCATCAGTTTTATAGTCTGCCTCAAAATTGGGCATCGTTTTTAAGATTGTAGAGTCTCGTTGTCTTTAGTGCTAGATAGAATTTTTTTTGTCTATTTACTTGAGCAAACTTTTAATGCATCCAGTATGGAACAGTATGCCAAGTCGTTAGATATGTTGAGGTTTTTCCTTTGTTTATTTACAAGATGAATTTTTATTATCTTGCAGAAGTATGCAAAGTTCAAAATGCAGCAGAGTCTTGGGTGATCCTGATATGTCAAGGCTGTCCTCCCATAATTTCCAAATGTGACAAAATAGTATCTGACTCCAGTTATGACTAAAGGTTAGCAGTGTAAACTTTCTAAAAACCTTTTTGGTCTCGTGCTTTGACAGGTTTGTGATTGTCCAGACATGTAGCTATGACTGGGCAGAGTAAACTTCCATCATGTAAAGATTGCTGCTGTGCTGCTATGTTTTCCAAACTCATGCATGTTCTAGCATGTTGAAGTTTTAGCTAATCCATGCTTTGCACTGATTCCTTATTAAGATGATGTATGTTCTTCTGATCAGGTGCTAGATGGTGAGTGGGAAGGCTGTGCGTAATGCTGAAACGACTCATCCGGAGTCAGAATGAGTGTTACAGATGGCGAGGGCACAGCTAGCCAAGATGGCCGGGCCTACGTTATTCAAATCTTCCCCCGCCTCTCCTTGGAGACAGCACCATGCTGCATGGTCAGAGTGCGCAAAGAGGCCACGGCGGCAACCGTCATCGAGGACGCAGCTGCCACACTGGGCCTGGATGTCTCCAAGCGCTACGTATTGGCTGAGGTGAAGGAGAGCGGAGGTGAGGAGTGGGTCCTGGAGGCCACGGATCTGCCGGTGCACAGGGTCTTGCTGTGGCCCAGGAAAGCTCAGGAGGAGCATGCACAGAGTGAGGGATTCTACTTCATCCTACAGGAACGCAATTGTGATGGCAGCATCTGCTATGCTCACCTTCCTACTGTCGGTAGAGATCAGGATGCTCAACACCTGGTCGCTCGGGGCTTCCTGCCTCCCCGCCTTGAGGACGTCAACGACCTATGCAACCTTCCCATCCTCAACGAGGACACTATCTTGGCCAACCTGCACAGCCGTTTCAAGAAGAAGAAGATCTACACATATGCCGGCAGCATCCTGGTTGCCATTAACCCTTTCAAGTTCCTTCCCATCTACAATCCCAAGTACGTCAAGATGTATGAGAACCATCAGCTGGGCAAACTGGAGCCCCACATTTTCGCCATTGCAGACGTCTCTTATTACACTATGCTGCGTAAGAGGATCAATCAGTGCATTGTTATATCCGGGGAGAGCGGCTCCGGCAAAACGCAAAGCACTAACTTCCTGATCCACTGCCTGACTGCTCTGAGTCAAAAAGGATATGCCAGTGGGGTGGAGAGGACCATCCTGGGAGCGGGGCCTGTCCTGGAGGTAAGATTGAATCAATTGAAATTTGTAAATCTGTCAAATTGAAAATTTTTTTTTTTTGCTCGGTTCTAGGTCCAAACCTGATAAAATAGCTTCTAGGTATGCTGGATGCAGGTACAGACCAAAACTATGTGCTCCGAAACCCTGAGGATTGAGTTTGGCATCTCTTATTTATTATTTACTTGTGTAGACTTGTATCATTATCCTAGACCAAACTTTTAATAGCGAGTGCTCTGGATTATGTTGCAAAAAATCCTTAGCTGCCCCACATACAGGTAAAATGCTGCATTCGACTCAAAAGTGGGAATTTTCAACATTTCAAGCTACAACATGGGGAAACGCACCGATTTCTTTGCACCGCGTTTTGTTGGCAACGATCTAGCGGGCTGTTAGTGATACGAGTGACGTGCATTTGCCTCCTCAAAAAGCAAATAATCCGTGTTATAGATTTAACCAATAAATAAAGTAAATACGTGTGGGTGTATACAACATAGATCAATTTTAAAAGTAAAGTACTATTTTGTTTGTCAGTGTTTGTATGTTAAGAGTTCAGCATCTGACGTCAAATCAAGTCAGTCAGCTATGTTTCTAATGTTGCGCATGGTGTTTGCACCTCCAGAGAGTCAGCAGGTTGTGTTCTGCCCTCACGTCACACGTAAAATATATTATTTGTGTTGATAAACAGTAGGATTTTTTTAATTAAATGTATATGATTTTTGTTGCTGATTTGTCCGCCCCTGAGAGATGTATAATCTTGTACTGCCTTACAGTTCAGTCTTGCGTCTCAAGGTTTAACGTGTTGCCGGTTTGTCTGGATGAGGATCCGGATCTGTTTTATCTCTACAAGTCTGCACTTGCCTTTTGCCTCTGTGCATATTGATTTGGAAAAACATGATTGAATCGGATACTCGGCAACAGCAGGCTGCGTATGCTGTATATTTTGCATTAAGTGCCAATTACAGTCCGTCAGAGACTAAATCTAATTGTAAAGGCAGGGTGAATTACAGCTTATTAGATTGTGCGTCTGTTGTTGCTTGCTTGTGTAACGGCTTTGCTTTGCATCCCTGTGATTAGCGATAGTCGAGCGATCATCCGTTCACCCCAAAACACGTCATCGCCATAACCAGTATGAATTTGTTTTCTGTTCTTTGTGTTCTACATGAAGGCGTTTCAGTATGTTCTTCACTCGTATGGGTGTGAAGACAGTGCCGTTTGCCCTGCTGAATTTCCTTTTTTGGAAGTGTTTTTTTTTTTTCGTTTTTTTGGAAGTGAATAATGCTCGAGTACAACACTTTTGTACATTTGTACACTTTTTTTTATTTTTTATTTATTTATTTTTTAATTTTTTAATTGAAATAATATTTTTGAGGTACACTGACATTATCATCAGCTACCACAGTATTTATGTGCCCCGTAGTGCCAGTTTATTGTTAATTGCTGCATGTTTAATGCCACATAAATCTCAGTATCTGGGTTTTTAGACTTCTTATACGAGTTAAACATTTTAAAAATGTATCTCATTGAGGTTGAACTGCTCTCTCTTTCAGCTTATAACAGCAGTGCAAGAGATTTTATGGTAAAATCTTTCTCAAACATATCCTTTTTATAAGAAAAAAAAGAACATTTAGGGGATTTGCTCTTTTTGCTTCTCTTTTGTCAGATGAGAGATTTTAAATTTAGTCCTTTCCTTTTCACAGCCGATGTGATTAATACAGTGAAACTGTGAGAAGGTTTTTTTTTTCTAATAAGGTTATCATACTCTGACCCTAGACTCATGAAGGATGAATTTGAGTACAAATCTGTCAGAAGCTGTCAATAGATTGATGGCTGCAACTTTAAAGTAGGAACGGTTCACTTCAACTTGAGTTTCTCTTTTTTTTTTTTTTTTTTTTTTGTCTGTTTCACAAGATACCACAGAGCATAGTTCCCTTTTATAATATCCATGTGAAAGTAGATGCTGTCTACGAGATCCCCTTCGAAGCATCACTCTGCTCGTGGTTTCCACAGACCTAGAAGTCATTTTCCCTTCTGTCAGCACAGTAAGCGTCCCTCTACAGGCTTGGCTTTGGCTTGCTACTTCCTCCTCGCTTGCGGTTGCAGGAAAGGCCCACGAAACCGTTCAGTAGAAACAGAACCAGCCTGCTTGTTGACTTGCACGGGCAGCTCGAGTCCAACATGAAGTCACATTTTTGGCTGCCCTGAATGTGAAATGGCATGAAGCTGAGAGATTTCCACATTACAAAAAGTCTTCCACGTCATGAAATGGCTGTCACTGTAATATGCCCTGTATTTCCTACATTTAAGTGATTCAATTTCAGAGGAACATCATCTTTTTGGATTCCTCCTGAATTGTAGTAAAATATTACGCACATTTTAACCGTCGCGCAACTCCGACCATGCAGATCTAATTACAGCGAAGGGATATTGTTTCATGTCTGCGCTTAATCACATTTAAAATGGTTTGTTGGTGTGTGCTTTGCATATAAACAGTGTGTGTTTTGACTCATGATAGACTAGAAGACTAGATTCTGGCATCTTAAAGTCCTAATCTTCAGAACATTGGAAATATTTGGGAAATTGAGGGATTGTGAGGTCAGTCTCTGTTTGCTGAGGTAATAAACAATCTATTTAGAAAACTTTTTTCCCCCTGCATCAGCACAAAATCAGGTTGCAGACACAGTGGTTATAAAACAAGGCTGTACATGCAGCGCCCTGCAAGCTCGTGCCAGTTTAGAGAATTTTTGGTTTAGTGGTTATGGTAATATGATAAGCATTCAACTGAACAGCACAGTTTTCATGGTACACGTTAACAATTTATAAATTAGCATTAGACAAGTACTGTGCTGTGGAGTGACGGTGAGAGGGTTCAGGTATGACACACTACTGATGGACACAACAGCACTGTTGAATTCTGGATTCTGATTGGTCAGAAGTTGTTGATTATTGTTCTTATAACAGCTCTGTCATTAGTTCAGTTAATATGAACGTGCTCGTTTTTAGAGGAAAAAAAAGGATTTACATTATTAAACAAAAGTTATTTACAGGGTTTCCGTGGGTTTTTAAAAAGTCTAAAATCCAACAATCCAAACTTTAGAATGTCTTGTACAATTTTTTACAGGTCTTAAATTGTTTGGATTATGAAGTTAACGTTACTTTTAAAAAGTTCTAAACTCCAGTCTTGCTTTTAAATGATGTTAATAAATTTTAATTTTTGGCTCGGGCATTCCCATGATCAGCGATGTAAAACAAAACGGTGATATTGGAATCAATTTTTTCGATTAAAAATATTATTTTCAAATCCTGTAAATGCTGAACTCTAACTAGTTCAAGCAGTCAACTTTGCTCTTTGTGTGAATAAAGTTGAGTATTAAAACGTGGATAATTGAGTTTGTTTTTTTATAATGGGGCAACAGCAGTGGAAACGATACTGAGGTTAAAAAGAACTAAGGGTGTTCACTGCAGGTTTTTTGTCTTGCGTATTAGGACACATGATAGAATTGATGTAAGTCAGTAAGACTTTAAGCTTATTTAAGTGAAACGAGCATTTCATAACAATATTTTTCAAGCTGAAAGCCCTTGTGATCACGTACATCAGGTATCTGAAGATATCAGAATTAATCTAAAACCCCTGTGATCAGACGGACAACTATCTGCAGCAAATGGCTTTTCTTCCCAAACTCGATCGTTGACCTATGCAGATTCTCAAAATACCTGATGACATAATCTGTTACTCTGTCCTGAAATCCCTGGAAATAAGTGCCTGCCCTGCACATTGTGCAAGAAAATGCTCAAATTAGGAACTTTGGGTATAAAAGCATTAGAGTCACATAGGACGTCAGAAAAACATGAAGCCATTGTTGAAATCCAGCAGCAAACGCCTGCCATCACCCAACATTGTGTCCACATCTGGAGGATCACCACAGTCCGGCCCCAGTGCGACCCACTCTGCATTAACAGCGTTAACTCTGGACAACGTTTCGATCTAGGTTGTGAAATTGTATTTTAAATTGTTTTCATAATGTTCTTAAAAAGTCTTAAATGTAACGTTAAAATATTCAGAAGCCCTGTATTTAACAATCCTCGATATGGTGAGTCTAGCATCAGTGACAGCATTAATGGTGTAAGAGGACAGAGGAGTTTCAGGTTTCTCAGAACCATGATATGGTGTGGTGTTTTTTTTTTTTTTTTTTTTTTTGGGCAGGAACTAACTTGTTTCATAAAATGTAACTATAAATGCATAATAACTATAATGTTTTGTTCTTTAATAAATAAAAAAATGAAAGGGGGTCAAGTTGTTGTGGTCTAAGAGGAATAAAACATCTTGGGACATGCCGTTATATGAAAATAATCATCTTGAGGGTGGTTTCAGGGACTCCACCACATTTTGTTTATTATTTTCCTATAACAGCATGATACTTTGTGGTTCTACACTCTTAGAAATGGAATAAACCACTCTCAGGTGTAGTCAAAGTACTGAAATCTGCAGTACTGCTAAAGGAGTGCTAAAATCAGTTCATATAGAGACTCTAAGGAATATTCAAGTCTGTCTGTAGCCCCCCCCTTTCAATGATCTTCTGTTGTAGCTTGCTAATCGAACTAATGACTGCCAAGTCCGCAGCCAATCAGAACTACGTGGTCATCTGACTGGGCCTCAAAGCAAACCTTTGTTAAAAGTAAAATCTTGGCAGTTAATTTATGCAAGATATTTATCGGATTATCTTTCACATTCACTTGTTATTGGTGGAACTGGACATGTCGTTTCTTAGGACTGCAACTGATCAATTCGAAGTTTAATTTTGGCTTAAGAAATAAACTCACTAGGAACTATTTCTTTTTAAATCCCTCCTTCTGCATCCACATGGTTATTGTGAAGACTTGTTTGTTTGTACAGTCTTTTTATATGTGAGCTGGAAATCAATCACCATTAGATCACTGCAACCCTGGTCTGATTGTTGTGGCCGCAGTTTTCAGGAATCTTTCCAAGTTAAAAAAGAGCCACCCACAGATCACAAAGCAGTGTACAGACAGGTTAGACAAGTTCCTCTTTATTCAGTATTTCTCTGCTAAAGGTCTGCTTTTATCATGGTCTCTACATGCCTTTCACAACTGTCTGGAGGAGAATAACATCCAGAAAAACATGCAGTAATTTCAACATACCGATAGCTTTTTTTTTCCCTTGCTGTCAGAGCACATAAATAAATAAGGCTTTTGTGTCATTTTACATGCAGCAATATTTGACTCGTATAAAAATATATGAATGATTGATTTTTTGTTACCTCTTTCTGCAGTGCCTCTCAAATAAATGGAACACAGTGAGCTTATAAATTGTATAGTAGTGCTTTATTTTCTGCCATAGCCAGGCATTCAATGCGGGCAGAAACTTCCTACAGTTCGAGGTCTGATCCAACAGGAAGCAGAACTCCTTTTGTGTAACAGGAAGTGGTAACTGATATTCATCTCTCCTTAATGGTTCAAAGACGCATTGTTCCTCAGGAAGTCCCCCCAAACTTTTTTTTTAAACTTTTTTTTTAATTCATTAAAAAAATTTATGGGTTTCCACTATATTTGGTCATGTGTCAGGCATGACCCCGAGTATGTGTCCATGTGGAAGAATATGCAAAACAAACGTTACTGTAGGCTTTTGATTGTTTTTGGTAAATGTAGGCAAATTCTTGACACAAAGATGAAGCAGCTGTGGACATTTCCATTTCCGGCAACCCCACACTTTCAACTATTCATCTAGTTGTTGCTAGATGGTGTGATGAATGCTTCCTAGATTTTTAACTTTAAAAGAGAGGCTGATGAGGGAGCGACTGTTTATAGTTTCTGTAATATGTCAGAACAGGAACTAACTTGTTTCAAGCGCATGTTTCATACAACATTAAATGGATAAAAAGTATGATCTGCTGTTCTATTATTATATTATAATGGCAGTGGAAAAAGTAAGTGAACTTTTAGAATTAATAACTGGTTGACACCCCCCCCCCCCCCGACAGCAATAACCTCATCCAGGCGCTTCCTGTAGCTGTGGATCAGACCTGCACATCGTTCAGGATGATATTTAGCCCATTCTTCCTATCAGAACTGCTTTAGCTCGCTCATATTTTTTTGGACGTCTCATGTGTATGGCTTTCAAGTCATTCCATATGCATTTCTATTGGGTTGAGGTCTGGCGCTGACTTGGCCCCCAAAGAAGGCGTTTTTTTTTTTTTTTTTCTGAAGCCATTCTGTTGTGGACTTGCTCCTGTGTTTTGGGTCGTTGTCCTGTTGCATCACCCATCTTCTACACAGTTTCAGCAGATGTACAGACATTCTCACATTATCCTGAAGAATTGTCTGATATACTTGGGAATTCATCTTCCCCTAAGTGATTGCAAGCTGGCCAGGCCCTGATGCAGCAAAGCAGGCCCAAATCATGTTGCTTCCTCCACCATACTTTACGGATGGGATGATGTTTTCATGATGATATGCCGTGCCCTTTCTACGCCAGATGTAGTGCTGTGTGGTTTTTCCAAATAGTTCAATCTTAGTTTCTTCAGTCCACAAAACATTTTGCCAATACTGCAGTGGAGTGTCCATGTTCTCTTTTGCAAACTTCAGGCATGCAGCAATGTTCTTTTTAGTAAGCAGTGAAAACGTTATGAAAGGCTATATCTAAAGATACGTTAGCATGTTTGTCTCTCAGCACCACTTCTTCCAGTGTCTTTCACCCTAATCTTTCTCTAACCGAAATGTCTACGCATCTGTTTCCTTAATCGTAGATGATGGACTGTTTGCGTGCATATCGTTTTGGCTGTGTCATGTATATGCAAAATAATATGAAGGCGTTGTGAGGGCACTAAAACTGCTCTTTACTGAATGCCATTCTTGTATAGTATTTATTTTTGGATCCTAAAACTCTACTCTTGAATTGGAAGCATGGTTGCACCACATAAATGACTAAGTGTACAGCCCTATTAGCACATAACCAGTTTAATTATCGCCTGTAGGCAGGAACACTAATTGTGTTCATCACTGATGCGTTGACCTCAGGGCTTATGTTGGGGAAATTCTAGAAGAGAAAGAAGTCACACAGCCTGCCTCAGATTGGCATAGATGAGATCGCGATGATGTGCGATTGTGCGACTGAACCCCAAGGCTGAATATAAAAAGAGCTATAGTTAATGATCATGTGAATTCCTCCTAGTGTTATTTGCAGGCAAGACAGCTCTCTGCTTTTTGCTTCTATTTGATAATGGGACCTTTGTTCCTGAGTGTCACATTGTATTTGTGGATAGCTGGAGTGGATTTCCAAGTGGGGGAATTAAGTCTGTTTGTAGTTTTAGATTAGACCCCAAACTGGCCATTCTTTTGGCTTCAGCAGTCAGTTGTTCCCCTTTTATATAGATCCAGTAATAAGTTAGCATGTTTCCATAGCCATAGGCTGTTTAAGAGATATAACCACAGAAGTAAGACAAGCGACCCAAAGCAAATGGAGTGCAAGCATGTTCAGATATAGATGTTAAATTTCCATTTGACATTTTCAGGTTCTGGTTAATTAAGGAGATCTACAGCTAATGAAGATCCAAGACCGAATCAGACAAATCTATTATTTATTCTCTACTACCGAAATCAGCTTTTTTACTCTTGGTATTTATGTACCCTTTTTGCCTTCTAATTTCTATGGGTGTTGCATAATGAAAGAGGCATTTACTTTCCGGCAAGTATAGCCATTTCCTCATACCCATTTTTGTCTTACAGCCAATCACCAACCACTGTGCTAGGGCAAGTTAGTATCTGAAAAATTTCTTTCTGCAACATTCTGAAGTCTGACTAGGGCTGTTTTGTTTCAGACTGCTGTCAGAATTTACGCAAAATGTAAATGAGAAATGAAATTCCAGCATTCTCAAGCTTAACCTCGTGTCGATAAAATTATTTAACGCTTTACAAATGGATATGCATATCTTTTGGTCCCCAGATTGGTCATCTGCCAATTTCCACCCAACTCCCCTCGATCATACAACAGTTACCAACTAGGGAGGGTGAAGGCTAACGTGCTTCGTTCGAGAGACGTGAAGCCAACCAATCACATCTTTCTTGAACCCTCTTTAGCATACATGCGCTCATAGACACCTGTGATTCACTAGCGTGACTTTGAGTGTGAGTGGAGAGAGAGTATACTCTTCCCTCCCAGAGGGCATGCCAGTTTTTCTCGCTTGGCACCGGGCCATGATGGGCTGTGGCATCGCTGGGGTTCAAACTCTAGATCTCCAGACAATAGGTCGGGACAACCAGGGAAGCAGGCCCAGCCCAGATGAGAGGCCAAGGAGGATTTAGTAGTCCACTGATGAGCAGCAGTTTGGGGAAAATAATGCGGTTGACTGGGTTCAGCTAGTGATCATAACAGATAATTAATGTAAGCCATTTTAAAGATTCAGTACAAAACTAATTATGTACAGCTTTATTTATTTATTTATTTATTTATTTATTTATTTATTTATTTATTCCAATTTTTTGAAAGCGGGGATTCGCATCATGAAACGCTCGTTCAGAAGGTTGACATCACTAAGATTTTTTTATAATAAAAATGTTTTTAAAAAAAACTTCAGTATTCAAACGTATACTATACAAGTTACAGCAGTTGCTCATGTGCCTTTAAATCCTGAACCTGTACATGGTTGAGATGTATAGTATCTTTTCTTGGCTCCAAAACCTAGGTTGAGGGCTCAGTGCATGGAATCTTAATCCGTGTATTTATGGCCTCTCCTCAAAATGGCGGCCTGTTTGGGATGCACCCGGGTCACTTTGTCCTTTTTGTATTTAGTTCCTGTGCTCGGTAAACAGTGAGCACTATTCATGCCTTTAAGCCCGCTGGCTGAGGTTGGCATTTAAAGGGGGAGTCCTGGAGTGCAGAATGCCTCATTAATCACACCCTGACTCGATGTCACTGCCTGTCCCACACACACAAATAGGGCCCCATGAGCACCTCCGGCATATGCTGTCTCTTCCCAGCTTCTCTAGCCTCACACAGCCAAGGAACTGGATGCGAACTCGGCCTGCATATCCCCCAAAAAAAAATAATGCCTGAAACTAAATTACCAATATATGGCACTCAGTCTAATGCCTAGTTCCAATTTTGTTGTTTATTTTATTTTGATGATTGGCTGCAAATTAACTTCGAGGACTCTTGCGAAACTTTGTGCCGCTTGATGCATAAGCAGGAACCCTGCTAGGAACGAACTCCGATTTAAAGCCACATTTTAACATGCCTGTATGCTGTTTGAGGTCATCGCATTTATTACCTTTTTTTTAAAATGAGTTTTTGCTTCTGACGTGTTGTTTACTCCTTGATGAGTAAACAATTAACCCTGTGATGCAAAAAATAAACACTTGTACACATGACAGCTCAGATTTAATTAGCAGAAAAAGATTAAAGAAGATAATATCTTGTGTGAATCTGCCTATCTGCCCTTTCTCAGTAGCACAGATCTTGATTAGAACGTTGAGTATTGCTCGCTTATTTTTGTAGTTTATTTTTAGGGTCATCATTTCATTTCCCACACAAAGCTTAATAGTGGAAATGTGCGAAGAATCACCTCAGGTACTGAGAGCATGTTCGTATCAGATATCACTCGATACCGAGGACTGTTTTTAAAAATAAATAAATAATGGTTCTCAATCTCTGAAATTTGACAGAAATGAGAACGGGCTTATTCTCCTTGCACAGTATTTTCCTAGAAATATGATTCACTCCTTTTTCTCACTAACCCTTACATCTGTTTGTTTAGGCATTCGGCAATGCAAAGACCGCCCACAACAACAACTCCAGCCGCTTCGGGAAGTTCATACAAGTCAACTACCTGGAGAGTGGAGTAGTCCGGGGGTGAGTTTGTCGCATCTGTTTTGCAGTGTGTTCAAATGTGTGAAGTCAATAGCAGCACATCTACTCGTGTTCAGATAAGCAGTCTGTCTAATTCTTCAGCATCTGTGTATTTGAGCCAGATGTGTTCGATTAAGGTCAGAACTAAACTCACTGTGGGCCCCAACACATGAAGTAGAACAGCATGGGAAAAGAGGGTTTTGCAGTGCTTGTGTGGTTATTATGCACGTCAGAGCAAAATCATGTGTCATTTCCTCTCTGAACCCTATGAGAATGTGCATGACTAGAAATAAGGAACTGTCCTAGACTCGGCAGTGGTGATGGTTCCGCTTAGATTGAGCCAACCATGCTGTGTTTCATCTTTCTGATAACGTCCGTATGATAGCAATAATGTTCTGGTCTTCGTTTTAGACAGTATTAGGAAAATCACAGCACCTTCTACTCAAACATGAGTTTATAAATCGGCTCCTTTGCAGCTTAAACTTGATTCAGCTCTTAGAAAGGTCATAGTACACATCAGAATGTGTGAATAAGTTAATGTGCACTAGACGATTTCATTAAGATCAACCCTTGTGTTTCTTAAGGGTCAAAAAAAAAACTTTGAAAACTCATGCTCATTGCATCACTTTTTTTGGGTGTCTCCTAGGTTATGCATGATGTCTGAATGACAGTGCAAGGTACAATAAATGGTATTAACACAGGATATCGCTGCCTTTATATCCTGGTGGAAATATCATAATTGTGTGTGTGCACTTAACTGTCACTACATTGTCATAATTACTATTCAGGAACTCTTCCTAGGCGTGTCGATAACAACAAAAAATGTTGACGACGGTTACCGATATAAACGCGAGACCAACAATGAGTGGTGTTAATTGTTCAGTTTTTCAAGGCAAAATTAAACGTTGTGTCGTTGATGGTACAAAAATGGAAACAAAACGAAGACATTTTCTCATGCCGTCTATTTGTTTCTTCATGCGGTCCGGTCCATACATTGTGACCAAACCCTCTTAAATGTACACCATGTTGTAATCACAATTCGTACGCAGGAGCTTCTGGGAAGGATTTAAAGACCGCATAATACATTGACCAGTATGTTTAAAAGTTCAGCTACGATCATTTGTGGGAATGCCAGTGGCTTACTGTGATTTGCATGTAACAGCTGTGACTCAGTTAACCGATGCATGGCACAGCTCTAATGATCACTTTGTCGATGTATCAGATACCAATAAGCAATATTTTAGAGGTGAACTTACCAAACCGTATTAATGTAACCATTAAATGGGAAGCCTTTGCCAAAGTCAACAGAATTGCTCATTCTTTTTAGTCACTAGTGGTTTCTTTTTTTGGGCTTTCTGCCGCTTCGTTTTTTCCATCTGAACAGAGACCGCGATAATTAAACACACTTGCATAGAATCAGACAGAGATTAGATCCCATTTCAGACTCTGTGCAAGCTGCTTTATCGCATTGGGAAAAACGGGTTACTCTGGGTGAAACGAGCACTTTTGTCTCATTTCTGAGTCTTTTGTCAAAAAGTCTCGGTTGGACCAACATTATGCGCAGCTGGCGCTGTGTGCGGTGCACGTGCTCAGCGCCAAACAAAAGCAGGGCTGTACCAGAGCGGGTACGGCAACCAAGGAGGCTCAATAAAACCAATAACAAAGCTGGCAGCTTGAGAGGATGCTTTCACGCACTTCATTGTTCTTTGGCTGAATGCAGCCCCATGCAGTCATCCCCACTCCATTGATGAGCACTCAGTAAGTCTGTTGCTTTTGTTATAGCCTGAGACTGTGGTTTTTGTTGTTGTTTGTTTTTATTTATACAGTATGTGTTTTGTGTCACTTATTCATTCTTTCTGAGGCTTGTAGATCTGAACATATGACCTACAACCATGTGAAATGTTTTCCTGTTTATTCTTATATACTCACTGATCATCCCTGCACTTGAATAATCAGTGTAGCTCGTTATTTCGGGTCTCTGTGTTAGAATAGCGCTGCTCTGGACCTCATGTTCGCATCACTTCGACTTGAGTCTTTGTTTGGTTTGGAGTATTGTTCCGGCCATCTGCCTTAACTGTGCCATTGGCCAAAAGGCTTTCTTACCCTTGACTCCTATTGACAATTGACAGCCAACAGGCCTGATTTGTAATCAATCACCATATGCAGCAAGGAAGACATGGATTATGTAAATCACTGGTTCTCTGCTTTTGTAGGGCTGTGGTCGAGAAGTACCTGCTGGAGAAATCCCGCTTGGTGTCCAGAGAAAAGAATGAAAGGTAAATAAATGGCCCATGTTCATACCATTTAATCTTGTATTTAATTTGGCTTCAAAGGTGTCTTCTCTTGGTTTTTTTGGGGGGGTTGTTTTTTTTTGTTTGTTTGTTTGTTTGTTTTTTTTTTAAGCAGCCATCTGTATCAGTGTTTAACTAATTAATAGAATGTGAGAACTAGGTGAGATTCCCACATATCAGTGGTTGTTTGATAAAACAATTCCTGATGGCTGTGATATAAACACAGCTGGTTAAATTGGAGCCCGAATGTGCTTATCTCGCTATCTGACCTACCATTTTGTCTCACACGTAGAAACTACCATGTGTTTTATTACCTGCTGGTTGGAGCATCTGAGGAGGAACGCAAGGAGTACAAACTCCTGCAGCCAGAGAACTACAGCTACCTCAAGCAGGTGAGCACGGGGTAAAGTGGGCTTGAGTTTTTATCAGAATGATGTTTATGCAACTGACGTGGTGTAAAGCGATGCTCTACGCGTTGATGCTGTATTTCTATTGCTTTATGTATTAATCGTTTTGTAAAAACATTAGGGTTGTGTGAGACACTGATGGGGTCGTAGGGTTTTTTTATTTATTAATTTTTTTTAATATAAAGTTAGATCACAGCAGGGCTGTGTCCAACACTGTCTTGTTACAAGGGCTGTTTAAAATGAAAGTAAGCAATGTTAACAATATTCATGCTGTATAAACAGCACATGGGCGATAACTGCTGCAACTCTTCTGCAGCAGCAAACACTCTGCATCATCTGTGAAAATCCAAATTTTGTGAAAGTTCTAACTGCCGCAGAGCATAGAAGTGAAAAGACTATTGAATTAACAAGTTATGTGACCATGTGCAGCGATAACGTGTTTATAATATTTACAAATAGTTGCACATTATATTTACTAAACCAACGCAAATGTTTTTCTGAAAAATGTTGAGAAACCCGGACCTATAGTCAGGACGGAAAGAGTTCTCGTCATTCTCTTGGGATTTCAGGGCTAACACTCTGTAAAGTCAGTCATCACGTCCTGGCTGCTTGTGCAATCTCTTAATTCAGCTGAACACGTTCAGAGGAGAGTGCTAAATTCTGTCTCCTTAATGATCAGCTAGCATAAACAGGAGAAAGTGTAAGACATCTGTGTACTCCTCAGAATTCAAATAAAAAAATCTCCTGTTACCGTTCTACCTGATTGGCCAACCTTTATTAATATCAATCTAGTTGTTCTAATCCTGCTCTTAATGTGAAGGATGTCACTATGGATTTGTACCACAGTTAGTCCAGAACCTTCTGTATTTCTTTTTCTCATTTCCAACAGCAAAACTTTACCATAGAGGATGCAGACGACCTTCGGCACGACTTTGAGCGCCTGCAGCAGGCCATGGAGATGGTGGGCTTCCTTCCTGCCACCAAGAAACAGTGAGTATAATAATCCTGTAACAGCTCGTCCTGAAAGGGTTTTTATTCCTCTTTTACCACAGCAGTGACCACTTTGATTTATCATTGAATTACATGTTGCATTTTTATTCGTTAATAGTTGCATTAAATCCTGTGGAAGCAATTTTAGGTTCTGAAGTACTACCGGAGTTTTCCGATAGTGACTGAAATTAGTTATGTTTTTATTTTTTGTATCCCTCACTGCAGAACCAATAGTCCAGGGGGGTTGACGTTGGTTCCGATTCAGCTCCTCCTGTCTGGGCTGAATCTAACCAAACGTCCAGTGTGAGACAGTGTTATTGTTCAGTTTTATGGAGCATCTTGTGGGTTAGGGATTACAGTTACAGGAGGAGTGGGACCTTGCATTTTGTTTCAGCAAAGACGGTCATTGTCATCTGGGATAAAGACAGCACAAAATGAAATCTGCAGGATAACCTTCTGAGGCATGCACTTAATTTATATTACTTGTCTGAACGATGGAATAATAATTTGTGCTGCCCAGAAAGGGTAAAAATGTCCAAGGTTGGAAAATGAGACAGCATTCAGTGAATGCCCAGTGCACTCCTTCAAAACAAATGTAGTACATTTACTTTGAAACCGCTGTATGAACCCTGTAACGAGTACAGACACTCATTTCCCAGATTTAATCTACATGGTGACGTTTATGTTTATAGAGTACAGGAAGTCCTACTGTGTCCTTAACCACAACAGTGTGGCTTGGTGATGTGCATTTAGACCTGAGTATGGTTTAAATTGGAGATTTGTTAGCTCTATTAACCGTGTAGGTCCAGGTCCATTCTGGACATCATGTACGTCTTGGCACTTGGACTGGGTGGAAAACTTCCTTTAAGCTTATTTGCTTTAAGCGTTCCTTCAGAAGTAAACAAATGACTGTGGAGCTGAGCAGCATTGAGTCACTGCTTTTAAGTAGCTCATAGTTTGTTGCTCACACCCTGCACATGTTGATTCATAGTTTATGTTGTCCAAAGAGGATGTTCATATCTGAACCAGGGTGAATTATGTAAGGAATAAAACACTGTTTTGTGCAGTTATTTGAAAATAATCAACAATAAGTTGGTGTGTGTGAGAGCAGAGATATTGTTCCTAATGTAACCGCTTGTCTTTTAAGGGATTTATTCTTATACCGCAGCAGTTTGTCAATGATTAGAATGTTTACTTTTTATTTATTTAAGAATGAAATGTGATTTTCATCCCTTTTATAGATACATTTGGGTAGTTTCTGTTGTCACTCACATTATTTTGGCTTTAAACATTCATTCCCTCACCGACCTTACTTTCTCTTCTCTTTCGTCAAGTGAATATGAAAAAAAAATGCAGCTTTTCAATTTACAGAGAACCAACAGAGTGTAAACTTCTCTGTGCTGAAGAGTCAGAAAACTTAGTTACAGTTTTACCTCTGACTGACAGCACTGACACTGGAGACTCCTTCCATAAATGTTAAACACATCTTTAACGGAAATAACACCATATCAACTGCTACATGTTTATTTTATATTGTAGTTGAATGATTTTAGTTTATGTAGTGTCTGCTGTACAAGTCCATGTGGTTGAGCTGTTACTGTAATAAAAATTGCATTATAACGAGCAGATTAATTTAAGCCACTGATGACCGTTGCACTACTGTCAGACCTAATGTTAGAAAATTAATCAACACCTTCAGGCCAGTCTTAATCGAGAACATCATAACAATGTGGCGTAATTATGTTTAATGACTCTTTCAGGATATTTTCTGTGCTATCGGCTATTTTGTACCTGGGCAACGTCACCTACAGCAAGAAAGCCACAGGCAGGGACGAGGGACTGGAGGTGGGACCGCCTGAGGTGCTCACTAACCTCTCAGAACTTCTCAAGGTAAACAGCAAGAATCCGTTTTAGGTATTGCTGCAAGTTTAAATTTGATTAGGATTAAGCAGAAATATGTAATCGTGATGGTGGTATCACTATTTCTAACAAGGTTGTACAAGCCCCCAAAAAAAAGTATCATGTTGTGTCCACAAAGAAACAATCTTTTTTTTGTTTTATTTAAAAAAAATTTTTTTAAACTTAGTTTAAGTTCCTATTCTCAGCAATTTTTTCCTCTTTGTAGTTAAAGCAGTCTAACAGTTTACATCCGAAGTTCATTTCAGGAAGTTCTGAAGTGTGTGTGTGTGTGTGTGTGTGTGTGTGTGTGTGTCTTGCAGGTCAAACAAGAGCTGCTAGTTGAGGCGCTAACAAAAAGGAAAACGGTTACCGTTAATGATAAGCTGATCCTTCCCTACAGCCATAGTGAGGTACAGTAGGTCGTGTCTTCAATGTACTCTTTATGGAAATAGTAGCTTGTTTTTTTTAAGCATATAAAGCTACTCAGTTGATAGACTTCACTCCCTCAGTGCTTTATTCCTCATATAAATACAAAAGCAGATTATGTACAATCACTTTAGTGAGAGCTCCAGAGGGAACTGCATGAACGAAAATCTTCGCAGATTACTTGCTAACAGTTCTTGTCGCCTCCTCAGGCGATCACAGCACGAGACTCCATGGCTAAGTCTCTGTACAGTGCCCTGTTCGATTGGATTGTCCTGCGCATCAATCATGCTCTGCTCAATAAGAAGGACATGGAGGAATCTGTTCCGGTGAGATGTTGCACTGTCCTCCATTAGACTGGAAGCTTTTTTCAGTGGATAAAATTTATTGAAAAAGTGGATAAAATGACTCATTTTATCTAGGGCTTTCACAGCAACTGTAATAATGTAAAAACTTTGGTTGTAAGATGTGGTGTGGGGTGTGTTTTTTTTTTTTTTTTTTTTTTTCCCTCCTCTTCTTCCTTCATTCAAAGAAGTAAATACTGTAGATATAACAGTACAGTTTGGGCTTAAACTGCAGCAAAGGGGGAATGAGTGGGACTGGTTCTGGCTGTGGTGCATGAGTATGAGCAGCCCTGCCTTTGGCAACCCCTCAATTTTAGTCAAAATAATTTTTTTTCCCTGACGAATGAAACATAAATGCAAATACTTCGCCATTGATTCATATCTGGTAGATGATTTACCACGTGTGGTAGGAAAAATAATTGACAAAAAATGTGCCTCTAAAGATTAAAGTAGTAGTACTACTACTATTACCATCATCACTACTACTACTACTACTACTAATAATAATAATAATAATAATAGTTAGATAGAATGGTCATTTTCAGTGTTATGATTAAAATATAAAATCAGCACTAATAATTATTCATAATTTCTCAATCTGCATTAATATTTTTTGCAACCAGAGGACTTCAGTATGCTTCTGAATGCTTGCTCATACATTTGATCCTATTCTTTTATATCCATTTTCTGCTCGCAGTGTTTATCCATAGGCGTTCTGGACATCTTTGGCTTTGAGGACTTTGAGACCAACAGCTTCGAGCAGTTCTGCATTAACTATGCTAATGAACAGCTGCAATATTACTTTAACCAGCACATCTTCACGCTGGAGCAGGTCAGACCAAACGCCATCTTTTAACACCAACACACTGATGTGATTTTTAAGTTCTGTGCGGCTCTGTTCTATGTATGACAAGTCTGGTATATTTAGTCATTTTTGTTGTGCTTTGCACGTTGCAGGAGGAGTATCAGGCCGAGGGCATCACGTGGCACAACATCGACTACACTGATAACGTGGGCTGCATTCAACTCATCAACAAGAAACCTACCGGACTCCTCTATTTACTGGATGAGGAGAGCAAGTAAGACCAGGATACATCTGTCTTGCTTACTCAGAGGTGGACAAATACAAATTGAAAAGAAAAAAAAAATTGTCTGTACATGAAATTTTGTCACAGGTGCCGGGGCTACTTATTAGTCCACCCCTGTTATTAACATACACGTTATACTATAAACTGTACATACAAGCCATGTTGCATGCTCCTTAATTTAGAGAAACATTTTTTCTTTGCATTTCTCATTTGTGTCTGTTTTTGGTGTATCTCTCTTATTTTTGTCTCTGCAGTTTTCCCCATGCCACAGATATAACCTTGCTGGCCAAATTTAAGCAGCAGCAGGAAAGAAACCACTACTTTGTGCCCACACCTGTGATGGAGCCTGCCTTCGTCATCCGCCATTTTGCCGGGAAGGTCAAGTACCAGATCAAGGTAACATCCGCAACTAACATAACCTTTAAAATGTCTGGTACTTGAATGCCGCTCAGTGTTGCTGTAATTGTGACCATCTTTCCTTTTTAGATGATTTTTATTGTTTCAATATCATAGAATTTAGTTGTGTTGATGGTACATGTGTGCATAGTATAACAAATGATAATAATGTTGGTAATAAAAAACGGTCTTCAGGGGTGACTAACATGATGTTGAAAAATTTCTATAATGGCAGCTCTGGCATGAATGCTGCTACAAATCACAGGTTTATCTTTTATATATGTATTTATTTATTTTTATTTATTATTATTATTTATATATATATATATATATATATATATATATATATATATATATATATATATATATATATATATATATATATATATATATAGTAACAGCTCTTTCCCACGAGCTTGTACAGCAGATGCACTACATAAACACATTAAATGTGTGTAATCATTGATATGGTGAAGTTTTCTATATATAAGGAAGGAGTCTTCATGAGCGAGAAAAAGTAGAGGCTGGTAAGGGGACGATAAGTGGTACCTTTATTTGTTGACGTTCCATGACATTCAGTGGAACTACAAATGGATAAAAATTATTACTTGTCATTTGTTATCAATAAATTAATTATTGTAATTCTTGGCATAATGTTGTGGTGTAAGAAATAAAATACTTTGGGTCATGCTGTTATACAGGAACAATCGGCCTCAGGTGGTAACAGTAACTTATTGATAATTTTCCTTCAACACCACTTCCCCGTGTTTTAGTTCTTGGACAAAGTAGCCAGTATTTTCCAGCTTTTGTAATCCTACTTGTTCCACCCTGGCATGTTTGTCAATTCGTATATTCGAATCCTGGCAGGATTTCCGGGAGAAGAATACGGACCACATGCGGCCGGACATCGTGGCCCTGTTGCGCAGCAGCGATCGGGCCTACGTGCGCCAGCTGATCGGGATGGACCCGGTGGCCATGTTCCGCTGGGGCATCCTCCGTGCCTCCATCCGTGCCCTTGCTGCCTTCAACGAAGCTGGACGCTGCTGGGCCGCGAAAACTTCTGGTACGTCCTGTAGAGTTTAGCTTTTTAAGATCAGAAGCAGATTAGTGCGAAAAATCTGAGGTTTATTTTTAGCCTGCACATTTAAAGAGTGTGGTGTGTGACGCACGTCTGGATTTGAGACGATTAAAATGAACAGACTGAGAACAAAATAAACAGAAGGAGGTATTGTTTGAGTCAGGAATTCGGCGAGTCTTGAATTTGTTTCAATAGAAATCAAATGCTTCTGTGCATGTGGTATATATTTGTGTGTTTTTCCATGCAGGTGTGGTTAGACCAGTTTCAAGAGTTCCATTGGGAGAGCTGCAGAGGTCCAACACGCCCATCGAGAGGATGTATCGGTAAGGCTTAAACTAAGATTATCTATGGATAAAGAGGAGAGAAAGAGAAAACAGGAAGTGAGGAGCTGTGAGGAACTTGATCTCTTCCTGTCCTTTGCATTTTGTGTGGTGATCATATGACCGGTCTCACCTCCCGGAGGCGTACTACAGGCAGGTTCTCACAAGTCTACCCCAATGTAGCTCCATTTTTTTTTAATTCTTCACCCCCCACCCCTCTCATATGTACTTTACATTTTATATTATGATGCCAAACTGGTGATGTTAAGACGCTAATGTATTGTTTATTGCCTTCAGTGCTTCTCCTGGTGTTTCCTGTCTATGACTCCATTTTTCTTCCTTCTGGGGGTTAGAAGAATACATTGGTCACAGATCTACCCCCCTGAGTCCATTCTGTGTTTCTCCTTTACAGCCAGACTTCTATGCTCGATTTCTCTTTTGATCTCTCAGAGGAGCGCCCCCTAGAGGCTTTTGAGGACATCTTTGCTAGTTATGAGAGTAAAAAGTAAGTGGAGGAGATGGAGCACAGCTGGGGGTCTGGCAGGAGGAGCTGGCTGCAGTGGGAAGGACTGGGACATGGAGCTATTTGTGCTAATCTTACTATTTCAATGAAGCTTAATCTCTTTATTACAGATGCACCAAATATATTCTGTCGAGTAAATAATGATGGTAAATACTTTGCCCGAATAAGGCTCGGCTTTGTTGTTGTTACTGATGACGTGTACAAACCGTGAGAGCACAGGGCCAGATAAATTCTACACAAGCCACTGAGTGCACAGCTACATATACTGTTGCAATCAAAATTATTCAATCCCCATTGCAAATCAGGTTTACTGAAATAGTTCAACCCAACGAATACTTCAAGTGGTTTCCCCAAATTCAACTGAAATTGCAACTTATAATGACTTCTCCAGTCTCAAATTTATTCAACCCCCTAAATAGGATCCCTCAAAACAGCACAAATCTGTAAAACAGCTGTTGTCTCAGCACATCTGATGTAACTAATCGAGGGCTTCATTAGTTCCACCTGGTGTGCTTGAGCTGGAACACATGATATACCTGAACTGGCTAGGGGCAGAAATAAATGAAATATCTGGATGAGGTAGGAAAAGTAATCTATTAATGGCAGCAACCAGATTTCTGACAAGGCAAGTGGTGAAAAACCCTCCAGTGACCGCAAAAGACCTGTGGCAAGAAATGGTGGCAACGGGCATGTAGGTTTTGGTGAGCACATTGAGGCTCCATGACGTATTCCACTACTGACCCAAAAGCACAAGAAAAGTTGGCTCAAATCATATAAATAAGCCACAGATGTTTTTGGGATTCTGTTCTGTGGACTGATGAAGCAAAACTGGAACTTTTCGGCACAATGGATCAGCGTTATGTCTGGAGGAAGAAGAATGAAGAAAGAACACACTGTCCACAGTCAATCATGGTGGTGGCTCTGTGATGCTCTGGTGTTGCTTTGCATCCTCTGACAGTGGAAACCTGCAGCGTGTGGAAGGCAAGATGGATTCATTGAAGTATCAGGAAATCCCAGGAGAAAACGTCATGCCGTCTGTGAGGAAGCTGAAGTTTGGGTGCCATTGGACCTTCCAACATTACAATGATCCCAAGCAAACCTCAAATTCCAGAAGACTCCAAAAGGTTGCAGAAGTCGTCCTGGAACATTCTACAGGGCCATCACGGTCACCTGACTTGAACACTGTAGAAAGTTTCTGGTGGGATTTGGAGGTGGTGGTTGCAGCATGCAAACCCAAGAATATTACTGACCTGGAGGCCATTGCTCATGAGGAATGGGCTAAGATTCCTCAGAAACGCTGCCCGAAGCTGGTGTCTGGCTTCGCATCTCGTTTGTAGCAGGTCATAACCGCAAAGGCACGCTCTACTAAATACTAAGTAGAGCTTAGAATTTGCCATGAAGGGGTTGAATAATTTTGAGACTGGAGAAGTTATTATAAGTTGCATTTTCAGTTGAATTTGGGTTAACCACTTGAAGCATTTGTTGTGTTTTTAATTATTTAAATTATTTTTGTTGGATTTGTTCATTGCAAACAGCTGAAAATCAGTAAATGTAGTCAATAAACCTGATTTGCAATGGGTTTTTTTGAATAATGTTGATTGCAGCTGTAGGAGTAAAACATTTGTGTAAACTTGAATCTGTTGTGTGGTTTGGTTGCTATAAAAGGAGCACATGGTGCTGCTGTGAAATCAGAACAACAGCAAACAAGTGCACAAATTTTAGGAATTGTTTCTTTATCAAGTTTTCTGCTCGCTTTGGTTGGAGAAATAGCAGAAGAACATTGGAACACGGTGGTCATGCTGTTGTAGGAAGTTGATCAACAACAGAGTTGTATAATGAAGCAGAGTTACTGTCACCACCCCAAAGCTGATCATTTTCCGACAGCATGTCCTCGAGTGTCGTCTTCCTCTTATACCACAGCGATTTACAAACTATTACAATATACTTTTTTATCCTTTTATAGTTACATGTAATGTTGTGGAGCATCCATGAAAAAAGTTAGTTCCTGTTCTCACTTATGTTACAGCAGGTATAAACAGTCATTCCCTCACCAGCCACTTTTTTCTCTCTCTTTATGTTAATGAATACTCTGCTAATAAGCAATCCAGTTTCATGTTGTAGTCTATTGGTTAGTAAACTAAGTCCATGATATTTAAGGTAATGCACATTTTTAAAGTCTAATTCAATGGTGAAACAGGAATCAATTAAAAGTACAGAGTCTTAAGTCTGGTCTCCTTTTTATGTTGTTAGTAAAGCCAATATTAGTGAATAAAAACAGGCTAGTGGTTTATCAGGGTGATGTCCCGTAGCCTCCTCTGCCAGCACATCCTGTTTGACCTCCTGAGCTGTGTGTGATAGGTCTTATAAGTGCATGGACCACATGGAGGCAATCAAACAGCACCAGTTAACGCCAGTATCATGAGATTTGCACCTGCATGGACTTCCTCACGTCACCGTTTTTCCCCTGCACTCACAACGGCATGGTTTTGTAACGGCACAACCATGCTCCTGATTAAGAGCCTCGAGATCGACATTGTGGTTGCAGATGTGAGTCACAGGCAAGCAGGACACAATGGTGAGCCTTCATGGCACCGTGGTTGTGATTAGAATTCAAGCTTCCTGTGGTTCTTCATCTGCTACCATGGTGTGTGTGTGTGTGTGTGTGTGAGAGAGAGAGATGTAATATATGCAGACTGTGTGCCCTTTGGTGTATTTGGTGGAGGAACCTTTCCTTTCCAGAGGTGCATCATTAACTGTTGGGTTTCTGTCCTTTTTACCACACTCTGCCTCATTCCAACTACACCTTCCCATCTCTAAATGTGAATCAGCGACATGCACGCCCAAATTATCAGCTCCATTAAGGACTTGCAGTTGGATGGCGAAGACCCACGTAAGCTGCTTCAGTCCTGGGGTCGCCTGCGCTTCCCACGCCACCTTCTTCAGTGAGTCGGTCCAGTCACCGTAACTGTTGAGCCCTGACCCTAGTCTCATATCTTATAACAAATGACCTTTTCTTGGCTAAGCTTAGAATTGACTTAAATTGTAAAAGTCAGATTTATAGTGAATGCTCCTGAACCCGTGCTGCTTTAATAGGTCCTCCTAACATGTTTGGCACTAATTTGTGCCCAGCTGCGCCAGGTAGAAGAATGCAGCATTTACGAGCCTTGAGCTAGCTTAGCTTCGTTAGGCTCTCTTCAACTGTTTTTGCCTGCCGTGCTTGTTTGTGTTGTAGCTTACAAATACTCCCCCTTATGTGACATAACTGCTAGGCTCAGTTGCTAACCTGCTGCATGATCTAGCTAAATGAACCTGCTTTTCTCTAAAGCAGGGGTTCTTGAACTTTTTGTTTTTGTTGTTTTTTTGTTTTTTTATTAATTCCTCTCAGTACATATTTATTTCATGATATACAATACATTTCAATGTATACAATACAACTTTGGCTATTTATTTATTTGAACTTTCTGTTCATTCAACCCACATGTAAATGAATTGAGTTCTGAACAGGATTTCGTTATTGCAGACTGTACCCAGATTCAGTGGATACAGTGAAAATACGTGCCTTTTATCCAAAGCGCTTTACACTGTGTCCCACACACACACACACACACACACCAATGGTAGCAGACGATGGCGCTAACTTGCCATCGAGAGCAACTTGATTCCGTGTCTTGCCCAAGGACAGTGTCTTGCCCCTTGATTCAGTGTCTTGCCCAAGGACACTTGCAGTTAGGCATGTGGAGTCATCCGGGACGAGAATCGAACCGCCACCCCTACGATTGGTGGACAACCCGCTCTACCAACTGCACCACAGCCGCCCCGTTGTTCAGTGTTGGCTCATTTCTCTTGGCAAATAATTTTAAATTATTCAAGGTTCTGAGGGTCCCTCTGTTGGACTTGCAGTTTCAAAATCCTCCATAAGTTTTTAATGGGATTCAAATCAGGTGATTTATTCATCACCATATAAGGCCTTAAATAACAAAGCCAAAAGTGTCTAAATGCTTGTGTCCCCTGACTGTAGTCTAGTGTAATTTTATTAGTGTCAAAAAGTTTTAAGTAACTCCAATACCAACCGTACAGTGGCCCAAAAATGCACAGTGAGTTGTTAAACCCCTAATAGCTGAAATAGTCAAGGTGCAGCAAACATGAATCCTCTTTCTTTACAGTCAAACATTTTTTTTTAAATGATGCAGCTAAATAGTACCACGTTTGTCTTTAACAGAAAAGAGATGATCCATCATTTTCTCTTCTCATTCCTTTATCATTCTCCTCTTCCTCCTCTCTCTGCTCTCACTCTGCTTTAAATGCCACCTTTAATCCCTCTTGCCAGTGCATGACTCACAATAACGACATACTAACCCCTTCAGCCCGGTCCCACCACATGCTCAAGCATTCTATCATTTACAGGAAGAACAAGAACACCAAGCACAAGCAGCTGATTCCAAAGGTAAAGTCGAGTCACTCCTCTCTCTTTCTCTCTCTCTCTCTCTCTCTCTTTTTATTTTATTTTATTTTATTTTATATATATACACACACACACACACACGTGTGTATATAATTAATTACTCAATTAATTAATATATTAATATGCATGTTTGTGTGTATATATGTATGTTTCTGTTGAGGGTGAATCAGTTGTGTGAAAGTTTTGGCATTGTTGTATCCATTGCTCGGTGTCTGAACATGCACGTGTTGTGCAGAACCTGCTGGACTCACGCTCACTGAAGTTCATTGTTGGCCTTCATGACCGCACTACCAAGTCTCTGCTTCACCTGCACAAGAAGAAGAGGCCCCCGAGTATAAGTGCTCAGTTCCAGGTGCAGCTCCGCCCAACAAACATGCACCAGCATACACACACACACACGCTCGCGCGCACACACGCACAAACCTTTCACCAAGGATTAAATCCTGTGAAAACGGCGAATGTGTGTCAGTCTGCAAAATCCACGGAGTCGTACCTGAAGTCTAGGGAAAAAATTATGCAAAACATTTTGCAATAGTATACTGTCTATTTTAAGAAAACACAATCATTTACCAATTTCACATGGAAATGATTGTTAGTTTCCAACCTTGCCTCAGCATCTGCTGGGAAATATGTTGTGTAAGGAGACCGTGTGACAGAAGATGTCTAAAACATTGCTAGCTAATTGTTATTTTCTCGGATTTTTGGAGTCATAGCAAATGGACATAAGTCTAACGAATTCAGTTTGTAATCAAAAATGTGTGCCATGCTCCTGTGCCATCACATCATAAAAACAGAGAACAGAGAGGAGCACTCACTCACTCTATACAGATAGAATTGAGTGATGAGGCTTATGTTTTCTCCTGTAGACTTCTCTCAGTAAGCTGCTGGAAACTCTGGCGAAGGCCGAACCCTTCTTCATCCGCTGTCTGCGCTCAAATGCTGAAAAGGTACTGCATCCTTAATTCTTACACACACACTCACGCATGAAGCTTGCTCTGGAGATGGGGAGATACCTAGATAAACAATGTACTTATTTGAAAATGCTGGTTATTCTGCTGCTTGGTCTCTGAGTGTATATCTGGTAATACTAATAAGTGCTAATAATACTGTTAAATTTATTTTGTACGGTTGGCATTATGCTACAACCTCGAACTCTGAGGGCACGTAAGTGCACTTTCCCACAGTCTCAGATACTTTTGGGACGCAGTTTGATTTGATTTTACACTGTACATGATTAAGTAAAGTAAAACCGCACGTGTCGGATTGAAAACATCCTTTAAAACTCATGCATTGGTCAAAAATACAGCCATGGGGAAACCATGAAAAAACTGTGTGTCTGGGTTTTTAAAAAATAAAATCTTAATAAGAGTCCAAGTGCCAGCAACCAGGAAGTGTCAGTAAACTCCACCTGCTGATGCCAAGTTAGCACAAAAGCAATAAATGTTCCAGGACAAATAGGATAATGCACCAGGCATAAGTATAATAATAACTAGTGAATTTGTACTTGAACCATGTGATTTTGTACTAGTGAACTTGTACCTTGCTAATTTAAATGTGTGTGCGTGTGTGAGCAGAAGGAGATGTGTTTTGACGAGGCACTGATCCTACAACAGTTACGTTACACGGGCATGCTTGAGACTGTGCGAATCAGGAGGTCCGGATATGGCGCCAAATACACCTTCCAGGTATGCCATTACGTACTCCATGCCGATTTAATGTAATTTGAGATATATATATATAAATAAATAACATTGATACTTGTGAGTGTACTGTTATACTGTGTTTACTAGAAATATATGCTTGTGTCTTCCTGCCACAGGAGTTCCTTGAGCAGTTTCGCGTGTTGCTGCCAAAAGATGCGTCTTCTCCAGAAGAAATTTCGACTCTGCTGCAGAACCTCGACCTCGACCCAAAGACATACCAGATCGGCAAAACTAAGGTCAGCTTCCTGTCTGTCCTCCATCATCAGGTTGTTCAGAAATGAAACAAAGTGTGCAAGACAAAACACCAGGAAACCTTTCGACTCAGGACTTTCTGTTCATGATTAATACTGGATCATAAGTTTGGGGAAGGTTGCTGTACAAACTCGAGCTCTGTTTATTTAAAAATTATTTTAGCTTGAATAGATATTAGATCATGACTAGCTGTAAATGTTTATCCTCAGACTGAACTGGCTTATGTTAAATAAAAAGCTGTTTTTTTAATTATTATTATAAGGCATTATTGAGAGCTGTTTCACATTATGAAAACATATAATTTTTTGCTGGATCCAGTGTTAAAATATTATTTTTAAAAATTTCTTTTACTTTCTATAATATTAAAAATATAATTTTTTTTTTTTTTTTTAATATAACTTCTGTATTGCTGCAAATTTGTGAGCACACATTGTGATTCATATCATGTAAAGTAGATGTGATTTTTGCTTCATTACCAACCCTTACTGCATTTATTTTTTTTGGTGAGCTTCTGCTTCTTTAATTTTTTTTAGGTGTATCTCAAAGAGCTGGAAAGGCAAAAGCTTCATGATACTCTCCACAAAGACGTCATGCACAAAATCGTTTTCCTGCAGCGCTGGTTCCGAGATAAATTGCAGAGGAGGGAGTTTCTTCAGATGAGACAGGCAGCCATCGTTCTTCAGGTAAATTCACCTCAGCAATGCATAAACTCTGTATCTTGCAACATGAAAAGTGTGTATCGGTGTCTAAGTGTGTGCATATTTGGGTGTAGCGCTCGTGGCGTGACTGTCGCAAGAGACGTGGTCGAGCAGCAACTCTGATTCAGGCAGCATGGCGTGGCTTCAAACAGAGAGCCGAATACCAGAACCGGCGAGCCTCTGTAACCAAAATCCAGGCTGTTGTCCGAGGCCAGTCCGCTCGAAGAAGGTGAAACGATAGATTGTTTATGTTGTATGCACTCAGGGAAAGTTATGTACTTTTGTACTTTAATTGAGTGTGTTTTCTTAGATACACTTCACTGAAGGAAGAGAAGAGAAAGAGAGAAGAGGAAGAAGCTCGACGGAGGAAAGAGGAGGAGGAGGAAGAGGCAGCCAGGCGAGCCCAGGAGGAAGCAGAGGTGGCCCTAAAAGCACAAGAGGCCGCGGAGGCAGCCAGACAAGAGAGAGAGGCAGCTGAGGCTACCAGGAGGGCACAAGAGGAAGCAAAGAGACTAAGAGATGCAGAAGAGGCGGCTAGAAGAGAGAAGGAGGCAAAGGAGGAGGAAGCGAAACTATCTGAAGCGAAAACACAGAAGGAAACCCCAGAGCTGCAACTTAATAATCAGGCTGTCATTAAAATGGATGGACAAAAGGAAAGCCATCAGACTGAGGCTGGTCCTCAGCATGAAGCAGAGCTCCAGGATAGTCAAGTAAAACATGCGCACAATAAGAGTTTGGTTGTTTTAGAGAAGCACAATGAAGACATGCAAGCTGTCCAAGAAGCTACCAAAGGCTCTACTATTGCATTACCAGGAAAAAGTAGTCAGAATACAGCCAGTGATAACCCCACAATTACTGTTACTGCTCTCTCGAAAACATCCCCCAAACTTTCTGTGGAAGACGATGTAAAAAGCTCTTCAACTGGCAGTCCAACGACTAACACCATTCATTCTGACCCAGGCCGGTCCAGAGGTCCGCCTATGGGAAAGCTTCCTGCCTCCCGGAGTCAGGAAAAGAGGGAGCTGAGGAGGCAGCGCGGTTTAGAACACAGCCAGAGGGAGAGTGTGCGTGCAGCTGCAGCAAGCAAAGATGAGAGCTGCAAAGAACTCGACCACTACACCTTTATATCCCAGAAGATCGAGAAGCCTAAGAAAGAGGCTGAAGATAAAGAAGAGAAGGTAAAGAAAGAAGCTGTGACCAATCCACTCAGGCCCTTGACTTTACCCCTGGAAATGCCTGCATCTAATGAGCCCAAACGCGCTCCAAGGACCAAGGACATGCCAAGTCCGGAAAAGAGCAACACCCAGCACGAGAACATGTTAAAAGAGCCCAGACCCCAGACGGATCAGAGGACTAAGACGTTAAAGTATGGCTTATTATGCAGTGCATTGTTTTTCTGTGCTTTGTCTTAAAGAAATATTTCAGTGTGAAGGGTGATGATTTAGTCTATGTTTATGCTAACAAAGCAACATGCGTCCACAACACAGAGCCACCATATAAGCAACGTCGACTGCCCAGAGTTTCTTGATAGTTTGCAACTTGTGTATGAAGCTTGTGAAGTGTCCAATCCTAACAATTAGCTTAAATGATTCCTCAGACCAATCCTATGTCGAGGAACTAGAGGATATAATCAATCATTACCTGTTAGGTGCAGCAGCTTCATAGCAAATCTCAAACTTAGAAATTGCATTTTTTAATTTTTCTTCTGTTTTGCAGGACCTCCCGGTCATTAGATGATGTATCGGAGTTTAAGACCTCAGAAGTGCCCACAGGTTTTCAGGTAGAGTGCTTCCTTGTTTGTGATGGTGTTTTGTTTTTGTTTTTTTTTGGGGGGGGAGGATCGGGAGGATCTGTGGAACATCACCTACCCAGTTTAAACCAAGCTCTCTGGCTCATTCAGGGCAACGTGCTTTATCGGAAGTGTCCCAGACGCAGACATCGACTAGAATTTGTACGTGACTGCATGAATGATAAAAGTGCAGAAATGGAGGATGTGGAGTTCTGGATGTACTCTCTCACAATCCCTGTACAGGTCACGTATCTTTTACTCAGAGTCCCTCTGGAGCCATTTGGGGAGACTGGATGAGCGGGCTGTGAATCAAATTAAAGGGCCTGTACTGTGATTTTCTATTCAACGAGAAATCAAAGCATGCCTGCTGTTGAAAATAGATTATCTTGGACAAGTATGAAATATTTCCAGTATAGCTGTCTGACTGTGATTAGTGAATCGGTTAGTTGACTACACAGCAAAATCCCCATTGTTGAATTAACTCTTTATATGTTTGTCAAATTGGACATGTAAGTATCCACTATAGGTGTTATTTCAACACTGTGTATTTTACTGTGTAGTCAACAAACATACTTGTCAACTTCATACTTGTCTAAGTCAATCTACGTTCAACTGCACATTGTGTAAATCTGTATTTGGAAAATCTGGTTTTCTTTTCTGTTGTTTTAATGGGGGTGCAGGTTTTTAATCCCACTCCTAACCTGTTCTTGAAAGAATTCTGTCTTACAAGTTATAAGAAATGGCTGAAAAAGAATATGTAGAGACATGAATCAAATTTCTCCAAGTCCTAGTGTGGGTCAAATTTCTCCAAGTCCTAGTGGTTAGCATGTTTGCCTTACACCTTTGGGGTTGTGGGTTCGAATCCCACTTCCGCCCTGTGTGTAGTTTTCATGTTCTCTTCCAGTCCAAGGGCGTATTGTACGGTTGATTGGCATTTCCAAAATGTCCGTAGTGTGTGAGTGGGTGTGTGATTGTGTGCTGCAAGGTTGGAACTCCATCTTCAGTTCTAGGCCCTCTACTCTTTAATATTTATCTCCACTTGGGCATCTGCTGCGATCACTTGGCCTCCATTATCACTTGTATGCTGACGATACCCAAATCTACATTCACTCAAGATCTGGTGAAAGCATTGATGTTTATCTTTCTGGCTGTATTTCTGAGATAAAAACATGGATGAATAATAACTTTCTGTGCCTGAACAGCGGGAAAACTGAGCTCATGCTTATAGGTTCCCGTCATCAGATTCGCAAAGCGGCTCCACTGTCTCTCTGTTGATGGCTCTGTTCTAGAGTTCCAAAGTACGATGAGGAGCCTTGGTATAATTTTTGACACTAACCTCACTTTTCTCATTTTTGATTTTTTTGTTCAGAGCACTGTGAAAGCTTCCTTTTTTCACCTCAGAAATATAGACAGATTAAGACCAATGCTAAACTTATCTGTCGCTGAAAAGCTGATCAATTCATTCGTTGTCACGCGGTTGGATTATTGTAATGCTGTTTTAGCTGGAGTTTCTAAAACTGCAATAAACAAACTGCAGTATGTTCAGAACTCTGCCGCACGGATCCTGACGGGAAGCAGGAAATATGACCATATCACTCCTGTTTTGAAGTCCTTACACTGGCTCCCGGTCAGGTTCCGTATCGATTTTAAGATCATGATGTTGACATACAAGGTATTACATGGATTGGCTCCACAATATTTAGCTGACTTATTACTCCCTTACACCCCACATTGCAGACTGTGCTCCTCACAGGGTAATCTACTATCGGTTCCACTAACCCACCTTAAATCTATGGGTGACAGAGCTTTGTCTGTCTACGCTCCATCACTTTGGAACTCTCTTCCCCCTGAACTCAGGAAAGCTCAGTCCTTTGGCATTTTTAATGCTCTTCTAAAGACACACTTTTTTAGACTCGCATTTGATTCCTGATGTCTTTTTGGTTGTTTTATATTTATTTTTTATTACGGTTGTATTCGTTTTAATTAACTTTTATTCGTTCTGTGGTTTGTGATTTTATGTACAGCGCTTTGAGAAGCTGCTTTAAAGGCGCTTTATAAAATAAAGTTTATTAAGGGTGTCCTCCGAGTTCCCTGGTATAGGCTCCAGGCTCCACTGTGACTCTGTGTAGGATCTCTTAGCAACAGTAAAAAAAAAAAAAAGTTTTTTTTTGTTTGTTTTTTTTTATAAACAGAGAGGCATAAGTACTGTTTAATAATATCAGCGTCTCGTTGTTTTTTAGTGACCAAACAGACTGCGGTCATGTTCACTTTGTTTCAATTGGCTCACAAGAGCGAAGTTCACAGAGAAATTTGGCAAGAAGCAAATGTACAACTTTTATGTCGTGTCACTTTCAGTGAATTGGCATTTCTCTCCGGTGACTTTCACTTCTTTTTTACTGTTTTCATGCCTAGTAAAATTAAATATAATAAAAATATATATGTTTGAATAGTAAAAAGGATTAGTTAAGTAGAACCCCTACCCCCTGTAGCAGAGCTAAATGGAGCTCAAGTCTCACTGTGTTTGAGTAAATTTGCTGCCTTTGGAATGACAATAAATTGGTCAAATTCCTGACAGAGATGCGGGTTCCTGATTTTATTTTATAATTTTTTTGGGGGGGGGTTGTTTCATTGATTATGCGTGAGATTTACTCTTGATCTAATCTATCAGCAGCCATTTTGATTATCAGACCCCTAAGCCCCGTGTATAAACCTTCAAACAGCATGACACTCGGGCCAGAACTTTTGATCATTTTGAATACCATTTGATATTTAGATTGTTACCATATTAACATAAAGCTCTTTAGCAACTGGCTGTCATCTGTTTATTTTAATGTGACAAATAGCTTGAGAAAAATTCTCCTTCTCTATTTTGACAATTACTAACATTGTCAAAATAATGACAAATGTAACTTTGGTGCCTGAAAGGTGGTGCGTGTGGACAAAAACCTAGCCAGTCTTGATGCAAAAATTAACCTCATTCTTTTTTTTTTTTTTTTAGTATGATAAGACTTCGTTTCTGTCTTCAAAATGTGAATTATGTTCTAATTTTCAGCCCAAAATGTGTGCAGTGTGGATAATAAAGGCAGATTATAATCATGGTGGTGGTGCTAACTGATCAAACTGATTCAAACTGTAAAGGCATTGTGCTTATGATTGTCGGACTTGTCACGTCACATCTTGTGAAACAGCACTATAAGTGTTTGCGGTTATTTCTGTATCCCTTTACAGCCCATGCCTCGTGTTGTGGAGGGTCCACATGGAGGAAGAGCAAGCAGTGTGAAAAGGTCACCGCAGGATGAAGGCCCTCACGCCCATCCTCACACTCCCGAGAGGTGAGACTTCAATGTCCGAGGCTCGTTATTCTACAGAAATAGATGTAACCGTACAATCAATTCTTTTAGTGTGAAGTTTAAGCAGGTACTAAAACAATCCAATTAGTAAATCACTGGCTGATGGAAATGTGTCTGTGCCTGTTTGGTGTTGCCAAAGTTTCTGGTACTTCACGCAGTTGAGAAGTGTCTTAACGGGTGTTTATAGGTTTCCGTATTGTTTTGTGAAAGTGTTGATGAGCAGGAATGTTGGTCAGGTGGTGCTGTTTATCTTCAGCAGGTTCTGGAGATGAATTCAACTGATAACATGCAGAAAACCAACATACTTTAATGAGTAAACTTTAAACAACCTCCTGGCTTGAGCATCATGGTTTCCATGCCCTCTCGTGTTGAAGCGAAATAATTCACTATTTGGCTGTGTCCTCGCGTGAGCCGTCGTTGCTGTCAAACTTTTATCACACAGGAAACCTGAGTCATCTGGCTCATGGGAAAACACCAGCCCTGCCTCGGCTTATCTGACTCGCTCATGAGTCCGATATGAATTTTTCACTCCCTTATATAGCTGCCATGGGAACAGGGAGATTCCTACAATTCTTCACATCAAGTGCTTGGAATAGACAAGCGTGTTTTAGAAGGGTGAATAACTCAACTGGGATTTTGGCCTGGCATCGCCAGACTCCATGTTGAATCATATTTTAAGTTTCTTTGGACGGTTTATGTTGCATGAGATTCAAAATGATTTGTAAATAAACCTTGCATAAAACAGTTCAAAATCAAGAATAAAAATCAGTGGTGGTGTGATCAGAGTTACTGCTACCATTCTGAAGTTGATTGATTATTTTCCTATAACAGCATGTCCCAATGTATTTTACTCCTCTTATAGCAAAGCAATTTATCAGCAGTATTTATGTATTAAAGAGAATCATGTACTTTTATTTATTTATTTATTTTATCAATTTGAAGATGCACTTAATGTTATGGAATGTCTGCGAAACAAAACAAATCCTCACTCATGTTTTAGCAGTTGTAAACAGCCATTCCCTCACTAATCCCCCCTCCAGTCTCTTAGTTAAGACAAAAAGGGCAGCTTATGTTACAGAGATGCCTGTGACTTGTGGTTATCATGTTATTATAAACCTGTGATTTGCAGCTGTTAAGTGTTCTCTCTGCTGTTTTGATGTAGGTCAACAGGCTTCTTCAGGAAGATCCTGAAGAAACGTCCTCATAAAGAGGCTCAAACCCCAGAAGACGGAGACCTGACGATGGCAGCTGCTTTGAGTGAAAAAGAGAGCACCCACTGTAACTTGCTTTTTTTTTTTGTAGATGAACATCTTGAAACAAGTTGTATGATTTCCTTAAAACAACTACTACTTCTGCATTGTGTTAATGTGCCATCATTACAAGAAGGAACAATTTCCACTTTGTGAACCACGATTGTTTTTCTCTCTGTCTGACACGCACAGCTGTCGCATCTTCACACACGCATCATTCAGAGCCTCTCAGTGGGCGTCCGAGTCGAAACCCCACTATTAAGATCAGCCGTGCCACGCGGGTCACAGAGCATTGGAACGCCTCGTTGGACCGAGAGATCACCAATGCCAACGAGCTCCGGCACCTCGATGAGTTTCTGGGAAATCAGGTCTTATAATCATCATGGATTACAGACCATAATGCATCAAGAAAGATACAAAGAATAAGTGTTAGTGCTAAATGCTTTATTTCTATTCATTTGTGTGGTACAGGTGAATGACCTCCGCTCGAGAGGAAAGCAGCTGTCGGCGACGGAGGACATCTTTATCAAAGCCACCATGCAGTTCAGAGAGAACATCAAAAGCATGTACTCTCTCTCAGTAAGTGCCCACAACAGCTCTCAAACCTTCATGGAGTTTACTTCTGGTGTGTTCCTCTTTAGTTCTAGTTTAATTGTCAGATAGGGTGTTTTAGTTAAAAAAAAAAAAAAAAAAACCTTTTGGGGGGGTAAGCTGTCGGGCATTTGGTGGTCTAGTTTATCTTTTTCTAACGACTAGATTGGGAGATAACTAGATTGGTCTTAGAGATGACTGTAAAAATGAATGAATGCACCGTTATTTCAGCTCACAATTATTAGTTTGTTTATGCTACAGGTAGAAGAAACACTTAGCCAGTGTTAGCTGGTTAACACTATACGACAGTTAATCTCCGATTCAATTCTTGCCCTAGTCCTCTGAAAGCCTTTAGTAAATAGCAGGCCTGTTAGTATCGTGCCACTCAGTCTTCTAAATTGTTAGATTGTAGAATCTTCTCCTCTTTATGTCTTCAGAAAGAGATGAAGCAGGAACAAAATTAGGAGAATGTACATGGGTTTTAGTGATGCTTCATGAATACTGATACATACAGTGGTCTTTCAACCACTGAAAAATTCTTACCTTGCCCGATGTCATATGTTTTGTCATATTTACGCAAAACAAGTTCAGTTAAAGAGATCCTCTTTAAGGTGTGGGTTTATTTATTTATTTATTTTTTAAATGTATTTATTTATTTATTTAAATGGCAGAATTATGATTATATGGGGGAAAGGGCACAACAGTTGACATCTTGTTTATAAATAACCTGAGATTTTGGGTGGCACTGCTTCTGTATTGTGCGTTTGCACATTGTAAAATGGACGAGTTAAAAATCACTTTCTTGGAAAGGTTATTTTTTAAATATTGATTCTGTTACTAATGTTTAGTGGTGGTGTTGGGACTTAATTCAAAGGAGAGATGGGAAAATGTGCTTAATAAATAAAAAGAAAATGGCATGATCTGAACAATTAAATTGATGAGTATGACAAGGTGATGTATTTTGGATGTCAGACAGGAGTATAAGTGGTGGTAGTTTTCAGAATTTGTGCCATATTAATAACCTTAATAGGCGTAATAAAATGCCTTTAACATTTCTACTGAAAATTATTAAAATAATGTGCTTATGATAGAAGGGAAATGGCATCTTACCATGAGCTTCCAGAGCTACCATTCTTTTTCTTTATTTGCAATTAAATCTCCACCATTTCATCGGCGGTCACCTCGGTATCTTTTGAGGTGCTAGTACTTTCAAAAAGAAGCTGATAAAATGCACAATCCTTATCCTGTTTCTCACCATAGCAGCTGGTAGGCAGTAAAATGTGATTAAACTAACTAAGGGACATGGTTAAATATGGAGGAATCAGTGTTGATTATTTTATGAGTATTCCAGCACAATTACAGCAAACCAGTAAATAATTGCACTTGTCTCTGAGCCTAGAGTAAAGATTATATCGTACTGATTTGTTTATGAAATTATATGATTGATTATACATGGTTTTTTTTTTTTTTTATAGTCAGTTACAGACTACACTTTTCTCCCTTTTCTAATGCAGAAGCCTCACATTGGATATAAGGGTCTGATGAGGGGCTACCAGAACAAGGTGATCAGTTTAGCCGGTGAGCAGCAGAAGTGTGAGGTGCAGCTCGTTGTCAATCTGTTCCAGTCTGTGCTGGACGGGTTTATTAGAGGAGAGATCAAAAGGGAGGAGGCTGAACCGGTGAAGGTAAAAGTAAACAAAATAGAGAGAAACAGCAGTTCTCATTTTTTTTAAATATGACATGCTGTGTAACAGTGTCTGTTAAATTTCTTTTTGTATTAATTTGGTTTTAAAAAAACACAGTTTAATTTTTATTTCTTCTTTTTTTTTTAATCCGTCTCAGCCTCCAAAAGGTAGAAAAAAGAGGCGGAAAAAAGACAAGAATGTAGGTTTTCATTTCACTTCACACACGTGCACCACCTCATCATATCCTTTCTTGGTAAAAACATAACTCGGCCACTAAATCGCTCCTTTACTTCCATGCTCTTCATGTTTAGACGGAGAGTCAACTGGACCATGTGTTCAGTAACTTCCAGGTGAACATAATGCAGTCGTGTGACCAGTGCAACTCCTACATCTGGGTGATGGAGAAAGCCTATGTGTGCAGCTGTGAGTATGCGTCTTGTGTGTGCATTATCAGCTGCCATTAACTTTAACATTAAATTTCTTAGTAATATGTTGTGTTTTGTAGGATTAGGCTTAAATGTTGAGGCTGTTATAAGATTCTTAAATTTTACTGTTCATGATGTTGCTAAAGGTAGTGCCAAGATTGCAGAACTTTCCCATTTTAGTTTTAATGCAATTACACCAGAGTGTTTGTGTTTCAGATTGCAAGCTGGTTTGCCATAAGAAGTGTCTGTCCAAAATCGTTACAGATTGTATTACGTACTGCTCAAAAAAGGTATGACTTTACAGTATGACCATACTGACTAACTCGCCACTGTAAGTTAAAGGTATATTTGAGAACTAGGGTTTCCTAGCCTGTTTCTGTTCATCCTGATGCAAATCACAGGTTTATATTAATGCGCTCGTTCTAATACGTTATCGTTTCTATAGTAACCGCTCATTAGTAGGGACTTGTAAGGTGGACCCTCCACATAAATTGATTAAAACCGCATCTAATAGTTTATATGTAGATGTTACGTTTTCAGTAAGTAGAAGTTTATTTGACATTTCTACAAGGAGTCGCTAGTGTCAATCCTTTGTAACAGTCAGAGATAAAGCTGTAACTACCTTCTTCAGGACAGATGAGTTATATGCTTTGTGGTTTTAAAGTAAAAATGACCAGCAGCTATATTTTTATTTATATATTTTTTTATTGTTGCTTTAACTTTGAGAGAGGGGAAAAAAGAGAGAGGCTGGTGAGGGAACAGCTGTTTATAGCTGCTGTAATGGTTTTTATTATTTTATGGCATTTGGAAGACTCCCTTATCCACAGTGACTTTAATTAATGAGCATTAATTTCATCTATACATCTGAGCAGTTGAGAGTTAAGGGCCTTGCTCAAGGGCCCAAAAGTGTCAGCTTGATCGCGCTCGTGACCTTCCAATCAGTAGCCCAACGTCTTAAACATTGAGTTACCACTGCCCTTTTATATAGGAATGAACTTTTTTTTTTTACATTTCACAACATTAAATATAACTCTAAACTGATGTGATGTGTGAAATGCCTTTTTTTAATGAACAAAGAAAAAAATGGAAAATTATTGTGGAATAAAGCACTTGCTGTTCTAGGAGAATAAAATTTGGGATGGTACCAGTAACTCTGCTCCATCAACCCCCCACCCCCCCCCCCCCCTTGTAGCAGCACTACACAGTTTATATTTATTCATTTATTTATTATTCTTCATGCGTGTTCTCCTTTTTCTTCATGGTTGGTCCAGAGTGAAGAAGACTCTGGTTCTCAGCACTTTGGTGTGCGTGTGTGCCGCCTGGTCGATGATAAGGTCCCGGTCCCCATGGTTCTGGAGCTGATGCTGGAACATGTGGAGATGAATGGCCTCTATACTGAGGGCATCTACAGGAAGTCTGGTTCAGCCAACCGCATGAAGGAGCTTCGGCAACTTCTGGAAGCTGGTAAGACTATAAGCATCACTGTGTGTCTAGACTTGTTTCACTAACTGTAGCGTACATCACAATTACTATAATGAAGCAGGGATTTTCATTTCTCAATTCATGACGTCCAAACTTCCTTTGAGATTAGGGTTAATACAATTCAACCTTTTCTAATGCGTCCTGTATAAGTAGCAGTATATATCCAGTATATGTCTGGTGTGAGAAGTTACTTATCAGAATATTCTGACTCGAGGTGCATGTTATGTGTAAATGTGGTGTTTTTCTACGGGGTGGATGTGTTTGTGTGTTTGCAGATCCTAATAGTGTGTGTTTGGAGGACTACCCCATCCACACTGTAACTGGTTTGGTGAAACAGTGGCTGAGGGAGCTCCCTGAACCCTTAATGACGTTTGATCACTATAACGACTTCCTCCATGCAGTAGGTGAGTTTTAAAGCTTCTCCTCTATAGACTTTGGCCCCAATCCTCTTTTTGTTGTTAATGCAACACAGGTAAGTAAAGCTTGTGGAAAAAATATTGTGTGTTGGGAACTAATATGCACATAAATATGTTTTATGGTTTGGTGATGATAATATTACATGTTGTCTGGTTCCATGATCGAATATTTATATAACCAGTGGTCAGTTTTTCTTTCATCCATAGTTCAAGCATGACACACAGCTATTCTAATCCCTCTGTCATTCTGTCTTTCTCGGTCTTCTGTAAGTGTTTGCTTTCCTGTATTTCTCTAAATGTTGTTACCTGTTTCTGTCAGAATTACCTGAAAAGCCGGAACAGGTTCTGGCCATCTACAGGGTTATAGAGGAGCTCCCTACAGCCCACTACCAGACTCTGGAGAGACTCATTTTCCACCTAGTCAGGTAAGCACTCCAGCATCTTTTTAATTAGCCAATGATTGGTCAAATTTATTATTGTTTTTTACCTCAAGATTAAAGTGTCTGTAGTTTTGAGGTTGGTTGTATACAAGTTATACATTTTGAAACCTGTGTTTCTTAATCCTGGTCCTTGAGAACCCCTTCCATGCATTTGTTGTTGTTGTGCGTGTTTTGTTTTTTACTTGGCATTTCCAGTTTAAAATGTTATTTAGAGTTGATTCAGAAGTCATGTTACTTCAGAACCAGGGTTTAGGAACACTTAAAGGCACATTAAAAACATTCAGTGTGTGTTTCATTTTACTTGAATAACTGAATATTAACGTCATCAGATATTCCAAAATTTAACTGCATTTACCTCTCTCAGTAACATGATAGATAAGCTGCTTTTATTCTCGTATTAATTATCAATGAGAGAAAATAAAACGAGGACAGAACAGAAACATTCCACAACATTAATTGTAACTTAAATGTAAACAATAAATGTTTTGTTCTTTGAGAATAAATTGGGTAGTAACAATAAATCCGCTTCATCACACCACCCTGTCGTCGATTTATTTTCCTTTACCATCATAGTATGGAATGGTTTAGTCTATATTTATTACATGTGATGTACAGTAAACGCGCTTGCAGTAATAAACTATTGTTTCCTGCAGGGTGTCGAGGGAGGAGAAGAGTAACCGGATGACTCCAAACTCCCTGGCCATTGTTTTTGCCCCTTGTATCCTGCGTGGCCCTGACAGTGCTGACCCACTCCTCAGCATGAAAGATGTCGCCAAGACAACCACGTATGTGTCCCCGTCTCTCTCTCTCTGTCTGTCTCTCTCTGTACATTTCTCAGTCCAAATATGACGGCGAATGATTTTACCAATTTTTGAAAGTGTGTGTATTTGTGTTCATTGTTCAAGTGTGTAGAGATGCCCGTGTGTGTGTTGCAGGTGTATAGAGATGCTGATTAATGAGCAGATGAGGCGGTACATTGAAAGGCTGGAGGAGATTGAGCAGCTGGAGTACGCTGAGACGTTGGCGAAGAACCAACTCAAGTTGAAGAGAAGCAACACAGTGAGTGCAGAGAGGATACGCGCACATACAGACACACACCAAACTGCTGTTTTTCTGTCTGACTCTGTGGCTCCTTCTGTCCATCTCTGGGTCTGTTTGCTTCTGTCTGGTGTCTCTCTCTTCTGCTTCTTCTGTCCCAAACGCATTGGTCGCTCAGTTTGTTTCTTTCTCTGTTCATATTTCTGTCTCTGTCCTTTAGTCTCTCTCTCTTGCTGTCTGTCTCGGATTCTTCTGTTGTCTTTCAGGATGTTCCTGTCTCTTGGCAGTCTGTCTCTCTTTCTCTAGATATCTCAATTTCTGACTTGTTCTGTCTCTCTTTATCTTTTTCTGTCTCTGCCTCTCGGTTCTCTGTCTCAAACTCCCCCACTATCTCATTCCATCTCTCTCTCTCAATTTTTCACATTGTCATTATTCCTCTCTCTCTCTCTCTCTCTCTCTCTCTATTGTATTTTTTTTGTTTAGCTGTGAGTATATCTCTGTCAGTTTGTGATGCATTCTCTCTGCTTCTGTGTCGGTTTCTGTAGAGCTGGCCTTTACCTCTAAGGTTTACCTCTCCTTATAAAGGAGTAGTGGTATGTATGTTCAACTGGAATCCCATGTACTCACTCACCGTGTGTATATGCAAGTCTGCATGTAGTGCAGATGCTCACACTCTTTGACGCTCGCTGCATGTGTGCGTGTGTGTGTGTAGTACTCTTGTGTGTGGTTTTGGGATCTAGGTCTCTTCATGGCCCTGCATGATTATTCATTTCATCATCCATGTTTAATATTTAAGTTGTTTGTTTGAGACATGACATTCTTCACATTGCCTTGTTCCCTTCCTTGTTAATGGGGGGTAAGACTTCACTAACGATTTCAGCTCCACTGCACGGGTCACAGGCCTTGCACTATCTTTTTCATTTACTAACTGGAATGGAGTGGTCTCTGAATATTATAACTTGGTGGTTGTTGTAAGAAATGATTTCTCGTCACTCTGTATAGTAACACAAGTGTCAAACTCAATATGTTCCCCTGCCTTGTTAGATTTGTTCAACACAAATGGCCTACGGTATAACTTGTATTCATAACTTTTTCACATTAGACCAGTAATATCTAGGATTGACAGCAGACCTGAAACAGCGTAGTGACTACCTGGATTTGGTATATGCTGCTGTATCACAAGTGTTGATTATCTTGTGTCACAGGGCTGAAATACTGGTTAAAATAAATCTGCTGTGTTTGAGGCAGGTCAGACCAGTGTCTAATAACGATTGAGAGAATGTTTCAAGTATTGGCCTTTATGGTGATCGAATGTAAATCCTTTAATCATCCAGTACAGAGCCATATATGTTGAAAAAAAGATGGCGCGTGAAGAGAGATGGAACATGTATCCTCATCTGAGCTTCTGAGAGTTCTTAAATCTTATTCCTCTCTCTCTCTCTCTCTCTCTCTCTCACTCATTGACTGACTGTCCACTTAGGAACATCTGTGCAGCTTCACATTCTTGCAGTTATCCAGTCAGCCAATCATGTGGCAGCAACACAATGCAAAACAAAAACTCATGCAGATATAGGTCAAGAGCTTGAGTTAATGTTCCCATCAAACATCAGAATGAAGAAAAGTGTAATCTTTGTGATTGTGATCATGGCATGGTTGTTGGTACCCAGAGTATTTCACACACAACAGTCTCTAGATTTTACACAGAATGGTGCGAAACACAAACATCCTGTCTTCATTCTGATGTTGATGTGAACATTAATTGATGTATCTACATGATCTACTGCTGCCACCTGATTTGCTGATTAGATGTTGCATGAATGTGCAGGTGTACAGGTTTTCCCAATACAGTGGTTTCTGTGTGTGTGTGTGTGTGTGTGTGTACATCTATTAGTAATACGCATATATAAATAAATATTATTTAAATCAAAAAATGTTATTGTGCAGAATAAGGAATATTGCACCTGGTCCTAACAGTGCATACAGTTCTAGTGTTTTTATTTTTTATTTTTATATATATGAAAAATGGGGAGAGGGAGATATCCCTGGAATAATTCTATTCTATTTTCAGAGCTGGTTATTGGTGATAATTGATAGTGTAAAAAATAATATAAATATTAAATGTTTAATCATGTTTCAAAAAAATAATAATAATAATTCACCAATCTTTCTTTAGTTTATGGCTGTGTTTAATGTGTTCTTCTGATAAGGACAGACCCAAAATTTGACAGGCTTTCAGAAATGATTTCTAGATTGTTTTTAGAAGCACTGCTGATGGAGCTGAAAGTGCAGGGCTGGACTGAAATGACCCGGTCAGTGCTTTGGTGTCACCAACTGTAATGAAGCTAATTGTGTGTGTGTGCGCGCTCCAGGTAAAGGAGAAACCTTCTGACCTGCGTGCTGTTCCTGAGAATGAACCACTTGACTCGGACACAGAGGCTGAGAGGAACTTGATGGAGCGAATCAAGTCCATCAAACAGGAAAAGTAGGATTAAACACAACTCTATTTCTCTCACTATCTCGGTCTCCCTCTCAGTCTTTCTTTGTCTGTCTTTCACTGTTCTCTCTCTCTAACACACACACACACACACACACACACACAGACGTTCATGAACGCAACATTTTTATTTTATAAAGTTAATGATGCTGAAAGTCAGTGGAACTTTGGTGAATATTTGTATTTAACACTAAGTCAGTCAGCTAACTCACAAGGGTTCTAATATTCATTTGCCAATGTGTCTGTCACAAACAGAGAGGAACTGGTCTGCAGGCTGCCAGATATGGAGCAGCCGGGTTCGGATCAGGAGAATCTGGACTCTGAGGCCTCGGCTAGCTCAGAGAGTCTGTTAGATGACCGGACCCCCTGTTTGGACATGGAAGGTCAGTATTAAGGTACAGACACTCTGCTTTTTTTTATTCTGTGGATTTTGTCTTGGCGTGACAAGTCATCGTGTCATTTATGGTGCAGGTATGGAGAGGTCGCTGCTGGTGCCGTTAAAGAGAGTGGCAGTGCCAGCTGCTCTCTAGCAGGTTGTGATCAAACCAAATGCGTGGGTGTGTGGGAGTTTGAGTGTGTTATGGATGCACGTGTATATATTATGGGTTGGTTGTTGTATTGGCATGATGGAGCATGGCACTGAGGTCTGTAGGTCAACTAACATAAAATTGTTTATGTTGGGGCTGTCAGTATGTTTTAGTATTTGAATACATGCAAATAATACACCTTCAAATGTTGAGCCCACTTTTCATTTTTTATTTTTATTTTATTTAAAAAAAATTGAATCCGTGTGCAGTGGGCACCAACTCTCTTCCTTGAGATCTACCTTCCTGCAGGATTTTATCTTCAACCAAAATCTAACCCGCCTATTTTAGTTGGACAGGAACTTCTTAAGGAAATGATTAGATGATCATGTGGGCACGATAATGGTTGGAGCTAAAGTCTTGCATCTATGTAATATATTTATATTAATATATTATATTTATTTGCTGTCATAGCTGCTGCTGTTTAAAAAAAAAAAAAAAAAAAAAAAAAAAAGAATCGGCACCTTCTGACCAGAATCAGGATCCAGAATACAACAGCGCTGTGATGTACTGATGTACCCAGGAGAAGGGAGTCATTTTTGATTCGGCCCAATTGTATTGGAAAGCTTAAGTTAAAAATTTTTTTAAAAAGACTTGGGGGAAAAAAATGTATCAATTGCAAGCTGCAAATCTGACGCTTTAACGTACACAATAGGTTTATACTATGGCCTCATCATGACACAATTTTCATCTTGTGAAACTGTTACTGTTGGTGTTCAGGCTATCTGTCAAATCGTTAAAATGAGGTGTTGGTGTTTTGCTTTGATTCTCCTTATCTGCTACTTTTGGCGTTTCCTGAGCTAGGAGTTTTTGTATATGTGATCTGTACAGTGCATGGGGTCTCCAGTAGGTTTGGTAATAATTGCATGAGTAGTTGCATGATAGCCCTTTTTTGGGGGGTTGGGGTTCCTCCTCTTACCTAAACCAATGTATTATTTCCCTTCTGTCCAGGTAGAATGACCGCTGTACCGCAGACCCGTAAACCTAAACCTTCTAGCTCATACTCATTACCCCAACTGACTTCATTGGGAAGTCAGAACATCTCCTGTCCCTCCTCTCCTGTAGCCGCTTCCTCCAGAAATCAGCTCCAGCGCCGGTATCCCATCATCCCCTGCACGCTGCGCCTGCCCCCTGGCGTCTTCACGCTCGTACAGAGACGGCCGAGGCCCGGACGCCGCAAAGACAGCATTCAGTCGCTCTTCATTGGCTCTGGGACTGAATTAGATACCTTGTCCTCTGCTCCGTCTTCCTCCTCTCTCCCACAGAACCTCCTGGTCTCCTCCCGACGCTTCTCAGACCCTGACATTGCTCATATCCAGGATGGTGTTTGATTTATGCCTTTCATAATGGTTCAGCCAGGACGACTGTTCCTGCTCACCAAGCACTTTCAACCCCCCTTCTTAATTAATATAGAATTTTTAATAGACTTTTTTTTACTGCAGATTTGTGGTGCAGCCTCATGGGTGCTGTCATGAACCTAAATTCTATGCTTCATATAATTTTTATTTTTATTTTTTTTTATGGACAAAGCATGATGTTGCACCTTTCTACTTCTCTTTTTTTTGTTTGTTTGTTTTTTGTTTTAAACAGTTCATTGTGCCTTTGGTTTCTTGTCAGTGTATAAATTCATGTTTGTACTGTTTCTCCTGTGGGCAAGACTTTTTTGGAAATGACCTCACACTTTAAACACTTAAAAATAATAATAATAATAATAATAAAATACAAAACCCAAACACTTTCACACCAGTTTTCCTCTAACACATTGCTGGTGCAGATTCTGAGGACCAACAAACAATATTTTTTTTTTTTTTTAAGGAAGCTTTTAGCAGTCAAAAGTTTTAGCAGATTTTTTCATTTTCTGTTTTGGCTGAGTGTTTTACCATGCAGAGTTAACTATTAATAAAATATACACTGCACACACACAGAGAGAGAGAGAGAGAGAGAGAGAGAGAGAGAGAGAGAAAGCAGTATGTATGTACATGTCCGGATTACTTTTAGCTATTTATTCTCCGTGTACAGTTGCGCAGTTTAGTGGACTTCTTAGATAAAAAAAATTGATCCTGATCCTAATAGGGTCGCTGATTTTAATGGTATGTAAATAACTTCATGACCGTTCTCTTGCTTCCAGATCAATTCTTTGTCTTGTTATGCTGGAAACGGTTCAACATTTAATCACCACGCACCATGTTGGTGGAAAAGCTCTTTTTGTGGACTGTGATCTTCAGTCTCTTTGGGATCATTTTAATCCTACAATGGAGCAAGAAACAGCATGAGCCACTTTCTGTCTGATGGAAGAGACCCAGACAAAGCAACATGAAACATTTTGTGTACTTGCATCAGCTTTTTTCAGACAATTAACCAATATCTGGATCTTGTAGTAAAACAATAGGACGCTGCGCTCGAGGTCCGTGGGAACGTCTGAGAAGAACTATGTGTATTGTGTTTACTAATGATGTTGTGTTTAACCTTCTGGTGTGTTTTGTGCCATGTGGAAGTGTAGCTAGTGAGAAACGATGGATGAGGAGTATGATGATTTTATGATTATTACAGTTCAAAAGTCATGCTTGCTTTTGTTTTTGGTGTATTTGTACTCTTAAGTGGCGAATGTTTCTTTACTGCATCTAAAGGAATGATCGAACGAATTATTTTCTTACAATACACTTTGTACTTGGCTGCAGATGTGCCTGATTTTCATTCTTGAAAGGTCTCGGATTGGACCAGTGTGCATTGTGTTTTGGTTTGGTTTTTTGCAGGGTTATCTCAGGATCAATGTGGACTGAGAGGAGGTCTAATGTGGACTGAGAGGAGGTCTGATGCTCATCATCTGAATGGAATTTGCATCTTGTACTAATGGAGTAGAAAAGGGGGGGGGGATTGGGTATGGGCTTAGCTTAGGAAAAATTCCTAAAAACTAATTTTATCAAACCTTATAAACTCCCAACATGACCTTTTATAGAGTAATTGAGTTTAATGCAGTGAATTCACTGTGGTTTAGTAAACATCTACTGCATTCACTCCATTTTGTTTAGTTCACCTCATGTTAGAATTATGACCATTTATGACCATTTAATGTCAAAATAGATTATTTGGTGATTATGGTAGTTAATGTTTCAGTCTTTACTTTAACTGTTTTAAAATTAAAAGCTAAATTCCACAAGAAATTGCAGAAAATTCAGAGCATCTCAATCGGAGCACTGTTGGATTCTGATTGAGCTGAAGGTGATTAGGGTACAGCTGCAAATCAATTTATTTTATTTTAATGTATTCCTTTTAATACATTATTGTTTTTGCAGTATGGCAGATGTGCCACATAATCTAAGGCTAATAATAAGAATTAAAAAGATTGTAGTCATTTGGTCATTTTCTGTAAGGAGATGTTCGTTTATTATTTTAGGAAGGAGTTTGCAGTGTCAGTACTTTTATAACCATGTTTTCTGACATGGACAGAAGTTAACACTGTGGTCTTTTTTAGTAATAACAGGCTGATATATTTATGGGGGGGTGGAGTATATTAACTTGGAAATGGAAAAAGAGGTTGGTGAAAGAATGAGTTTTTATAGCTGCTATGACATAACTGACAATGGAAGCTAACTTTTAATAAATGGGGGGCAATCAGTGTTGAAAATAAAATTAAGTATAAAAGAAATAAATCATTTCAGGACGTTTTAGGAGAGAGAGGGGGAAAAACTAAGCTCTAGGGCCTCAAACTCCTGAGTGGAGAAACGAGTTTATCATTTTAGTGATCAGTGCTACCAAAGATAATAGAGGGAGATGAAATCATCTTTGTTTTTAAATAAGTTACTATTTAAGCTATAACATTATTTGTGCTTAAATTATAACATTTTAAATGAGTTCTTTCTTGTTTTTTTAGCTGCCACTTTAATTTTGCCACATATAGAGATATCATTAATATGGTGTCTGAAGTGTCTCACCAATGGAAAGAGAAAATCCATAATTGTGATAGTATGCAAATACTCAACCAATTGATCAGCTGCTCTTTGTTTCCACTATAAACCTATGCTGCCATCTATTGGTCAGAGCTCAGTATTACATTTTTACCCATCAATGTTCAATATGTCTTAATATTTTCTAATCGGTCCTCTGACATTTAAGGCGTTATTGTCGGTCTTGTGGGTCCCACAAGTACTCACTACTGAATCACCCAAAATTTTGAAATACTAGTGATGTCATAAACAAGATCTATTGATTTTTTTCCCCGGACACTTGCGTTTCATGCTTCTGATCTCCGATAGAGACAGCCTCAGTTAAAGGGCAGAAGGGTGTGTATCTTCTGGCTAAAAGGATTCCGGAAAACTTGTAGTATACAGAACCATTCAAAGTAGAAAAATGTCAGATTTTCACCATGGGAAAGGGCGTTTAAGGCCACTACACAAATGAAACAGGATCACATAAAAGTCCACTTGAATAATGTCATTTCCTGAAGATTTTATTCAACACTTACATTTCTTTTTATGAAAGCTGATTTGTCGGCACTTTGTTAGCAAAGCGAATATTGTAATTCATAATGACGTCATGTGAATAAACGGGTTTCGCTCATTAGTGAAGCAAAATCGATTAAGGAAAAGAAAAGGTTGGGTATCTGTGAACATTTTGCGCTGTCCAAATCGACTCGCTCCTAAAAGCACGGTCGCTTCAATGTGACGTCATATTCCCCGCGACTATCGGTTACTCATTTCCAATATGGCCGCGTCCAGGTTAGAAATCAATTTTATCAGGTTATTATCGCGTTGTGAAGCCATTGCTTCCGAGAAAAGACAAGAGACGGAATGGAGGCTGGAGAAGGTGAATTGAATGAAACGTCTCTGCTGTAATAGTTGTAGTTGTCGCTGGTTTTTAACGTTAATTTGCGGTCTTGAGTTCTTCCAGCCAGTCTGAAAGCCACGTCGGCCAGCAGGAGGATCAACAGCCCGGGCTCAGAGCCGGCTATTACATATTATTCTTCTGTTATTTCACCGGAACTCAAAAAGTTTTGTCTGTACAAGTCTAGGTTAAAAAAATATATTTTTTAAAGAATATTTGTTGATTTATTGTATGAGTAATTCCACTCTGCTGTCTTGTGCATTGCTCATTATTTTAGCAGCAGGTACAACAGTACTTTCAGCTGTACAGTCTGTGTGAAATGTTCTATGTAAATAGTTACAATAATAATTTGTCTTCGAGAATATGTCTAATGTAAATGAGGAAATATTTAAGTCCTAGCTAGTGTACCAGCGGGTATTTCCTCAGGATGAATAATGATCACTAATACACAACTGATAGTTATTATTTAGTGGGTAAATCCCAGTAGTCCACCAGATAGGGTGCAGTAGTTATAGAGAGAGTGTAGGTCTTTAGTATGCTTAAATACCTAAACACTGTTTGAGATCCCAATAAAATCTTGGTCGAATATACATGTGGACTATGTATGCCTGTTTACCAGCACCACGTCGTTGTGTTTTCCTCAGACTTCTCGGTCGGTCTGCAACACTTCCGGTGTTTTTGACTCGGTTAATAAGTTTGGCAGCGGTGTCGATTGTGTGATGTGTTTTCCATATTTCCTATTGAAGTTCATCACATCCTTGTGACCGCTTCCAGATCCAGACATGAGAATGATTCCAATACCTTCTTCTTTTGTCAGAGGCATTCTTAAAGGCTGAAGAAAATAAATGACAATATAAACTAAGTATGAAAATTTTGGAAGACATTTTGCTTTGGAAAACATTTGCAAATGTTCTTTCCCCCTATGTGTGGAGATTTGGAGACACCATGTATAATATATTACACAATATTATATGCTCTCCATGTCAGATTGTACGGTGATTATGCTGCCTCATTTCTCAGTTGCTTTAGATAAATTAATATTAATACATGATTGAGACTTTGGTCTGCCTCCAGTGATAATGTTGACTAGTTGTTAGCTGTGATTTCTGTATGGTGGATATTTAATTACAAATTTCTTCATGTTGTATCTTCAAGTATGTCGGGGCCTTGGAGGACATGCTGATGGCATTGAGAAAGAGTTCAAGGTATGACAATATCTTTATTCCACTTTTGAATAGTTCTTAGCTTTTTATTTTTCTTAGCTCTGTTTATCTTTATTGTTTAATCTTTTGTTTTAAAAAATCACAAATGCTCTGCTCTCATGGATATCAAACAATTGCCAACAAGACAGATTTATAAAAAAAATCTTTAAATATATGTGTGCAACAATTATTGGCACCCTTTTAGTCATTACTTCCCTTTTACTTGCCTCCCTTTGCCAAGATAACAGCACTGAGTCTTCTCCTATAATGGCTGATGAGAATACATGGCAAGGGATTCGAGATTTTATATTCCTCCATATAAAATCTCTCCAGATCTTTCAAATTTCAAGTCCATGCTGGTGGACTCTCCTCTTCAGTTCACCTCACAGGCTTTCTATGGGTTTGAAGTCAGGGGACTGGGATGGCCATGGCTGGACCTTGATTTTGTGGTCAGTAAACCCTTTGTGTTGATCTTGATGTATAGTTTTGGATCGTTGTCCTGTTGGAAGATCCAACCATGGCCCATTTTAAGCTTTCTGGCAGAGGCAGTCAAGTTTTCATTTAATATCTGTTGATATTTGATAGAGTCCATGATTCCTAACAAAATGGCCAGGTCCTCTGGCAGAAAAAAACATTAAAGAGCCACCACCATATTTAACCAGGGGCATGAGGTACCTTTCCATATGGCTACCTCTCCTGTGTGCACCAAAACCACCTCTGTCAAACTGAAGACACTTGAGTTTGTTTTTGGATGAAAGTAGAGGCTTTTTTTTCCCTGAAATCCTTCCGAACAACTTGTGGTGATGTAGGTGACTTCAGATTGTAGTTTTGGAGACTTTCTGACCCCAAGACAAAACCTTTTTTTTTTTTTTTGTTATTTTATTGTTTTGGGATTATATATGATACATGCTCCAATTGCAGGTTGATTTCATAACATTTCTAGTTGTATTTTCAATGCTTGTGTTATTTTCTTATAGCCACTTCCCATTTTGTGAAACTCAACACATTATATGTGTGCACATCACAGCTATATTCCTTGGATGTTATGAATGACTAAGGGAATTTGGCCTGTGTGTTTTCTCATATTTATACCCCTGTGAAACAGGAAGTCATGGTTGAATAATTTCCCGTTCCTAGTCACCCAGGTGTACTAAAAAGTTTAAAAATATTAATGAGAATATACTTCAAGTATATTTTTCTCATATAAATTCATAGGGGTGCCAATTATTGTTGTGCACACATATTTAACAAATGTTGTGGTTTTTTTTGGATAAACTTGTTTTTTTTATATATCCATGAGCATTTTTGTGATTTTTTAAAAATCAAAATGTTAAACAATAACGCCAATTTTTTACAGCCTTCTTTGTTTATATTTACAAAGGGTACATATGCGCATCTGTAATGTTTTGATTTGATTTGGTGTAATTTATTTATCCTTTTAGCAAACCTACTGCTGAGATCCTGACAGACTACACACGTAAAGTAGACTTCCTCAAAGGCCTTATAGAAGCTGAGAAGCTGGTCAGTGTGACATTTCATATCGAATTTTGACTCACTTGATACAAGAATGGTTTACACTGAATTTCTCTCCTCTTGTTCTTGTGCAGCCGTCAGCTTCAGAGAAAGCTTTAGCCAATCAGCTCCTAGCACCGGGTCGCACGCCCACCATCTCCAGCGAGAGGATGTCGGCCACCAAGACTGTGCACATGCAAAGTAAAGCACGGTGCACAGGGGAGATGCGCTCCGAGCTCTTCGGCACTGTAAGCTGGTTATTCTAATCTAATCAGTGCGTTGCATTATCCTTCTCCACAATTTATAGTGTTAAAACCTGGAACTGAAATGGGATTTTATGTTCTGAATCTACTCGGGTGAAGCATGGTGCAGGTAGCATCATGCTGACTCATGTTTGTGTCTGTGACTCCCCCGCTTTTGCTGAACTCTGACTTTTAGTGGACCGTCTCCTCAGGGCAGAATCGCTATATGGTTGTGTTGTATTCTTTTTACGGTTTTTTTTTGTTGTTGTTTTTTTGTATAATGGATTCAGTGCCACTCTGCAGGATGTTAAATACATTACAAAGTTTGAGGATATTTTTATATATTTAACCCTGATTTGATACTTTTGCAGAACTTTGCCCAGGCTTGTTTTGATGGCTCATTGGTCTTCATGATGCTATTTGTTTTGGTATGTTCTTGAACACACTCTGGGTTGTTCTAGGATCAGGTGTTTTTGTATGTTGAGATCATGTGACACTTTAATGGCACATGGGCCGACTCCACTGAACTAATGACATTATTTCTGATAACTGGTTGCACCGGAACTAATTTATGAATTTCACAATATCGTGGAGTGAGTGCTTAGATGATCACACATCTTTATTTATTTATTTATTTATTTATTTGTAAAATATCTAATTTGACAATGTTGATTTTTTTTTCCTCCCCAGTTCAATATTATTGTGTATTTAAGATGGAGGGAGGGATTGACGAATTCATGATGTAATGGATCGTTCCCTGAGGGGAAACATGGGATCCAGGAGTCTTTTAATAATGTATAAGCAGAGTTAAGTCCATTTCACTTCCAGGTTGGAACACTACAAAAAATGAAAAAGTTCAAGGGGTGAATACATATGCACAGCATTGTAAGAGACACTTAATATAGAATATAGAATATATATCTTAATATAGAAAGTGTCACTGTCTTATTAATCTGTAGTGAAATTCTTATGAACATTTGTTTCTTTCCTTTACAGGCTTCCTCAGGTGCAGGTATGTTTCATTCCGTCATTTCAGTCAGGCCTGCTTTGATTGAAGAGACACACATAGTGTGAGAGGGGGGGGGGGACAGAGAAACACAGATAATGACAGACACAAAGAATGAGAGAAACAGAGAGACTGTCGGTGCTTGAATTACTATGACAATAGTTTTTTTCTGTCTTTCATCAGGTGCTGTGACGGAGCTGAGACATAGGAGGTGAGACACTCGCATCCTCTCCATCCATCATGTAGTGTCATTCTCTCTCTTTCTGTATATCTTTGTATTTTATTTTTTTTTTGCAAAAGTGCATAATTTCTAGTTTCAGCTGTAAGCACAAGGTTTCTGCATCTTGAGCTCTATTATAGCATGTAGAACGAAAGCGAGGAGTGTCTGTTTTAAAGACGTTACACGATGTGTAGTTGTTCATTCCTCAAATGACTGAAACGTGGCCATAGCACTACAGCTTTCAATCCAGATCTAAATCTACTAAAATGCCACTATGTATAAGATCTAAACAGTTTATAATAGAAGTGAACGAACCCAAGGTTAAAACTAAACTGAAGTTCATTAAATCCAAGTGAATGAAAAAGATCCACCCCATCTCGTGTCATTGTCACCCAGCCGCAGTGTTCCAGGGGAGGAGTGTGAGGACGCGGCCGAGCTGGATGCCATACTGCAGCACCACCACAGTGTGCAGGAGAAACTGGCTGAGGACATGTTGCACCTCGCACGAAACCTGAAGAACAACACACTTGCTGTACAGAACATCATTAAACAGGACAACCAGGTCTCACATACAGTACTTCCACACTTACCAGAGTGTGGTGGTGGATATTTTTGCTCAAATAAACCAGTGGAGAGTTTGAACATGTTGAAACTGCCAGCCAATCAGAAACATGCATTTTATATCATTTATTCAAAATGTAATGATCCTTGCATCAAATTAAACTTGACTGACTTTCAGCTTAAGTTATCCAGTTAACTGAGAAATCCAGATGTATGAAAAGTGGATAATTTCAGTTCAGAGATATCTGATTGGCTGAGCCAGGTAACCTTGACGTGCACTCACCTGGGACACATCACAATAATTGAATTCGGTATTAATGCTGCAGGTTTTAAACCATTACACTTAAACCATCGTACTATCCATGGCATACCCTGATCTTTGCTGATTATGCAGCTGAGCAACCGAAGCTTACTGTTAAGAGATGACATCGTGTGGCAGAAGCGCTGTTTATTGTGAATATTATTAATAATATATGTAACACAATTTCTCATGGTTTATTGCTTTAAAGTTGTGCGGCGCTTACAGGAAAGGTGATCGAGTAGCGGTAAGACAGTATACATACAGACAACGTTTGAGTCTTGCTCTGGATATTTTACTGTGTTCATAGGTTGATTGGTTGCAGGAAAACATGGATGGGACAACAGTTGATAGTTTGTTAGAACAGGACAAGAAAACTTCTTACTGATAATTAGTGCAATGTCTGACTTTGACCACCAGGGGGCAGTGGTGCGTTGCCGGTTGAGTTATAGACTGGTTCTTCTGTATTCTATAATTTGCTAATAAATATTATTCTGACACTGAGTATTAAGATTGGGTTTAGAATTACACACAAGCAGGAAGTTGTAGCTGGAGCATAACTATCTTTTTGATACATTTATATTGGCATGTGATCGATGTTTTCTCCTAACCTGTTATATTTAAAAACATTAAATGCACATTGTATAAACTGCATGTCTAAATCAACCCACACTCGACTTAGATGTCCTATAATTTACAGCTTAAATAATAACACCATTTAAACATAAAAAGGTTCAGAATTTGGCAGAACGAGTCGGTGTTAAAATCCACAAATCAAACGAGAACGTTGTTACTGTTATTGTCTGGCTCATTTACATATAGTTTAGTCTTTAAACCCTGGTTTGATGCTTTGTGTGGATTTCTCATATTGTCAGGAAGTTTTCATGGTGTTGGTTTTCTACTGAGAATGTTCTGTAGCCTTTACCTTTCTGTAGTTATTGTGACAGAGCTGGATATGACTGAGAAATGTTTTGTCTTGTTAAGCAGGCTTCTTTGTGTTCGTTCCAGACTCTGAGTCAGTCCATGCGGCAGGCAGATCTGAACTTCGAGAAGCTGAAGACCGAATCGGAGCGGCTGGAGCAGCATGCGAAGAAATCCGTCAACTGGCTCCTCTGGCTGATGCTTATATTAGTCTCGTTCACCTTCATCAGTATGATCCTGTTCATCCGCATCTTTCCCAGACTCAGGTGATGCGGCCTGACTTGAATGGCGGGTTTAACACACACACACACACACACACACACGCACACCTGTGGACCTGTGCTTTGATTATGCAAACCCCAGGCCTGGAAGTGACTGGAAAGGATCCTGTGCCGTGTGTAACAGCAAACATGACAACTGTTCCTGCATTAACACTAATCCCAGTTCTTTATATTTATCTGCGTCATTAACTCCTGTATATAATATTTAAAAAAATCTTCATAATCATCCTGTTATCTGCAGTCACACTTCTAGCGTCACACTAGCGTCTGCAGTCTAGAACCCACTGAGTGTTTCACACGAACCTTGACCTTCTCTGGAATAAAGGTTTTAGTGGTATTTTTGCTGATCGTAGACTTCTGGGTGTGTCTTTGTTGGGACAGATGGACATGGACATTTCTTTGAGTAATCAGCAGACAGGCCTCACTGACTCTAACACACCCACATACTCTTAGCGCTGTAGAACGCCACCTACACAAGCATGCAGGGGTTAAAGTAAAAAAATGTAAAGAGCTTGTACACTCTTAACCTGTGTTAATGTCTATGTATTGTAGCGGTATGCAGGTCTCTCTCTCTCTCTCTTTTCTTTTTAAATCCTACTGCTGCAGTTTGGGATTTACTTTTTGTTTGCACGCACTGTTTACAATTTCTAACAAACCTGGTTAGTTCTGTTTCCCAAAATCTAAACAATCTAGTCAGTTTATATAAACCACTGCAACTCTGACCAGGATAAAGCACTTCCTCATGATGCATGAACGCAGTAAATGTGTCAAACATTATCGCACCAGCACCCAGGAGGCTCTCATGTTAATGAACGTGACTTGTCTTTGTCCCAGGAGCTTCATATCTGATTATATATGACTAACCCTGTGTTCACAGTAACAGGCAACAAGGCATCGGGCAGTTTTTCATTTTGTATGCATGTATAACAGTGTTTCAGCAATAAGTTTAGAATTTACTCAGTTCTATGCAAGTTAAGTGACAAATCCAAACAATTACCTTGAAGGATTGCTCACACCAATTCTATGGCACGTGTGGTCCAACGTTACTTCAGTTGCTAGCTCACAACTTTAATTCCTACCTGCAATTTATTCTTACCAAAAAAATAGAAGAATAACTAAGCGTGCTTTCATCTCATTCTGTCATATGACTTCTCATTGAATGCATATGGAGATTAATTGCATTGAATGCATATTTTAATTGTATGAAAAATAAAGCTTGGAAGGAAGTAGCAGAGGTCATTGGAGCGACTGGTTAGTGTACATGGATAATACACATAACATGTAAATCAAAACTAATTACTGTGTTATTTACTTTGTTTTATTAGTAAGCTTTGGAAAGTATATGTAGCTTCTGTCATTTCTCATTAAAAAAAGTACTGGACAGGCCACACCCACAAAACAAAAAGCAAAACCACCAAATTGTCACATGCCAGTGTGAAGTTGGAGTAAAAACCTCCATTTACAGAACCTCTTTTTTTGGGTCCTGTGGGATTTCAGTCCTGATGTCCAATCTTGCTGACATTTAAAGATCGATTTGTGTTTTTTAAATCCATCAAAAGGTTTTCCAACTCAGCCAGAGTTTATCTGAATGTGTTTATTGTCCTCATGGGTGATGTGCTCTGTGTTTTTAAGTTTTAAAATGTTTTCATAATGTCATATTTAATGTGGCCTCATTGAGGTTTGAACTGACTTGCACTGTGCAAAAAAAACAACCTGTGAGCACTGTGTCCTAATCTGAAGGTCCACTCTGGGTTTTGAGGTCCAATGAGCTTGTTGTGACTCGCCTGAGCCAGAGAGCCACATTCTGAGACGCAGCGTGAAGCTCCTCTAATCCTGTTTCATGCACATGAATTGGTGAAGCTCAACAAACCTCCTGTACTCTACGAGAAACGTGCCTGGTTTGTGCATTTTGTTAAGTAAAGGAAAAATCAAGTCCTCCGTTGAGCCCAAGGTTCTGTACCTCCAGCCTGAGGAAGACATATCAAGGTTTGGTGCAGAGTCTTCGCATCATTTGTTTTGTTTTAAAAACTATGTTTTTCCCCCTCCAAACATTCTAATACTTATTAGAAAAAGTTCATTGAAACATGCATTTGCAATTGCATTTCCCTCATGCATAATGTGAAACATTCAAATTGAGTTTAAAAAAAAAAAAAAAGGTTCTTTCCAGGTCCCGTCCACAGAGTTTGATTGACAGCTCGTTGACAGGAAACGCAAATGAGATTGTATAAAGATGAGAGACTGCAATATTCAAAGGAAGGCTTGCAATTACGTTTTGCACCTGTTAAAACGTCGAAAATAAAATGTACGCAAAAGAGAAATGCAAATATTTTGTAACTGAATTTGAATATTTCAAATTCTGCACTAAAGGAAATCCAGTTGCAAATGCAGGTTTAAATGAGCTTTTTCTTAAGAGTTTGAGTTCAGTCCCGAAAACGCAGCCGTACTCTATATCTGTGTATGTAAAACAGCTTAAGTTTTGTTTTCATTAATCGAATGAATGAAGTGTGAAACCGGTCTGCCTCTTTTGTTTCTCTGGTTTTTGGTTCATACGCAGAACTGCTCGTCATTAATCAGTGCGCTGCCACGAGAGTTTCTTGACCCTCAGTAGCTCTGTATTGTTGTGCAGCCTGATCGGTTCAGGGCAGTTCAAGGTTTTAATTTCTTCCACACTGATTCTCTCGCCTCTGAAAGCTCTCAGCAGGGCGTCGGAGGCTGAAAACACCAGCAGGTGCAGCTCTGTTCCAGGAAACGGCTCGGGAACACAACTGATTAAGATACACCGAGGGCAAAAATACACAATAGGCGCCCTCCACATCAGGGCCGCCGTGCTGCTCGTGGCTTTTTTGCGTCAGAAGGAGTAGATAACACTTTCACACAGTAACTGTTTATAACCTTTTCACTCGTTTTGTTCCTGGGGGTGTGAATGCTGTTATTGGTTATTGTTGACAGTTTAGAGTTCTCACAATCTGAGGCTGAACCTGATGTAAAGTGATAATGCAGTCTGGAGCTGAGGGTGGCTTAATGACCTCCAAGGTCAGTTTTATCATCACATCCATATCCTTGAGATTCCTGCGAATGGAATGCCGAAGGTCAAAAAATAACTACTGATAAATGGCGTCAAATACTTCGGGATTCTTGCAACAATGATGATGATCCAGTTCCCTTTAAAAACAAACAAAGGTTTTGCTTTTTTCACTCTGTATCTTTGCTATACATATATGTGCAGTGTGTAAGGAATAAAACACTGCGTGTCGTGCTGTTTAAGCGAATTAAGCAAAGACGGGATGGTGTGAAGAAGTGAAGTTACTCTTACCATCCTGAAAACCTGAAGTTACATTTTCACCTCTAACTGTTAGGAAACGCAGACACTGGAGACTCCTACAGAAATTTCTCCTTACTTTCTCTTTCTTATGCTTAGATTTCTGTAGATGATGACGTTCAAGCAAAGAGGAATGAACTTCTCTATAACCCTAAAATGCTTCTGGAAAATTTTTCACCTGGAATAACCGTATTAATTGCGTATATACATGAATTATGACATGAGGCAGCTGCATAATCCCTGCTTTATAAATATGGTCATGTGCAGGTCATCAAGCAGAGGGAAGAATTATATCCGCATAACATAGATATATAGACAATTTAAATATATAATCACAGCTACAATACAAGTGCAATCATGTACCTTAAATGAGCTGTACATCACACATTGTAGCTCCTCTAATTGAAGTGGCAGTGATGTGAGCGGTACAGAACATATAAGTACCTTTTTTAACTCCCCAAACTGTACATGTCTAAATGACTACAGTGGTGCTTGAAAGTTTGTTAACCCTCTAGAATTTTCTATATTTCTGCACAGAAATATGACCTAAATCATCATCAGATTATCACACAAGTTCTAAAAGTAGATAAAGAGAACCCAATTAAACAAATGAGACAATATATTATACTTGGTCATTTATTTATTGAGGAAAATTATCCAACATTACATATCTGTGAGTGGCAAAATGTGTGTGAATCTTTGCATTCAGTATCTGGTGTGACCCCCTAGTGCAGCAATAACTGCAACTAAACGTTTCGGGTAACTGTTGATCAGTCCTGCACATCAGCTTGGAGGAATTTCAGCCCATTCCTCAGTACAGAACAGCTTCAACTCTGGGATGTTGGTGGGTTTCCTCACATGAACTGCTTGCTTCAGGTCCTTTTTATTGAATGAAGGTCAGGACTTTGACTTGGCCATTCCAAAACATTAATTATATTCTTCTTTAAATATTCTTTGGTAGAATGATTTGTATGCTTAGGGCCATTGTCTTGCTGCATGACCCACTTTCCCTTGAGATTCAGATCATGGACAGATATCCTGACATTCTCCTTTAGAAATCGCTGGTATAATTCAGAATTCATTCTTCCATTAATAGTGGCAAGTTGTCCTGTCCCAGATGCATCAAAACAGGCCCATGATACTACCACCATCATGTTTCACAGATGGGATAAGGTTCTTATGCTGAAATGCAGTGTTTTCCTTTCTTCGAACATAACACTTTGCTTTTAAACCAAAAAGTTCTATTCATATAAAAGTTCTATTCTGTCCACAAAACATTTTTTCCAATAGCCTCCTCTCTTGTCCATGTGACTGTTAACAAACTGTAGACGGGCAGCAATGTTCTTTTTTGGAGAGCAGTGGCTTTCTCCTTGCAACCCTGCCATGCACACCATTGTTGTTCAGTGTTCTCCTCATGATGGACTCATGAACATTAACATTAGCCAATGAGAGAGAGGCCTTTTGTTGCTTAGAAGTTACCCTGGGCTCCTTTGTGACCTCACTGAGTATTACATGTCTTGCTCTTGGAGTGATCTTTGTTGGTTGACCGCTCCTGGGGAGGGGAACAATGACCTTGAATTGTCTGTCTGAATATGAATCTGTCTGACTGTGGATTGCTGGAGACCAAACTCTTTAGAGATGTTTTTGTAATCAACAACTCTTTTTCTGAGGTCCTCAGAAATCTCCTTTGTTTGTGCCATGATTAGATACTTTGATAGATCCCTGTTCTTTAAATAAAACAGGGTGCTCACTCACACGTGATTGTCATCCCACTGACTGAAAACACCTGACTCTAATTTCACCATCAACTGCTAATCCTAGAGGTTCACATAATTTTGCCACACAGAGATATGTAATATTGGGTCATTTTCCTCAATAAATAAATGACCACGTATAATACATTTGTCTTCTTAGTTTAATTGGGTTCTCTTTGTTTATGTTTAAGACTTGTGTGAAAATCTGATGTTGTTTTCGGTCCTATTTATGCAGATATATCTCAAAATTCTAAAGGGTTCACAAACTTTCAAGCACCACTGTACTGTGAGCTGATCAATTTCAGATGATTTTCACATGACTGGAGATCCATACACATCCTGGTGTGATTAGATCACCAAACGGTCACTTTGACCCCAGAGGCTGTCACACTGGACTGTGCTTTTAGTTCTAATTTAATTCATATTAGTCTTTTAATGAAAATAATGTGAAGAAAAAACACATCTTTGAACATCAGAGCAATTAAATGCACATTTAAAAATGGTTATTAATACTTTACTATTAATACCGCAGCGCTCTTGAATTCTTCATTATAATTTGTCAGAAGCGGATGATCATTTTTTTTTATAACGGCAGCTCAGACAGTAGTGCAGCTGCACATGACAGGTTTATATTAATGCACTCGTTCTAATACATTATCGTTTCTATAGGAATGATATGGTTACTATAGGATGGTGAAGTGTTTTTGTAAGGAGATGTCTCCAGTATCGGTGCTGTGAGGACGGTGGTAGTATTTCAGACTCGATGCTGAGAGTTAACAAATAAATAACTATGTTTTCAACCTTTACACAAGGAAGTTGTACGCAGTATGTACATTTTTGTCTTACTTATAAGATTTTTCCAATTTTAAAATTCCTTGAATGTACACTCTCATTCCTGATCTGTAACTCCATCAGTTTACATCACAGCCCGTTATTTGTTATTATTTATTATTGTATGTTAAGTCATCAGCGTTTCATGATTCAATTATTTTTCTGATGTTACTCCTAGAGAAATGACTCCTGGCTCTCAGGCAGGATAGCGTTCGCCCTATCATCAGGAGCTTCAAATTCAAATCCTGACATCTGTGGCCAGGAGTCTAGAGAGCAAAACTGACTATACTCTCTGTGTGAAAGGGCATAGACACTCTCCCCTGTCAGTCACAGCGACACTAGCCAATTGTGGGTGTCTGTGAGCTCAGGTATGTGGAAGAGGGTAGATGTTGCTGTCCTCTGAGTGTGTTACACCGCAGTCACATGCCATGAGGACGCATGTGTTCTCCAGTCGGATGATAGTGGAGAGCTGGCTGGTGGATGGGAATTATAAGATGATCAAATTGGGGGAAAAATGGGGGTCATAAAAAAAAAAGTTACTTCCACCTTTAGTTAACCATTGCTGGATGGATGAATTAAGAAGGCAGCTATCAGTTCATACTGTAGTTAAGTGTGTTTTGTTTAGTAACACAGGAACTCTTAGGAAGCCTTATCTTTCCAGGTTTTCACACAGAACAGGTTTAAAGTCTTTTCTATAAATCAGTCTAATGTACAAGGTGTTGAGCAGCTCGGTCTCAGGTATCATCTGATCTTTATCACTGATATGAAATCTACATTTACAGATGATTTCATAAATAAGTAAATAAATAAATCTTAGATGTGTGTATTGTGGTAGAAATGGAAAAAAGTGATCTGTGCATTTCTTATATAAATAGAAGTTCACTCTCTCATCATTGTTCCTGGCGACTAATCACTGGTCACCATCGTTCCCAACAACCAATCACTGATAAGTAGATGTGTTTTCCCACACACCTTTGTGTATTGTACTCAACTCAAGGTAGTAAATTCTGCAGGATCTCTGTTTGTGTGTTTATGTGTGTGTGCGCGCACTTTAACATACAACAAGGTTCAGTTGATCTGTTTGTTTTCTTTTAGTTAGAGTGTGTGTGTGTGTGGGTGGGTGCGTGCACACTGACCAAAGTATCAGAATGTATAAGGTGTGGTCATTAGTCACCTGTAACGTCTGCCTTTTTCATCTGTGAAACATTGCCAAGATAAAGAATATGTACTGATAAGCTAGTTCATGCCGGGACATTTAACCACATTACACCTGCTGACTATTAAAGGAACCGTTCATCCAAAACTCCAACATGAACAATGTTTCCTGTTTCCATAAACGCAGTCAAAACATTCTATAATTTTGCACTGGAGCTATGCGTACAAAAAACATCTTATACCACAAAAGATGTGTGGCTTAGTCACACCATTTATACATAAAGTTTCATTCATTAAACACCAGGAAGTCTGTGTTAAAATGAAACACACACATTTTATTAGACCGACATTCTTATCCAAATCACTTTTAAATCCAAAATTCCTTCTTCAAAAAATTCATCAATGCCCCGGCCTACACAGTAAAAGCCACCATGTTGAATGAACACCTACAGTGTTTAGTCATGTCCAATTGGACACAAATGAACTCTGAAAGAGTTAATTAATTAAACACTGGGGATTTTAATGTGTGCCTGAGTCTGACGCCAAAATACGTGCTGCTGAGGAAGAAAGTAATATTTCAGGCTGCGCATTTTTATCTTTCAACGTCCATTTGTGCATGTTAATACATAACAGTGTGTCATACAGTGTCAGAAACAACATCAGCAAGACTTTAGTGCAATTGGTGTAAGCTTTCCTTACTTGTTTGCAACATTAGCCTTGAGTGCAGAATTAAAGACACTTCAAACAGCAGACATGTCTCAGCTGATTTTGTATTCAAATGTGTAGTTTATCCCTAGTGGAGCTGATGTAGCAGCTTCACTGACTTCATGATAATGGACCTGGTTATTTTGCTTGTGAGTGTGCCTACTGGTTTAATTGACACATTCAAATAGTTTACCTAAAGTTACGGAATTTCTTAGCAAATGTGGTTAACTGCAAAGTTTAGCTTTGAAGTCATTATCGCATTATAGTGTCTGTAGAATTCTGGATTCTGATTGGTCAGAAGGTGTTGATTCATTTTCTAGAACAGCAGCTCTAACAGTAGTGCAGCTGCAATTCACAGATTTATATTAATGCACTTGTTCAAATATGTTATTGTTTCTATAGTAACAGCTCATTCACAGGGACTGGTACAGCTGATGCTTCACATGAATGGAGTAAAAATGTGTAACAGTTAATATGGTGAAGTTTTCTGTAAGGAGAAATGGGTTTATGTAAATGAGACCTATTTTAAGCCTTTTTTACAATATGTAATATAAGTCTCAGGTGTCCCCAGAATGTGTCTGTGAAGTTTCAGCTCCACATATCCCACAGATCATTTATTATACCGTGCTGAAAATGCCCCTTTTTGGGTGGAAGCAAGAACACGCTGTTTTGGTGTGGCTCTCTTTCACTGCAAATTAGCTGCTGCACCCCTCCCCTTTCTGGAAGACGACAGCTCGTGCTTGGACACTACATTATCCGTGGAATCTTGTAACAAGCTCATTCACAAAGCAGTCTGGTGTAAAATGATTTGCACAAAACATACAGTTTTCAAAAAGACAATCACCTTACTTTATTGTGCATAATAATGGCGTTTCCAGATAAAAAATTAAAATGATGACATAGCTCTGGTCTCCATGAATACAACCAGACACGATGGTAACTTTAGCTGCATTAGCTGTGGAAGCTGCTAACAAGCTTGTTCAGAAAGGCAATTTGCAAACAAACGTTCACAAAATATAAAGTGTAATACTTGTGTCTTCTGGATATGAAGCTGGATCACAAACATGGTACTGATCCATGCTTGAGAATCTAGTTTTTAGCAAATCCTGCTTTGTACTGACCCTCGTTCACAAAGCAGTCTGGTGTAAAATGATTTAAGGTATTTTTGGAGCACATTTCCTTCAAATATTTAACTACTCCACTGCGTCTTCAGTGGCTCTGATACCGTGACTACATGAAGACCCTTAGATTTATTCTTACAGCCAACAACAGAACACATAAAGCTTACGAAGCTGAGACATTCTTCTGTATCACTGTAGCTGCTCCACATGGTGGACTGTGTGCAGCTCACTCAGGGGAGGGCCTATGCTAATAGCTGGGCGGGACTTGTTCCAGTGGGACGTCACCTTAGGGCGAAAATGAAAACAGCTCATTTTGAGACACTGTTTGATTTATTGGGAATATAAAAAAAAAAGAAGTGGATTTTTGCCATTGTAGGATGGTTGTGTACACACTCTACCAACACACATTTGCCATTTTTACTTGACCTAATACAAAATTAAATAACTGACATTTCACTCTCCACTTCCAACTGCATCTAAAACCAAGAATAAACAAATGTTTAGAAAGAGAGAGAGAGAATGAGAAAGAGATCGAGAAAGAGAGAGAGAGAATGTGAAAGAGATAGAGAACATGTGAGAGAGAGAATGAGAACGAGAAAGAGAGAGAACAAGAAAGAGAGAGAGAGAGAATGAGAGAGATGCTGGTGAGGGAACTGTTTATAGCTGCTATAGGAACAGGAGCTAACTTGTTTCATGGATGTTACACAAGTATGATGAGTCATTCTTTAATAAATTAAAAGTTGCACGCACTAACAAATCGCTACTGTATAAGAGGAATAAAACACGATCGGTTGTGACAGTATATTGGAATCATAATCAACTTTCACCCGTGGCAGCAGTATCTCCACTGCATCACACCCCCAAATGTTTCACTCCCTACTTCTTTTGCAAAGAAACATTTTACAGCAATAATCAAAAAAGAAAAAAGGAAGAAACAGCTTTGAAATAGACTTTTTTGTTCCAATGTGTTAAACTGCTACTGGAGGTTGGGTCGTGATATTTCTCCTCCCGGATGTAACAGTTAGTTATGGAAGCCGCTTTCTGCCAGATAGAAAAGAGCTAAATGTATGATCTACTGTTTTTGTTTATCTCCGGCAGCAGCAGGTGAAGATCCGGATCCGCGCGTGATCCGGAATCCGTGTTTTGTCGCGCGCCGCGGATCGACTCGAGCCGACTTGTTTACTGCTGGAGGGACACACGGAGAGAGACAGGAGTCCATATGAGACACGACGACCAGTTTGACTCACTTTTTTGGGGGGGTCTACTTTCAAGTTTATCGACGCGTCCATTTCAAATGTCTTTAACGGGAAAGGGGTGTGTTCATCGGCGCGGGTCGGTTTCGGGTGTCGCGAGACTGTAAGACTCTCATTAAGGACGGCGAGGCGCGCGCACACGTCCAAACACACCGCACCATTTTGGCTCGGGGAAGGGAAAGGGAAAAAAAAAACAAAACAACACACCCCAGAAAACAGACGGATTCCCAACGCTTGAGTGACGGAGTTGTTTTTTTGAAGCGGAGTGTTCGAGGGGAAGCGTGTCCGTGCTGTACATCCTGTCTGGGGAATTAAACACGGACTTGTGTTTGAGGAGGAAAACACTGAGCAGTGCGTGAAAGTGCACGAGCTGTGGATTACCGCCGAGTTGTCCTGCGACACACACAAGCTGGGTCAATAATTAATCCGAGGTGGGGGGCCGTCTGTATCTCCAATAATCAAAACGAACTTGTGTGAGAGCGAGAGGATCGGCGTGGTTTTGACCAGGAGTGGAGATCGGAACCAGAGCTTCCCAGGCCTTATTAAACACATGTCAGATTTCTCTGTGTTCAAACAAGCTTCAGGATTTTTCTCTGGTGTGTTTTTTTTTGAAAAGGATGTCCACGTAACCTGCTAAAATGAAGATGTGCATCCATTTGCCATTTCGCAAGAACACGAGCGTGAACGGGTTGATTGCAGTGTGTGGTGTAGTCCAGAGGCAGAGCGCGGAGTAAGGTCCGACTCTGGGAGTGCGGGACAACTGAAGCACCACGCTGCTGGGCTTGTGCTCCGTGTTTGGGCCGCTTCGCCCCAACTTTCCCCACGACTTATTTGGCTGTTTTAATTGTTTTTTAATTGCTTTATTCTACATAATAGTGGATTTGCTGTAAAGCTTGGAAGGCGTTACAAATCGGATTTTTTGTTTCCTCCAACAAAAGTCCAAACAAACCGAAAAAGAGGAACACGTTTGAAGGCACAATGCGACCGGACTCGTTACTGGCTGTTCTCCTCACTTTTCTCAGCCTTTTGTGTCACTCTGGACCTTTAAACGCTGAAAGTGAGTATAACATGTTCTTTTCTCTCACACAGCGCGCTGGTGTAGTAAGAGGTTCCTGAGCACGTCGGTGTTGTGGTGCGCTTGCAGCAGTGTGGTGTTCTCTGTCTTCCAGTAAGAATTGAACCGGAGGTTTGTTCCTTACTGACACACAAGCGCGTGCACGATGCCTTAATCCGGCTTTACATTCGAGCTCGGGTCCCTCCCTGCCCTTTAACGTGTCCCTGAGGCCTGGCTGATCATGCAGCCTGAAGGCCAGATTAGCTCTCCTCCTCGCTGGACTCGGCAAGTCGGAACCGGAAGTAGTGGCGGGCCTTTTCCGCCCCGAATTCCAGACGATACAACAATACCGTAGATCGCTGTTACGACTACCATGATGATGATTAAAAAAAAAAGTAGTATTTGTTTGCAAGCGAATCACAGCCGCAGAATACGAATAAACCGCAGGAGAAACGAAAAACAATGCCGCAGCTACATCCCAAACCACATAATTCCTTACTAAATAGTGTGCACGCGACCGTAGGTTACAACAGGTTACCATAGTTACCGCATTGTTTTGATATTCTCTGGTGCACTACTATGCTGTTTAATATAGATATTCAAGCAAATGACTGTTTAAAGTGCGCGTAATGTTGATATTCATTGATATTCGGGGTTTTTTTATACGAGTTCGCAGATTATTTATTCAGAAATGAGCAACAGATAGGTTTTGTTGTTTTTTTTAAGTCGAATTAATTTATCGAAAACTATTTCGCCTACTACATTTACATGCATTTCGCCTGTTATTATAATCAATTCGTTATTAATGTAATTGTTCAGATTAGTGAGGGCTAAATCTAGTGTAGATGGATAGTGCGCTGCCTTACAATAACTGCTGTTTTGAGGAGCGGGCTCTGTGGGCGGGGCTTGTTAACAGGACAAGTAACCGTTGCCATCGCAACCACCGCCGTGCATAATTACAAAAATCCGAAGTGTTTTAAATCTCTCCGTATTGAGTTATATAAGGTTGGAAAATGTAATGTTTTTTTTTAATCCTTAAAATGATCAAATAAATGAGTTTATTTATAAAATTTCACACGTGTTCAGGACACCACAGGTCTTAAATCCAGAGCCTGACATAGTCCTTTTCTTAAAATCTGGAGTAGTCTTTTCTGTTTTTGATCTGTAAATCTATGCAAATCAGTATGTAATAATGTTTAATGAAAACAGGTCACATTTCATCTTAATATAAGTAAATATGAACAAGCTTTGAGCGTGAGGTACCTGTCCATAACCATATAAAAGCATTTAAATTAGTTTGGATAAGGGCGGTACAGTGGTGCAGCAGGTAAACAGCTCACAGCTCCAGGCTCCCGGGTTTGATCCTGAGCTCGGGTTACTCTCGATGTCTACGTTTACATGGACAGCAGTAATGTAATCACTGACCTTATTCTGAATAAGACAATATTGTGGTTAAGGTGTGTACATGAGTTGCTTTTAGAATACTCCTTTCATGTTCAGGTTTTACATGTTATATAGAACATAGATCGATTAACGGCACACATCATTACGTCCCTTCAGAATTTCACGTATAGTCATACAGTTCGTCTTTGTTATGGTATTGTATACAGTTTTTGGTGTTTTATTTGGGTGCAGTTAATTATTTGTCATGCTGTACGTGCAAATAGACGATTGCTTGAAGCCATGGGCTGCGTCCCAAACCGTGTACTTACCTACTGTATAGTAGCCAAAATATGTGTATTTTGCCACTATATAGCAGGTAAGTACACGGTTTCGGACGTAGCGTGCTCTTTTGTTTGCCGTCAAACAGTTGAGCACTGCCGTGTGTGTATGTGTCCTGTCGCAAAATGCTTTGAAATCTCCCACACAATGTTAATAGTGTGATTAAGGTGTGTACATGTCTGTAATACACGTCGATAATGTCACTAAAACAGGAATACTCCACGTCTTAATTTGATTTGTGTTTACCTCAAGTATGACTTTAGTC
>CM022762.1:13703267-13705767 GCA_012411365.1 Ameiurus melas
ACCATTATAAATACCATGATAAATACCATAAATACCATGATAAACTCTTGTTAGGCTCGAAGTTTAGTGGACGATTGCCTTTGAGGTTTGTACAGTCCTAATGAGTTAGTATTCTGTTTCTCTCAGAAATCCAGTCAGGTTAACTCATTTAGCTAGTTGGCTAGCAGTTGGTGAGGGCTAGCAGTGAGGATTCTGAGCAGTTATGAATGACCAACATCATCTCAGAATTCGTATCAGGTTAGCTTGTAGTAGCCAGCTGGCTAGCATTAGCAGTGAGTATTATTGACATTCTGAACATGACTTAAAATTTGTCTCAGAAGTCCTGTCAGGTCCTGTCCTGTTCGGTCAGTGAAGATGATAAACATTTAATCTATTACTTCACATGATTTTTAAAAAGATTTAGATCAGATAAGTTAGTTTGCTAGAATTAGCAGGGAATTTTGAGAGTTTGTATAAGTATGAAATCCTTTTGTAGTCAGGTTAGGACATATTAGCTATCAGGCTAACACAATCGGTGAAACGTAAAAAATACAGGCGAACTGTGAGAATATACTTAATTGAAAAACAGATTTAGATTTAAATATGGCTGCATGTTTGCTATAGTACTTGAGTCTGGTTCCATACAAACATATGGAAAAGAGAAAACAGAAAAGCATATGAGCGAAAATAGAAAAGAACGAGTTAAAAGAGAAGAATGAGTGAACAGGGAAAGCAATGAGTGAAAAGAGAAAATAAAAAAGAACATGAACGAAAAAAGAGAAAACAGAAAAAAAGATAAATGAATATGTTCAATTCGTTTGTATTCACATTCTTTTCTATTTTTGCATTTTAATACCTAGGATGTTTTTAAGAAGCAAAGTTTAGAGCAAGCACATAGCGGTGGTATAAAATAGAGCACCTCCGATGACCAATGTTTATTTCCACTCTGTATTTAGTTGTAGTAAAAGCTTAAGAGCTGCAGTCGTGGATCACCCGAGGTGGTGATTTTTGCAACAAGTGTATTTTCTACCGTTTTATGAGACACAAGTGCTTCTTCCTTGTATGAAAGGAGAGAAACAAGTTCATTGAATCCAAACTTTTTGACTGAAGTGCAGGACTAAACGTTTCTGATATTGCCTTATTCTCGCTACTAAACCTTTCAGCAGCACTGAAGCTATGTCAATAATCACTTTGTGAGTAAAAGAAATGAGGTTTTCCCCCTCAGGTAAAGAACATGGCACTTTAACATGGCAATAATAAACTCCTGTTATTGTTGGATTGCATTAACAGAGTCATTTGGTGAAAAATCACATTGGCACAATGTACTTTTTACCACAAACATAGTTGATCAGCCAAGACAAATCTGTCACCCACAATCTTTTCTGTAATAGTCTTCATGTCATCTTAATTTTTTATCGGTTCTTCAAAGTACATTCTTAAGCTATATAAATAGAATAGTGTAAAATAGGAGGACTGTTTTTACACAGTTTTGTTGTGCTGGTATTGTGGAGTGAGAAATCCAAGTTATTTACCACCCTGAAGCGGATTATTTTCCTATAACGGCATGTCCTGAGGTGGTTTATTCCTCTTGTACCACAAGAGTTTGCCAACAATTACAATATATTATTTGTTAGTTTATGATGTCTTGTTTTTACCCATTTATAGTTATGTTGTGGAACATCTATGAAACAATTTGGTTCCAGTTCAGGATACTGCTTATCCTGCACAGGGTCACGGGGAGACTGGAGCCTATCCAGAGGACTCTGGGAACAAGGCGGGGGACACGTTGAACAGGGTGCCAACCCATCGCACGGCACAATCGCACACAAATTTACACTATGGACAATTTAGAAATGCTAATTAGCCTATAGCACATGTCATTGGAGTGGGGGAGGAAACCAGAGTACCTGGAGGAAACCCCAGAAGCACAGGGAGAACATTCAAACCCCATGCACACGGAGTAGAAAGATGCATTCGAACCCCCAACCCCAGAGGTGCGAGGCAAACGTGTCATTTCTTTTAAGTGTAATTATTTTTGTTTCTTTCCTGTGTTGGGAAATGTGCAAATGCTGACACTGGAGACTCCTTTAGAAAAGGTTCTTCTTGTTGTTCAATTACAACATGACATTATTATATATTATATTATATATTGTGCACATTATTATAAACTTGTGCTTGGATGCTGTAGTGATGTCAGAGCTACTGTTATAGAAAACCAGTATACCCTTTGGCCAATAATAAACCAATATACCTTTGGCCAATCAGAATTCAGGACTGAACAGCACTGTGGTATTGAAATGCTTTAAGGTATGTAAAACTCTAAGGCTGTTAAAATGAGTAGCTAAAATATTAAAAGAACTGGAAGTAGGATGTTTTCTAAAATTAGTAAGAACACTAAATAGACCATAAACCTTCCTGTACACCTGGACGCCTGTGAAATGATTCATGTAGGACAGAAATATTTGATATTTCTGCATTTAAGTGTTCGTAATGTGGACCTGAAATGCAGGTTACGCTCCCA
>CM022762.1:13708267-13778267 GCA_012411365.1 Ameiurus melas
ATACCACAGTATGCCAACTGCTGAAGCCACAGCTCGTGTTAGTCCGGGAAACAGGCCAGGGGGAAACATAACGGCGATTAATACACACTGAATATAACAATGCTTTACTACAGTGGAATACAGTTCCTGGTACTGCAGACCATTACACCACACATAAACACTGGAGTTTCACACGTGGCATACTACATGTTCCTATATCTTATAAATACTGGAGGAGTATAAATCCAGGAAGTGGTCAGTAGGAATTTATATTATTAACCAGGATCAGTAAAACAATCCGATTTCATGCAATTCGATTCAAGAACAGTGTACTGCTATTTCTCCCTGCGTTTACAATAATAAGCATTAAGTAACGTGTGGCCCTTGTGTGCATATAGCAGCTGCTACTGTTGTCGCTTATGGGCGTGGCCCGTCCAGTGTTCTTTTACGTTCCGTCCGCAATCCGTACAGGATTTCGTGCAGGGTTTTTTTTTTGTGATTGTTGTGACAAAAATGCATGATTTCGCTGTGGCTTTTTTTCAAAAATTGTAATGCAGTTTGCAGAGATTAATAATTTTTTTGCAGAAAACTAAATGAATTGTTGAAATTGCTATTGTGTGAAATGTCTTTCGCAGTGATTTATGTTAGTAATTAAGACCTCTTAGCTGTGATCGATGCATGCAAATCAAAGAGGGCTTTGGCTGAATACAATTTGAGATGTCACATGACGCGTCCCAAATCTGCAGTAATTTTGAAAAATTGCAATTTGGACTTCTCCGAATATTGGGGAATAAGTTTTATCCAAAGTTTTATCATGATTTTGTGTTGATTCCTGCGATTGCGAAATCCTGGAGGGTACTGGGTGTTCAAAAAGCAGAGAATCAATGCGAGTAAAACTGTTACTTCCTTTTGTATTTATTATTCACAACACATGCTGTACATTTCACCCTTATATTCTACACATTTTTTCATCCTCTGTATCATGTTTTTGCTGATTTTGCTCAGCATATTCGGATCGACAAATCCTGATTAGTATGTTTTAGGACAAGTCCAGAAGGATGGGGTTCAGAAATTTTTTCGTGATGTCTCAGCTGGGCATGAAGGTGCTCAGAACCACTGGAGTAAGGAACTTGATTGGGTAAAAAAAAATGGTGAACAGGTAGTCAGTGGTGAGGTAACCGTCTATCTGATCATGCGCAGTGAAACCAAACAGTCCTAATGTGAAAGCGACATTAGCTATGAGACAACTGGTTTGTTCTTTTTTAGCTAAATAGTATTAGTAGGATTGTTGCATTTATAAAAGCTAAAAGTAGTTACATTCTGTAATCCTGTGGTCTCTGTTTTGATGTTGTGGTGTTTGTCAATGTTCCTCCCTTTGAGTTCTCTGACCTTGCCCTGATAAGAACATCTGAAATGGAAAAACCAACAGTGCCTTGTGTGAATATTTTTCTTTTCAACATTTTGATGACTAGAGAGGCTACACTTTAGAGGAAATACTAAAGGTGAAATTATTGCAGAAGCTCCTGGTCTTGGTGTGTTTTTAAAGTGAAACTTCCTGGTGCTGACGGTCACTTCCTTTTTACACATGTATTGTTAGAAAAACAGACTTAATACTGACTGCTCTGTTGCCATTCAAACATTTTACACAGTTTAAACTAAGTTCATTCATGTTTTAAAATGTCAAGGTCAATAATTTTTTAAAAATCATTCTAAATGTCAATCCATTATTTTATACCATACAGTGTTGTGAAAAAGAATTTGATTGAACAGGGTTTGTGGTAATCAGGCCTGGTTGTGTGTAGTCCAGATTTGTGGAATTTGTGGGGCAAATACATTTTCACACAGGTAGGGGTGTGACGGTGGCACTTTTTTATCACTTGGGTGGGGGTGGGGGGGACTTACACCACTACATTATATAATGTAATATAGTAATATTTGTAATAATAGTAATATAGTTTTACATGCTTAAATTAAATAAAAACCTAAATATAAAAAAATAAAATGAGGCTTTATTTTAGCACTTCCATGAGTGATACCACTCAGTACAGCCTTGTTGTGTTGTGTTGTTACAATGAGAAACAGCCTGAGGGCGATGTGAGTTATGGTGTTGTTTGACCACGGGAGAAGGAGAAGAAGTGGAATGATGACGTGGAGAAGTTTACACAGTCGCAGGTTTCTCTCTCTTGTTAGACAGAATCCAAAATGTTCCCAGATCGCAGTTGTAACATTTGGTTTCCCAACAAGATCCATCACAGCGGCAGAACTTGAAGTGAAATTGCAGAATTCGCCTGACTGGATTTTTGCTGCGCTCAAACAAACCCGCGCCAAACTCACACTGTGTATTAATATAAAATCTCCTGCTATGTGGTAGGCTGTAAATGCAAATTAATATTGCAACTGTTATTATTATACTTGTATCCAAAGTGTCGTACTTGTCATAGTGCCCCTTCAAGCGGAAACATTAAGTGCAGCGTGTGATGTGGCACTCCACCACTGCGGTGGCAAACTACCACTCTGGTGGTGTGGTTGTCATGGCCACCGTCACAGCCCTACAAACAGGCCCAGTTGGTATTGGATAACTTTTTTCCTTCAACAAATAACATTATCATTTAAAAACTGTATTTTGTATTTACTCAGGTTACCTTTGTTTTAGCTTAGATTTTGTTTTAATTTCTGAAACAATTTAGTATGATGTATACACAAAAACAGAAGAACTCAGGATGAGGTCGAATGCTTTTTCACAGCACTGTATGTAGTGCACAGATACAGAGACACAGAGAGGGATTTGGATTTTAGCCAAACCAGGAAGGCTGGATAATTGCAATAAAAAACATGCAACGTATTTCCTCCAAAATTGCGAATAATTATATAATGTGATCTAATAAGGCATGTAATCCAAACCAGGTTATATGATGATATTTTGGCAGACGTCAAAGCCACTACAATTATAAAATAAAATATTATAAAGAATAGTAAATAAATAAAATCTAAAAGATTAACCATTATACTTCAGTTTATAATAATTTTATTTGTACCTGAAATTATGCTCTCTAATCTCATCACTTTTTATTCAATACATGCTTATGCTTTGGCATATTCTACTTATGCTTTGGCATATTCTTAGCCAAACATACTTTTTATTTAAAAAATTTTTTATTGCAGATTCGGATGAGAAGTGCCTTTTCTTGTGAGGAATAATTTGACAATAATAAAAAAAAGAATCCTTAATTAATAAGCAAATCTATCATGTTAACTTCCTGTGTTGGACGATCAGATTATTTTAAACCCGCAACATTAAATGGATCAAAATTATGACCACAGTGCAAAGTTAATAATTTTTTTAACCATTAACAAATTGCTGTGGTATAAGAAGAATAAAACATTTAGTTTCAGTTGTTTTATACTTTTCCTAAAACAGCACAGTCCAGGGTGTTTTATTCTTTAAGTATCTTGCACTTTCTTGTTGCAACTTCTATGCGGGTCCGCATCACACCGTTTTGTAATATAGCCTGAAAAACAAGTCGTCTGGCAAAAGCTTTTTATGTTTCACTTTCTTTACACCCGCGATGGATGCACCCAGGTAGTTTTCTCTACCTGGCTTGGGTGTAAACGATGAAGAAAATTCACAGAACAGTCAGGATGCCATTTTCCATCTGGTTTTGCAGAGGTGTGCTCAGGTGCCTCGGGGCTTCGGCAGCTGCTTTCACAGAAAAGCTTCAGCAGGGTGGAGCTAAAAACTACAATCCTGACTAATTTGGGGACCATTTCAAACACTTGACAGGTTAAACAAAACACTCAAGTTTCCATTTTGTAGAAATATTCATGCATGAATTGACCAAGACCTGCTAGAACTTTCAGAATAAGTTGCTCTAATAGTTTCAATATTATTCAATAATTTTGGGTTTACATTATTCACACATGCAAAGGCAATGACATCTATATTAGAATGTTTACTGCGAAGGTAGGCAAGGTTGAAGCAGTGCTACGTCACAAAGATGTACTTGAAATCACAAGACAAAACTCCCCGAGATCCTGTACGGACTGCAAAGCTCTTTCATACAGCCACTTTATTATGCATGTTTCTAAATCTTATAAATAAAAAGTTCCGGCTGTGGTCATCCTTTAGAGAAGGCAAGCGAAAACACAAAGGACAAGAATAAATGGGTGCGTGAGACTCTCAGTAAACTAACGACAAGTTCAACCTCATCTGAGAGTTTGATGTCCTTTATTTCTTGAAAAAGGTTATAACCAGAGATGCTCTGATGCTAAATATCTCAGCCAATACGGATAACTTATTATTCGTTTATAAGAAGGCATAAAAGGCAAAACTATCGGTATCGGTTATCACTCTCGAATAATCATTGATTCCACAATTTTGAAGGAAATGCAAATAAAAACTTTATTCTCTCCATTTCACCATGTTGTTCCACAGTAACTGGTCTCATAAACACAAAACATATTACTCACATTATGAACTAAATTCTGAAGATTAAAGTAAGATTTCTGAATGATTGAATGATATTAATTCATATTAACATTGACTGAATTCTAATAAACCTCCTGATATTCTTACATTCACTCACCACACCCAAGCATTTCTACTTCATCACTGAACATCAAACTGGTAATATATAATATCAATATCAAACTTTTTTTATATATTAACATTAACTGGATATGAAACATACTACTCTACAAATATATGTTCCTTTGCAATATATAATTTGTTGTCACCTCCTCTTCATTTAAATGTTTCAATGGTGCACTGGTGCTTTAATTCAACACGAGCAGCGCGGAATAATAAAAAAAAGTTTCACTCGACGCCTAAACTGCGAAACTCCTGCTTCACTGCTCACTTCCGGTGTAAAACTTTAGCAGTGCAGAGATTACAGAGATTACAAGCTGCAGAAATTTCGTCATTCCACACAAGAGACATCATCTTTACACCCGGCACGAAATCGATGTGTTTTCCCGCCCTCTCTTGATTGAAAGGATATAATCGGCCCTGATCATCGGATGTTTATAAAATATCAGCCGATGGCCCATAGTGTGAAAAATAGCCTTTATCATCCAATACATCGGTGCATCACTAGTTATAACGAATACCCCAGGGAATTGAGGCACAGATGATCAGCCACACCTTTATTGCAATCAGCAAATCGGCCTTTCGTCACACGAGGGCTCACGTTATCAGTTGCACTTTTGAAAAGGTTCGAGTGACCTGTGAGCAAAGCACCAAGGCTTTAATCCAAGGCGATCGTGCCTGTAAGGAAAAGTGTCACAGCTCTCTCTATAGGGAAACCATGGCTTCACCGACTCTACAGCTCTAACTGTTCATCTGTAACACAAGACCGTCCTAAAATTCTTGGCTAAATGACTCTTGTCATACGTTGCTAAAGAACAAACAAAAACACTTTAGGTTTTATTTTCCAAAATATAAACAAATTGGCCATTTAGACAACAATGACGCTGATCAGCATAAATCCTGTACTGAAGGTAAGTAAATGAATGCGGTAAATGTTTCATGTGAAGTTTCATATCTGAAAAATAAGCTCTTGAGATGTTTCATCTGAATCCTGACGTACACCTTTAGTGCCATTTGTGTTGGTAATTAATTAGTGGGCGGAGCTCCCTCCTTGTTTACTCTGCTACCGTGCAGCTGTAAATGTGTTTATTTGCGTATTTCCTGCTTGTTTTCTTTCCACAGTGAAAGTGATTTATCAGTACGTCACATTACTGCAGTTAGTACAATAGCGATTGATTTTTATTTATTTATTTATTTATAACACTTGCTAGCCGTAATTATGTGAGTATGTACACGTTGGTGCACTTTCGCACCTGATTCTTTGCATGCTTGTGGCCTGCTCGAGGCGGTGGATGTTCTAGGATGAGGGAGCACCGACTACATGCGAGCGTGCTTTATGACCATGTGCTGGTGATTTACGTCGAGTCGTTAACCGCAGTGCTGAGGCGGTTGTAATGTAACATGTTGTAGTGTTTTTTTCTCCTGTAAAACAGATTACAGGGGAAAAAAAGAAAGAAAACCCGGTGACTGTGTGTATCAGAGTCCTGATGTTTACTCAGTTTTATTTAACTTTAAGCCGTAATCAGCGTTTAAAGTCATAGTTCACTTTTTCAGCCGAGCTGTGAGTCACAGCAAACAAAAGCACAAATCATGCAGCTGTGTAATTCAAGGCTCATCTCGGGGACTTTAATCGCTCTTCTTAGTTTCAGAGCAATAGAAACGTCAAGCAGGGCTTTTCAAATGCACAGCTGGCTTCCTTTTAGTTTTTACAGTTACATTTATAGCGCGTTTCTAGACATTCGAAGCGCTTTACAATGTATGGAGGGGGAATCTCCTCAACCACCACCGGTGCATAGTATCCACCTGGATGATGTGACCGCAGACGCCCACAACCCACCGGCTACTAGAGGAGAGAGTGATGTAGCCAATTCAGGGATGCAGATTATTAGGGGGCCGTGATAGATAAGGACCAGTGGGGGAATTTCACCAGGACATTCATCACTAAAACAATGGTTACCTCTCTTAACACTGCACTTTCCAGGCTATTTTACTGTAGCGTTCACGTGTTTAACAGTTTAGAAATGCAACACACGTGGTGTGTAAACAATGGCACTGCTGATTTGAAGTTAGTTTCGCTATAAAAATCACAAACGTGAACAATAATGCCTGAGATGTGTTCATGAGATTGAGTATACAGGGTTAACTGGCCTGGATTCTGATTGGTCAGAAGGTGTCGATTCATTTTCTATAATAGGAACTCTGACAGTAGTGCAGCTGCAAATGACATGTTTATTATTATTATTATTATTGTTGTTATTGTTGTTGTTGTTGTTGTGAATATTTATGGCAATTAATAAAATGAGTGAATGTTTAAATAGATGATTGTGTCAGAAGTGTAATGGGGTTGAAGTTGCATTTGCGTTGTACATGTATGGGCACACAGATGCATGCATGAGACATTCGAAAGATCACGCTGAATAAATCTGATTTATCTGGGAAGGGTGAAGCTACGTATGAACAAACGATCAGATGAATAAACAAAATATTGTCTGCTGAACGAACACAATAAATAATCCTGAGCTTTGTGTTGTGTAGAGTGATAACACAGACCTCTTGGTGTGTTTGTTTGTTTAGCAGAAGAATGTGTACGTGGAGGAAACGGCTTGTGAGAGTCAGGGGTTAATCGACCATGTGTGTCTGTCTCTCTCTCTCTCTCTCTCTCTCGCACCCTTTCATTCACTGCCTCTCTCATTCACCGCTTCTCGCTCTCACTCTCTGCCTCTCTCTCTCTCTGTCTCATATTCAATACCCCTCTCTCTCTCACTCACTGCCCCCCTCCCCCCCTCTCTCTCTGTGCTGAGGCAACAGCGTTGTGTTTCCTGTTTTCCCCCTGGGGTGAGTTTGTGTGTGTACAGTGATGCATTCTGTCAATAAATCAGCACTGACTGCAGGCTGGCAGTAATCGATCACACAGCAGAAACACGTACAGTGCACTGTGTGTATGTGTGTGTGTTGTGTCACGGTAAATGCAAGATATTACAAACCAATATAAATCACAAATAATCAAGTATTTGTATTTTCCAATTATGTATGCAAATAAGGCATCAATAATAAGAATAATAATGATGATAATGATTTATTATTGTGATCATTTGTACAAATAAAAATAATTAGGGGTGAAAACTATAAATAGGTGACTCTTTTCAAAACAGTAATGAGGGTGATGTTACAGGTGCTTTGTAGCAGAGCACACACACAGGCATGAGGCATTGAAACGCCTCTGATGTGTAGGTGTGATAAGGAGACGAGTCCCAGGTGCTAAACTTGTGTGTGTGTGTGGCGAGAGCGATTCCAAGACATGTTTGTTACTGAAGCTTTGCTCTACTCAACCCCCCAAAAAAAACAACCCACAGCTTGTCATGTTACTGAGAAACCCCATAGTGTAAGCTCCTTCTCTCCTGAAGATGCAGGAAAACGTAGTTACAGCTTTACCTCTAGCACTGATGTTTGTTTCCATAAATGTTAAATAAATATCTCCTTACAGAAAACTTAAATGATTAAAAAAAAAAAAATTATGTGAAGTGTTTGGCATACAGGTCCTTGTGTATGAGCTGTTAATATAAAAATGTAACGTATTAGCACAATCACATTAATATAAACCTGGGATTTGCAGCTGCACTACTGTCAGAGATGCTGTTATTGAAAACTATCAGCACCTGACCAATCAGAATGTAGAATTTCTAACATGCGGTGGTGTAAATGTACAGATTGGAGTGCTAAAGCACTGCATGCATGAAATGATTGGGATCAAACAAGGCTTGAAGGGAAGGAAACAGCAGTGTGTAGTATTGAGACAGAAAAAGAGGAATAGATGAGAGAAAGAGAGAAGAGGGTGTGAGAGTAAAGGAGATGAAAAGGGCAAGACAGAATGTGTGCTTCGGATAATGAAGAACATCAAATAAAATTTCTTATCCCAGAATGCTTCACTGCTTGTTCATTAGCCAGTGCATACTTTTAAGAACTTTTCACTTAGATATATTTGCTTTGTATTAGTGAGGATCATCAGAAGATATCTGTCTATATATCTGTCTATCTATCTCTGTCGTGTTTTGTGGGCGCTGCTGGTTCTTGTTGTGTATTTTAGCTTTTGGCTCCGAGTCATGCTCCAGTGAGCAGGATATTCAAAGCAGCTCTCACACTGCCTCAAGAATAAAAAAATAAAAAAATGAAGGGAGGAAAGGTGTTAAGTTGTGTAATCTGTAGTGACACACAAGCGCGTGCACACGCTACAAACTTGAAGTGTTGTAACAGCCCTGCAGCACAAAATATATTTTGCAAAATCTCATAATAACTCTAACAGTCAGTACATTTACATGGACAACTATAATCTGATATTAACCCGATTAAGACAATATTCTGATTAAGAAATTACCATGTAAACAGCGATTATTGATGACCTTAATCCGATTAAAGTCCTACTCGAAGTAAACACAAATCAAGACATACGGAGTATTTCCTGTTTTAGTCGCATTATCGCCGTGAATTATAGACTACGTTTACATGGACAGCAGTAATGTAATCACTGACCTTATTATGAATAAGATAATATTGTGATTAAGGTGTTTACATGAGTCACTTTAAGAATACTCCTTTCATGTTCAGATTTTACATGTTATATAGAACATAGATCAATTAACGGCACACCATCCGACGTCCCTCTGGAGGACCTGGAGGGAACGTCGGACGGTGTGGTGTGGGGACGTAATGCCGTGTGCTGTTAATCGCTCATTTAATTTAATCGTCAATCGCTCATTTGACCAATCGCAATCCAGAATGCAACAGCACTGTATTTGAAATATTTTGCGTATTATGTTTCCATCAAAGTAAAAAAAGTTTCTATTAAGCAACATAAAACGATCATGTAAAGAACTTATGCTGTGCTTTCACACACACTTAATGGAAGTGTTAACCAGATAAAAAGCATCTGTTTTTGGCTCCCCCCCTCCCTCTTTCTCTCTCACTCCCTCTCACTCTCTCTCTCCCTCTGTCTGTCTCTCACTCTCTCTTCCTCTCTCTCTCCCTCTCTCTCTTATTCTCTCTCCCTCTCCCTTTCACCCCTCCCTCTTTCTCTCTCACTCCCTCTCACTCTCTCTCTCCCTCTGTCTCTGTCTCTCTTCCTCTCTCTCTCCCTCTCTCTCTCATTCTCTCTCCCTCCCTCTTTCTCTCTCTCTCCCTCTCTCCACCCCACTCCCTCTCTCTCCCTCTGTCTGTCTCTCACTCCCCCCCCTCTCTCCCTCTCCCCCCCCTCTTTCTCACTCCCTCTCACTTTCTCTCCCTCTCTCTCCCTCTGTCTCACTCTCTCATCCCCCCTCTCTCCCTCTCTCTCATTCTCTCTCCCTCTCCCCCTCTCCCTCACCCTCTCTCCATCTCTCCCTCTCACTCCCCCCTAGCTACTTTTTGTGGTTTTATGGCTGAATTATTATCCAGCTTAATTTAATGCTCACTCACATGTGTTTATTGTGAGCACTAACGTGAAAGAGCTCAGATTTTTTTTTTAAAAACCTCAGTCGTCGTCATCATCATCATCATAATCATACTACTCACTCATCAACTTTATAGATTAGATTTGGGGGAAACCACCACAGTGTCTTCCAACATGGTGATTTCTAAAATAATTACTTGTTTAAATTAGCATAAAGATATTAAAATATTAAATTGTAATACCGCTACAGTACACAACATGCATAACAGTATACACATTGCTAACAAACTGACAGCAGAATCATTTTTACATTTGAAATACAAAATGTAATTTTTGTTTAATTTTAAAGACTCAGTACAAAATTACAACTTTAAAAGATTCACAAATTATTTTCCAATCATTTTGCTAGTTTTAAAGTTTCAGTACAAATACATTAATGCTTTTAGAATATCAGTCCGTACAGGATTTCACTGAGGTTTTTGTGATTGTTGCGGCAAAAAATGTTTGATTTGACAGCATTTCTACATTTGCGATGCAATTAAAAAAAAAAAAAAGCTACTTGAATTAGAGAAATTGCAATTGCATGTAATAGTTTTGCACGCTCTTTCACAGTGATGTTTGTTGGTAAACGAGGCCTTTTAGCTGTACTCATGTCCTACACACCTGAATCAAAGAGGGCTTTGAATGAATGCTCATGACAACTGATGAAGTCTCACGACACATTTTGGCCCAAATCTGTGGAAACCCTGCAATAATTTAGAAAAATTGCAAGCTCCTTCAAATATTGTGGAGTTTGCTTAATTTTGCATTAATATCTACGATCGTAAAATCCTGGAGTGACTGGAATTTTAAGAATTCGGCACTTTTAATAGGTTGAAATTAAAACTTAAAAAAGTTAACATTTTACAATTTGTAAATATAAAATGAACATTTTACAACTTTCAGAATTTTGTTAAAGGTAGCAATTTACAACTTTAATTATTCAGTGTGTTTTTTCTATCATTTCGCTTAAAGAGTTTGTACACAAAGTACAAAATGTTCAGGTTTAACAATTTTAAAGATTAGTAGGGAAAAAGTACATTTTACAATTTTTTTTATTGAATAGACAATTAAAAAAATTAGCTAAAGTTAACATTTTACAACTTTAAAGATTCAGTACAGAATTTTGCCATCTCATCAGTTTGACATTTAATCACATCAGAGTTGGTAATTGTCAAAAAACTGACTATACTTGCGATATCTCAGAAAAGTGTATTGTGACATAATTTATCATAATGTCTATTATATCATATCGAATTTTAGCTGGATAACGTTGGCTATTGTCCTAGAAAACTTGGGCTAGCTAATTGGTCAACTGGCTATTGCTGTAGAGGTAACCTTAATGTTTGCTAAACTACATAGCCTACTAGCATTAGCACTAAGTTTAGCTAATGCTGTAAATCAGTAATCCATGGATCAAAAAGACAGAGCTAGTGGAACTGCCAAGTGATCAAGTTTGTGATTGGCTGACTGTTTAAATTAGGCTCCGTGACTTAAGCGCCCAGTATATTTTGACTTCTTATTGAAACTTCAGAAACTGACCTTTCTCCTCTTCTCTCCTTCAGTCTGCTCCAGCAAAGACATCCGGAACGACGTGACCAACCTGCGCTTGCTGGAGAACTGCACAGTGATCGAGGGCCACCTGAAGATCCTGCTCATGTTCAAGACCAGAGCTGAGGACTTTCGTGGCCTGAGTTTCCCCAAACTGGTGATGATCACCGACTACCTGCTGCTGTTCCGCGTCTATGGCCTGGACAGCCTGAGGGATCTGTTTCCCAACCTCGCTGTCATCCGTGGCAACAACTTGTTCTTCAACTACGCCTTGGTGATCTTTGAGATGTTGCAGCTGAAAGAGGTGGGGCTTCACAGTCTGATGAACATAACGCGTGGAGCCGTGCGCATGGAGAAGAACCCCGACCTTTGCTACCTCTCCACCCTCGACTGGTCCAAAATCCTTGACTCGGCTGAGGACAACTACATCGTGGCGAACAAAAACGAGCGTGAGTGCGGTGACATCTGTCCTGGAACCATCACCGGAAAGATCACATGTGTCCAGACCACCATCAACGGCCATTTTGGAGAACGCTGCTGGAACCAAGACCACTGCCAGAGGAGTGAGTGTTTCCCTTTCATTTTTATTTTAGCTTTAATGCTTTCTTATTGGGGTTAATTTAGGCTGTCAGGACCAATTTCACTGGATTTCTTATATTTGTGTATTCAAAACCAACCAAAAACAACATCCTACATTTAAACGGGCTTTACACAGTATAGTGTTTAGACTGAACCAAAAATAGTAACTTGGTTGTTAGTTTAGAGCGGTGGTCTTAGAGTGAAAAATGTGATGGATAACTTGGTGCCATTGCGAGCAAAGACGGCTGATGGAAAAAGTTCTGTTGGAGTATAATGTGCTGTACAACACTTCACCAAAAATTCACCAATAGGATGTCATGGGATGACGCCGAACTCACGGGACAGCTACAAATACACAACAAACGAAACATGCTAATGCACAGAAGAAAATATTTGTATTACCTCAAGTTTACTTTGAACAATGTTTGGACATAATACACTTTTCTGAGATATCGTTGGTATGGTGATTTACGTTTTGTAATAGTTACAAATTAAATGGTACTGAATGGATGCCGTTGAATAAATTTTTTTTATTTAATCTTCTTTGTCTTTGTAGGCATTAAAGAAAGGTATCGACAAAGTCGACTTAAAACTCATTTGTCTCCATATAGTGAATTCTTTAGTGCAGTGGTTTTCAACACAGGCAAAAAAAACACAGACAGGGAATCATTTGGGGACGCAGTGTATTTTATTGCTTTTCAAATGTGCATAAATGAAAAACCCCGCATTCCCTCTCCCTCTGTATTTTCTTATTGCTGGGGAGAGGCGGAGCTTAGCCTGCCTTTTATCTAGCTTTTAAAAAATATATATATATATTTTTTTTTTTTCAAAAAAAGTGCCTAGTGACTTTTTGGACAAACCTTAGCAACTTTCCAAATGTCGCCTATACTGTCCTGCATGCATGAGGTCTTGCTTTCCTGCCGCACTCACACCTCTCTCTGCGTCTTCTCTGTTCAGTGAGTGTCTGAGAGCCGGAGATGTCGACAATGTCATGGATAACGAGACGCGCCCTTCGTCCCTATTTCCATCATTCATATGTGAATGTTTTTAGAAAGAAAGACGAATGTAATGCAACATGTTTTACATGTAAAATAGTCTACGTTATTATTGCCTAGTGCTCTTGTTCAAAGTAGTTATAGTGTTCAGAAACATTTTTGATCCTTCATCTTCCACTCCTGTCCGTAACATAGTTTTATCAACGTCATAAAAATCATGTTATGAAAAAAAAATTTATTTAAAGTACAAAAACACCAAAAAAATTATTAAAACAGATTTGATATATTTTGTATACAGTATCTCACAGTGCTGGAAAATAATGGTGGCCACACAAAATATTGACACTTTGGGCCCAATTTGGACATTTAACTTCGTGTACTCACTTTTGTTGCCAGTGGTTTAGACATTAATGGCTGTGTTGAGTTATTTATTGGGGGGACAGCAAATTTACACTGTTACACAAGCTGTACACTCACTACTTTACATTGTAGCAAAGTGTCATTTCTTCAGTGTTGTCACTTGAAAAGATATAATCAAATATTTACAAAAATGTGAGGGATGTACTAAATTTTGTGAGATACTGTGTTTATATATATATATATATATATATATATATATATATATATATATATATATATATATATATATATATATATATATATATACACACAATATCTCAAAAAAAAGAATATATATAAAATATATATATATATATATATATATATATATATATATATATATATATATATATATATATATATATATATATATATATATATATATATAATTTATTTACTTACAAAAGTTTGAGCCACTGCTTTAGTTTGATTAATTTTACCGATTATATGTGCACTGTCTAACTGGCTGCTGTTTTACACATCACTTCACATAAATACTGTGTTAACTAAAAGATATAATATGCTTCTAAATGTTCTTGTCACGAAAGCCTTACTTATTTTAATTTTGGCATTTATTTCTTAAAAAATAATTTATAAGAAATAAAAGAAATAATTTAAAAAAAAAAGCAAAATTAGTTGCCAGTGTAACATTTTTAACATTAAAATTGATCTCAAACTGTATCTGAAACTAGGTTTGATAATCTGAATAATCTAATAGGACATTTTAGATATGTTTGCCTGTAAACAAGATTGTATTAAAAAATAATCATTTGCAGTGTAACAGTTTCAGTTTGTGAAAATTTTAGTTTCCTATCATAACCCACATGTGTATGCGGAGTGTGCAGTGAGGGGGAAAAAAGGCAGGAAATTCAGGACTATTGAAAACGAATCGAAGTTGTGTTCCTATGATGAACATGGTGAACTGCTGCTTTATGTCAAAATACTCTGATTAATTTACAGATGTGAAGTCTCATCTATGATGTGTTGACTGTGTGTGTGCGCATGTGTGTAAGCTCTGTGTCATGATGGGGGTTTAGTGACATTTCCCGAGCATGTGTCCCTCCTCGCTGATGGAATAAACACTCATTTGCAATGCAAAGCTGCTCATAAAATAAGAGTGAGAGAAATGGATGGTGTTGGGAGGAACAATGCCATACACATCTCCTCTCACAGTGTGTGTGTGACTGTGAGGAAAGTTGATGTTCTTGCCAACGATCTGAAAGTTTTCAGTTAATAAAGATTACTAATAGTACTTTTTTTAACTGAACGTAGTTACATTCAATGTTGTGGAATGTCCGTGATACAAGTTAGAACCTCTTTTTTTGTTTTTTCTTTTTTCTTTTTTTAAGTTAAAAAAAATAAGTAAATACTAGTACTAGTAAAAAAAAAAGCAGCTTATCATGTTACAGAGAAACCGTGAAGCGTAAACTCCTCTCTCCTGAAGATGTCAGAAAACTTAGACTTACAGCTTTAACTCTGACTGTCACACAATGTTGAAACTGGAGACTCCTTCCATAAAAGTAATCGTTGTACAGAAAGCTTCACTATATTGTTTTTATTTTATTTTCTATCACTGCCGGGTGTTTTATGAACAGCCGTTTGAAAAAATTCGGTCAGCTGGCTTCACACCTCATGCCTCGGCGGAAGCACGTGTCAGCCCTCACCCTCCCTGGTTGGTAGCTGTTGTGTGATGGGGGGGATATAACCAAGGCTGGGAATTGGTCACGACTAAATTAGGTTAAATTACGGGTGGGGGGGTCCCCCTGCCAAAGATTATGACCTCAAGACAGAGGTGTTCAGGTGCTTTAGTGCTCCTTTAAGTGAGTGGTTATCCGATTATATCTGATTCGTCCTTCACGCTGCGTCATGTGATCCGCTGAAGTGTTGACAAAAGCCAAGCTCTGTTTCTGGAGGATGATGCAATGGCAGGAGTGGAGTGGATTCGGTTGATGGCGTTAAACACACACTCCTGTTATAGGAGCTGTGAGGAGAGAGAGAGACCGACCATGTGTGTGTGAGAGAGAGAGACCATGTGTGAGAGAAAGTGCTGAAAGATTCCTCTCCAGAATGACTGGTTACACTCTCAGTGAAATATTGGAGTGTGTTTCTGCTTTGAAATGACATGAGTGTGTGTTAAAGTGGAGAGTCGATTATCAGAGATGAAGTACTAAAGTGGCTGAACTGCACTACACGGCAAAAACTAGTCGAAATGCAATAATTAATAAGAAATGTGGTTATTATTATTATTCCATTTACAGGGATAAATTTATACATGTAACATTTATATCCTGAATTTATATTTTTCTGTAAAGATGCTTTGGGACAGTTGTTCATTGTTAAGTGTTGTACATATAAAACTGAATTTAATTTAATTGAATAACCACTAATAAACATGAACATGAATGAACATCAATAATGACTAATAAACATGAATAGCTATTAATGAACATTAAAAACCACTGGTGGTTATTAATATTTCACAGCAAAAGTTCACAGCAATGTACATTTTATATATAGTGAAGTTTTAGTAAAGTTATAGTATAGTAAAGTTTTTACTGTGTAAATATAATTTTTTTTTAAACTTTCATATATTTAAAAAAAATTTTTGTTTCTTGCTGTTTTTTCTTATACTTTCACTTGTATGATGATATTCTTTCTGTTTGTCCATTTATTGCTTCGTTTCTTTTTATGTCTTGTTAGCTTTTATTCTCTTTAAATTTCTTTCTTTCTTTCTTTCTATTGATTTTACTTGCTTAACTTCGTTTTTCCTTCCTGCATCTTTTTGGTTGTATTTTGCCTCTCTGAATAGATCTTTCCTTCTTTGCTTCACTGGTGATGAGAACTCAAGTGTCTCAGATTGAGGTCATTTCCTCTCTTTCTAGTCCTCTGTGATGGCGGCGTCAAGAGTGAGAGAAGCACCCAACTCCCCCCCCCACCACCACCACCAAAAAAACCGCTCGCAAACAAACACAGTGATGATTTTGTAGTTAAATAAGTGAATAAGTTAAATAAGTTCTCCTGAGCCACGGCATGTACTCGCACTCTGTGTTACGCAACCACTGCTTTTCAGGGTCAAAGTTCAACGTCACACTTCTGTAGTTGTAACCATTTCTCTCTCTGCCCTCATGATAGTGGCACATTCCTCAGACTGCATTTCAGATCAGATAAACAAGATGATTTATTTCAACTGTATTTCCACAAAGCAATTTTGTGTTCTTGAGGAACTTGGTCTGATCTAATATCACAGCTGTCAAAGTGAGCAGATTACAGAGTTTATCGCTGAACAAGTCAAACGTGTTGCATCACAGCAGAGAATGAACGCTAAACTTTAAACCTGGAAAAACGTCGCGCCGCACGCGACTCCTCGCCCGGTTTTACGTGCACCGCACGTGACTCCTCGCCCGGTTTTACGTGCGCCGCACGTGACTCCTCGCCCGGTTTTACGTGCGCCGCACGTGACTCCTCGCCGGTTTAGCGCCGCCCCTCGCCCCCTGTTTACGTGCGCCTTCGCCTTCGCGCGTGACTCCGCCCGGTTTTACGTGCGCCGCACGCGACTCCTCGCCCGGTTTTACAAGCGCCGCACGCGACTCCTCGCCCTGTTTACGTGCGCCGCACGCGACTCCTCGCCCGGTTTTACGTGCGCCGCACGCGACTCCTCGCCCGGTTTTACGTGCGCGCCGCGACTCCGCCGGTTTCTCGCGCGCGCTCGCCCGGTTTCGGCGCCGCGACTCCCCCCGTTGTGGCCACTCCGTTGGCTCGCCTTTTACGTGCGCCCACGCGACTCTCGCCGTTTTACGTGCGCCGCGCGCCTTGGCAGTCTCGCCGGTTTTACGTGGCTTCCGTTTGTCGTCGCGTGTGCACCTCCCGTTTACGTGCGCCACACGCGACTCCTCGCCCGGTTTTACGTGCGCCGCACGCGACTCCTCGCCCGGTTTTACTTGCGTCGCACCCGACTCCTCCCCGGTTTTACGTGCGCTGCACACGACTCCTCGCCCGAGTTACATGCGCCGCACCCGACTCCTCGCCCGATTTACATGCGCCGCTCGCGTATTTTCTTTCTTTTATTCTTTCTTGCTTGCTTTTTTGTTTAAAATGTATTTGTTTTGATTTGCTTTCTTCTTTCTATTTCCCTTGCTTGTTTATGTGAATATGTTTTGTAAATCTGTCTGTCTGTTTTTTACTTGCTTAATTGTTTTTCTTTTTTCGGTTTATTTTTACTTACTTAATTTGCATCGTTCCTTATAAATTTTCTTGAATTTATTCAGTTTAAAAACAGAAAACATTTTAAAGTTTATTTGCTTTCTTTTTCTTTTTTTATATTTTTTCTTTCTTTAGTTTTTCTTGCTCTCTACCGTTTCTTCAAACTTTTTGTCTGTTGTAAATTTATTCTTTCTGACTCTATACAAAAATCGATTTTTTAAATAGTTTCTGCATCTTTCTTTTTCTTTAACTTTTTTACGTTGTTTCTTGTTTTCTTAGTTCGAGCCCCAATTCTTTCTTTTTAGAGGTTGTTGTTAGCTGAAGAGGTGGAGGGGAGAAAAAACTGAAAGCATTCCTAACCCAGTTCCCAGTAACTAACACACACACATGTGCGCGCACACATACTCTCACACACACTCTCATACACACTTTTTGGGGTGGGGTTTTTTTCTCCTCCACTCCCACTTCCAGGGAAAGTGCCTTGATGAGGGGAGATAAGGACCTCGATTGCCCTTTCCTATTGCTATGCTAATGTGATAGCATCTCCTGCTACGTTTAACTCCGTCCCTGTGTGTGTGTGTGTCCTTTATTTCAGTCTAGTGTAAGTTAATCAAGGCCACAGCGTGCGTATGTGTGTGAGAGAGGGAGACGTTAATCTCTCAGGCATGACCACGTATGGCATGTTATTGCCTCGGCTGTTCTAAGTGCCGTTAGCTCAGCGTTCAGGGAACTTGGCAACGACTCAAGACGTCATGAGTTTAATACCAGCTGCTGTAATGCCACGCTGTCCTTGAGTTAGAGCACTTGATCCACACTTCCTGCAGAGGGAGCACCCTTCTGTCTTCCAACACCCTTTATACGACGTCTCTCCTGTGTCTTGTCCATGATGGTGTATGTGAAAGCTAAACATTAATAATTTACTTCGCTAGTACCACACAATGCTAATTCAGCTTTCTTTTTTTATTCTAGTCATATCACAACAAGTCATGATTGTGATTGGTCAGAAGGGGTTGATAATTTTCTGTATTTTCAGCAGCTCTGACAGTAGTACAGCGGGTTTATCTTAATGTACCGGATCTAATACATTATCGTTTCTATGGTAACAGCTCATTCACAGCGGACAGATCAAATAATTAATTGGTCTGGTGAAGTGCTTTGTAACTAGCATGGGGTTCTACTAGCTAACATAATCAGCTAGACGTCGAGTCAGATTTCCAGTAATAAGAAATATGGTTTATTTACAGAATCCTATAGTGTTCAATGGTGGATCGTATATGGGATGCTTTAACAAATGGTAAAGATTGGATTTGGGTGGGGAAAATGTATTTTTGGAACTATAAATGTTTATAAAGATACTTGACTGTTTGTTGTTAGGATTGATTTGATTATTTTGATACATTATTACATTTATTATATTTATGATATTTACAGTGTAAATGATTTTGTGTGAAATAGTTTAACTATGAATTTCTTCAGTTTTTAGCTGAAACAGTATCTGATGAATTTCAGTATCGGCAGATACTCAACGTCTCGGTATCGGAAAAGAAAAAGTGGTATGATCTCTGTTTCTTAGCAAACTGTGTGGTGTTGTTCACGCATATGGATAGACAGAATGAATGATGTTTACAGGTAAAATGTTGTAGTTGCTTTAAAATTAAACTCTTCTTTAGATAAGCAGGGGCACATGTAGTAATTCGGGGTGAAATCTAGGAATGGGGCCCTATTCAACTGCACAGATTTACCTTAAATATTCCTTTCTCTGTTGCAATGTTTCTGCTGCACAACGATGTCCTGTGGTTACTGCTGAAATAAGGGATATTACTCATTTCAGTGTTTTAACATCGATATTTACATTGTTCAGCATGTTATTTAGCACTAATAATTAAATATATATGTATATATACTGGTTTTGGTTGGCTTCTGGGTGCCCAAGGCAGTTGTCTATCTTTGCCTTCAGTAGCGGTCCGGTCATGCCTCAGTACTGTTCCACTTCTGGAGTATGGGTGTTCTTTCTTTTGCTCATTATGCAAATATACGATATCTGTGAGTCCAGCAAAGCAGAAGAGCTTTTTATTCATCACTCAGAGGAAGAGTGGTGAACTTTGTTCCCTCTACAGGCACTCTGAGTGTGTTTTGTCCTCCTGTTGTAATGGGAGATAAATAAAAGTCCATTTCTGCGTCTGTGTCCTTTAATCAGGTGTACAGCATAAAACACGGGACACATGAGATCATCTGAGGGAAAATAACTCACCATGTTCTCACTGTGCTTTCTCCTGTTTCTTTCTTTTTCATTCTTTCCTTCTTTTTTTACTTACTTGTTTAATTATGTATTTTTATATACTTGTTTGTTTGTTTAATATACGTTTGTTTATTTTTTTGACTAGTTTTCTTTGTTTTGTTTACCTAACTACCTACTGGTTTATTTATTTATTTATCTATTTACTTACTTACATCTTTGTTTATTTGTGTATTTATTTATTTGCTTGTTCATTTGCTTACTTGGGTTTTTATTTATTTATATAAAAGCCTACTTATCTATTTGTTTACCTTGTTATTTGTTATTTATTTACTTGTTTGTTTGCTTATTTCATTACATGCTCACTGATTTAATAGTTTATTTATATATGTACTAATTTTTTTTTTATTCAATTAAAAACCTACATACTTATCTATTTGTTTACATACTTATTTGTTTCTTTATTTGCTTGTTTGTTTGTTTGCTTAATTCATTACACACTTACTGATTTAATTGTTTATTTATTTATGTTCCCATTATTTTGTGTTTCGCTCGTTTATTTACTAGTGTTTTTTGTTTACTTACTTATTTTACTCACTTTGTTTATTTATTTGCAGAGTTATTTATTGTTCTAAAATTTACTGGCTGATTTATGTGCTCTCTCTCTCTCTTTTTTTTTTTTTTATATATATATATATATATATATATATATATATATAAGATTCCGTTTTGAGGCATACAAATTCCCTTAGACATATAGCGAGTTTGCATTTTTCCGTGATTTTTCTCTAGCCAAGTCAGTGGCCTGTGCGTCAGGTATCCTAGCTCTCGCTGCGTGTGTTTGTCACACATATGTATGTTATGTGCTTGACTCCGTACTAGCTTCTTTTTCCGATTAGTAAAGCAAGCTAACTGTATTAGCTATGCACACTTGAGCTTTATTTTTCTTCATAGTGTCTTAACGAGAGTTCATATATGACAGGATACGGTTTCACCACGGTTATAAGGTTATAACTTCTGGTAGGAAGAGCAGGGAATTAAAAAACTGTTGGCCCACACGTGGCACGCTGTAGGATTGGTCCGAGGAATCATTCGTATTTGCCGTAGGATTTGTCCCGATACTATAAACATATTTTACTATACTATACCAGTATCACACAATATTGTGCTCATTTTTAATTCAAAATCTACAAACTGGACTAAATTTACAGAAATACAAGGATGTCAATGACAACAGACAAACCAGATTTCCTCTCAATACTTTATTAATGAGAATGAATAACTGTCTATTGGAAGAACTCAAATCATAAGGTTGACAAGCAGCTAAAGCAATGTGTCACATATTTCATCTGTTGTTGCCTACAGCAATGAAATCATGCAAATGGAAATTGTCCTCAGAGTATTAAGAATGAAAAATTTGTTTATTTAAAAATAAATAAACGAACTAAAAAATAAAAATAAAAATTGGGAATGTTGGCTCGCTTACTAGTAAGCACGGCTAATTTTAGTAATCACACATAGCGGTTAGCATAACCTTATCTCACTTACTAGCAAACATGGCTAATTTTAGTAATCACACATAGCGGTTAGCATAACCTTAGCTCACTTACTAGCAAACACGGCTAATTTTAGTAATCACACATAGCGGTTAGCATAACCTTAGCTCACTTACTAGCAAACACGGCTAATTTTAGTAATCACACATAGCGGTTAGCATAACCTTAGCTCACTTACTAGCAAACGGCTAAATTTTAGCTGCGCTCACACCTTGTCGTAATTACCGTAATTCTGAGATTCTGACTTGTAATTACGAGTTGTACAAGGACGTGAACGCTTTGTACAAGTTGTAAAGTTTTCTGAGAACTCAGGCTTGTACCACCTCACAGCTGCTATGTCATGTGGAAACGCTCAAAAGCGGCAGCGGCTTCAACAGGAAATTCAATCTTGTAATATTTCTGTGTAATAATTTGTATCATTGATTTATTGTTTAAGTCTTAATAATGCAAAATAAACAAAAGATACAATACAGTTTATTGTGGCTAACACAGAGTTGGAGTTGGCCTAAAGTTGTAATTGATGTCGCGTAATTCAGGTCTGAGGACATGAACAGAGCCGAGTAGAACATCTGTGGTGTCAACTAGTAACTGACATGGCGTGAATGCAGCCTTAGTATGTACACATAAGCGGTTAGCAAAACGTAGAAGCAACCCTAATTTGCCGCTGCTTTAGTCTCATACCTAACTTGCATGGAAGTGAGAGAATCTTCATTCCAATGTCGCTTTGGTGCTACAAGCACAGCTCCATGTTGTGTACATGTATTGGAAAATGAACGCTAGGTTGTTGCTTGCTAGCAATTAAGTAAGTTTAGTCTCTGTTTGTGTGTGTGTGTTTTAACTATCACTGTGTATCATACAGTGTAACCGACATATCGACACATACCTGGAGTCTTCATCTCCGTGTACTTGAATGAGGAAGTGTGTGTTGGGTTTGTGTTTGTATGAATGTAAACTATGGCTGTAGTTGTGTGTGTGTGTGTGTGTGTGTGTCACATGTTGGATGAAGTTTTTGTGTGTTAGCTGTCTCTACAGGAAGTGAATTGGTATATGTGTGTCCTGGAGTACAGCATTGTGTGAGAAAAATAAAGACACCAATTAAAGCTGTTCAATCACACAACGTTTTCATTAAAATGTGTGTGTGTGTTGTGTGTGTGTGTGTGTGTGTGTGTCAGTCAGTCATGTGTGCTGTGTGTCAGAGACCTGACCTGCTTCTGAGTGGTATTCACATCCTAGTGTAGATTGCATTGGATTAGTCGTGTGTGTGTGTGCGTTTGTTGTGCTACACCAGCCTCCATTCATTAGCGTAACAGGAAGCCCTGAGGGATCCAGAGGCCTCGTTATCAATGACTGTGCTTTTAAAAGCCGTATTTACATAACACCATCACACACATTATTTTCTCTCTCTATCTCACTCACACACACACAGACAGAGAGAGCAATTTTACAAGCTCACAACATTCTTCTCATGCAGTCACACACACAGTTGTCTGTAAAACACTGCACAAAGCAGTCACATGATATTTCTGTTGCAGTCGCCATATTTTAATTTCTGGCTGCGTGACCCAAAGCGAATGTAATTAGAGGTGAAAGATGACTAAAATGACTCACCGTTTTTCACAACAGAATAAAAAACAGACTATGTTCCGTATGGACTTCCTGGGAAGTGCTGATTCCAGGAAACATGAAATGTTCCATCAGGAAGAAAAAAACTGTCACTGTAGGGAGAGGAAGTCCATATCAACTAACCGACTAACGACTAACTTCTGTTAATATTAGTTATTAACAGCAATACTTGCTGCAGAGATAAACTTCCCTTTTGTCCCATAACGTAGGTAGGTAGCTAACATTGCTACAAAGCAGCATGACCGGATTCTGCTGCTTGTTCAAGATGTATTGTATGTAGTAATTAGCAGTCATTTAGCAGTATATATGAAATGAACTCCTTGCAAAGAAAGGTGCAAATATCACTATAACTCTGAATCACGGAGACCTTCCCAAATGTACTAGTCAGAAATACAGGAAAAAAAACCCAGAATTCCGAGTTGCAGGTCCGTTTGCTTAGTGTTTCCCTATTCGGAATTTCAGGTTAAAAGTTGCCGGTTTTAGTGGAATGTGTCACTACAGTTCGAGCAGGCATGTTGCAGATTAGTTTTTGGCTGAATTGAAGCAATCTGAATATAATTCACATGACAAATTGTCTTCCCTTTAGTACTGTTAGATATTGCAAATACTTCTAGACATGTGTGACTTGTAGGGTCCAAAGTCAAAAATGATTCAAAACCAATGTTAATGTCAGTAGATGTCGATCAGATCTAAGCCCTAATGTTGAATATTTGTAATAATATTGTAAAATGTGCTAAAGTTCACACACCAGTGTAAAGATATAATATATTACGTTTTTGACAAGTTGTTTAATGCATAAAGTGTAATGAAATCCTTATTGGAATAAACATCAGCGACGTGTGCATGAAATCAGACACGTCCCCCGAGACAAATACATCGCTAACTGTTATTACTCTAAGTAGTCACTGATCATCATGATTGATTAATTTTCATTATTTCATTTATTCATAGCCGTATATCAGAATAAAGCGATGGGTTAGATTTAGGAGGATGTGTTAAACACGGCAATGTTCGCGTGCACCTTGTGGGATCTTTTCGTCCTCTTTTAGCCGCAGCGAGTACTCTGTCCTTATTAAGAGCTCCAGCTCAAGCCAAGCACAGCCGTATATCCGAGCTCACACTACTGACCTCAAAATAATACCAGCGAGCTTGGAACAGGAGTGCAGACGGAGTGCGCAGGGTTGGATGCGGACACAGCCTGAAATGGCCTTCTGTTGAAGCTGCTTTAGGATGCGGCTTTAGGATTCCTACTATTCCTATTACTACTAGTAATAATACTAATGCTAATAATAAAACTGTGTTTGTCTAGCAACGACCAAAATATATAACCAAAACCAGTTCACTTAAAAAGACTACTTAAAGGGATAGTTCACCCAAAAATAAAAATTTTGTCACCAATTATTCACCCTCATGCCGTTCTAAACCCATGACTTTTGTTTATCTTTGGAACACGAATGAAGACTTTTTAATGTTGATAATGAGCTGGACCCAGCACCGCCAGGCTACCACTGTTGGGCCCTTGAGCAAGGCCCTTAACCCTCTCTGCTCCAGTGGTGCTGTATCATGAGGCTTTATTGGTCATATATTCACTACACCACAGTGAAATTCTTTTCTTCACATACCCCAGCATGTTAGGAGGTTGGGGTCAGATCGCAGGGTCAGTCATGATACTGCACCACTGGAGCAGAGAGGGTTAAGGGCCTTGCTCAACGGCCTAACAGTGGCAGCTTGGCAGTGCTGGGGATTGGACACTCAATTTTCCGATCAGTAACCCAGAGCCTTAACCATCAAGCCGTCCCTCTATTTACAGTCCAGTAACCAACACATTTCAATCTCCAAAAATTCTTTAGGGCATCATAAAAGTAATCCATGTGACTCCCAGTGGTTTAATCCCGATTTTATGAAGCAATACAAATGCCTTTTGTGCGCAAATTCTTTATTCTCTGTTCCTGAGAGAACCACGATGCGTACGTGTGGAGTGTGTAGAGTTCTGTATAATGGGTTATTCGGACAGGACTAGTTTTATATGGGGAGGTGGGGTAATGTAATAATTATCAGAGCTTCTCTGTGATTTTAATCTCGTGTGAAATGGTTATGCCAGTTATTTTTCTGGAATCCTGTACCGGTGAAGATTAAAGCATATTTTGCCTTTTATATATAACAGCCTGTTAAAATAACCCCAGGTTAAACTAATCCTGTGCGAATGCACTCTCTGTATTTTCTTTTTCAGTAGTTCATTTGTACATCCTAAACGGAATGATTATGTACCGTTTGTATCAAACAGCATTTGATAACATCGTTCCTCCCCAAACTAAAATGAAACACAATTTCAGACCTCATCACGTTGCAGCTCTTTTGTAGGATAGCATTTCCCCCCCCAAAATAACTAAATTTTCATGGTATTTCTTGTGTAAACGCACCTGGAAACGATTTGTGTATAAATTCTTTCGTATCCAGCGGGATAAACGAGGCCTGCTTTAATATAGTGTAACCATGGCAACAATTGTATATAACATTTTGGGCTAACCATAGATTTATGTCTGCACTTAGAAATTCCTGCATCTGAAAGGAACAGGGTTTAGCCTTTAAGCTCATGTTCGTTTAGAAGTGTGCTGGTCTAGAACCGAGCAAACTTTGACATCAGGAGCTGGGGTGGGGGCGTTTTATTGCCATGACAACAAGCGAGTGAAACTAACAGAGAAAAAGATTTAGAGATTTTGGCGGGCAAATCCGGGACCAATAGTAAACAGATTTAACCTTTGATACTTAACGAAGACAAGTTGATATTTTAGAAATGTTTAGTTAGCATCTATGGAAGGAGTCTCCAGTGTCAGCGCTAACATGCTGTAACTAATACATTACACTTGGCGGTTTCATCTGTAACAAGTTTGTAAATTTTTTATTTACTTAAAGAGAGGTGGAAAAGAGACTGGTGAAGGGTCGACTGTTTATAGCTACTATAATCTAAGTGATAAATTGTTTCATGGACGTTGTAATAGTTGGGGAATTGTTGTGGTGTTAGAGGAATAAAACACTTCAGGACATGCTGTTATAGGAAAATAATGATCTTTTGTAGCACCACATCATGTTTTGTTCTTAAAACATTATACCCGGTAGTTGGCAGGACATGTCATGATGTAATTATTATGTCATCATAAGCAATGATTATTAACGTTGTAGGGCATGATGGGAATTTGTTTTTAGCCATTTGAGTAGTCCCAGTTGAGTGCCAGGCTTTATTTTCCCAAGCGTTAAGTGTATTAATAACACACTTTGGCTGCTAGGCAGTAAGACAGCAAGCCAAGTGTGTGTGTGTCCTGTTTTTTGTGTGTCTGTTTGCCTGTGTGTGTGTGTGTGTGTGTGTGTGTGTGTGTGTGTGCGTGCGTGCTGTTTTTTTGTTTTTTGCCTGTGTGTGTGTGTGTCACCATTGGGCAGTTGGAATGTGTGTGATGGATGTGTGTGTTGGAGGAAACAGTGGCGCCATGTTCATGGCCTTCCTAACGTGAACAGCATGACCTTCCCGATTGTTTCCTGCATTTGTGTGGTCGCTTCCTGTTCCATGTTCATGAACGGCCTTCTGGGACAGCGAGGTGGAGGCTAGACAAGTGTGTGATACTCATGAGAACAGTCTGAAAAGACCCATATAACCTGTAAAATGGAGTTCGCCACCAATTTTGGTGAAATTTTAATAAATTACTTCAAGTTGTTGTCGTGTGTGTTTTGTCTGCCGAACCATTCTTCACTCCTCTGATATTAATCATAGTTGGGATTGTGAAAAAAAACAAAACCCTTACCCTTTATTTACCCTTAGTACACTGTAACTCTAAATCATGTGGTATCAGTTTGGCTTGTTGTTGTTGTTTTTATTCCCTAGTAGTTTCACATGAGAAGTGTTCTAATAATACTTTTTAGTCTTTATTCTGATATAGTTCTAAAAGAAACCCAAACAAACAAGAAAACATAGCTGTAGCTATATAGTTTAATGTCTTTGCATCCAGTCCATAGAAAAGTCCAGTAGACATAAATTATATTCCCCACCGACCTGAACAGCACATCCTGAAGTGTTTTATTCCTCTTATACCACAGACAATTGCCAGCATTTGCCATATTACATTTATTAAAGAAGAAAGCACCTTTATAGTGATATTTAATGCTGTGGAACGTCCACGAAAACAAGTTAGTTCCTTTTCGCGCTTTCATTATAACGGCTCTACACAGGGTTCCAAGTCAAAAGAGGAGCTTGTTATGTTACAGAGAAACCATAGAGTGTAAACTCTTCTGTCCTGAAGATTTCGGAAAATGTAAAGTTCAGCTTTAACTCTGAATTTTATAAAGCGCTGACACTTGAGAAAGCTTACAGAAAGCTTCAATGACGGTTTTAATCCAAGTCCCCGTGAATGGTGAATGGTCTGCACTTATATAGCACCTTCTACAAAGTGCTTTACACTGTGTCTCATTCACGCACACACACACACACACACACCAATGACCACAGAGCTGCCATGCAAGGTGCTAGCCTGCCATCGGGAGCAACTTGGGGTTCAGTGTCTTGCCCAAGGACACTTTGGCATGTGGAGTCATGTGGACAACCCGCTCTACCACCTTAGCCACAGACATCCCAAAATAAGCTATTGCCATAGAAATGCTAATGTTTTAGAATGAATTCAATAAAAATCTGTGATTTGCAACTACACTACTTTCAGAGCTGCTGTTATAGAAAGTGAATCAATGCCTTTTGACCAGTCAGAATCCAGAATTCAACAGCGCTGTGGTGTAAACAGAATTACGAAGCCATTTTAATGCCAGCACATGCCGTTATTCCAGCTCACCTGTGAATCTCCTTGTGCATGTGTTTTATTACATCCAGCTGAGGAATTGCTGTGATCTTTGGCAGTGTAAGGAATCTGGAGAGAGCGAGTGTATGTGTGTGTGTGTGTGTGTGTGTGTGTAGCTGTGAGGAGTCACCTTGCACGAGCTGTTGGGAATTCCCCTCTTAAATGAGCCATGTTTGGGGAATCGAGGCCGAGAGCTTCCTGCTCCGCCATATACTCTCTGGTATGCGATTTAGTCTGAGTAGCACACACACACACACACACACACACACACACACACGCGCGCGCGTGTACGCACACCGACCGTTCCCTATCCCTGCAGCCTGAAATTGAGCTTTTTTGGCTCAGCAGTACACGTACACATTCCAGTTACTTGAGCTCCGGGTCACAATCCAAACACAAACACTTTTTTTTCTTTTTAGGGATGTAAAAATATTTTTAGAGCTCTTGACGCTTGGTGTCAAGGAGTTTGTGAGGAGTATTTCAGGGTCGTCATATCTCGTAAAAATAACCGCTCCAGCTGTGATTATCGGCATCGCACCGTACTGCTCTGTCCCGGACGCTCGGCTATTTAAGGAGCGGAGTCGTGGATGCGTTCGGTTTGCGAGAGGAGATGCTGCCGCTCTTTAGCCTCATTATGCATGGAATGTGACCCACAGATGCACGCTCTTATTTTTGGTTACAGACTTCTAGCAGTACAACAGGCAACAGTTTATACTGCTGTAAATCAATAAAAATAAAAACTGAAAAATAGTCTAATTTGGAAAACTTTAGATAATTCTTGCACTGAAACTGTTAGCATAGGTTTAAAAATTTTTTTTTGCAGTATATAAAAAGCTTTAACATCTCTAAAGTGTAACATATTTCGCATTCAAGAGGTTCTGACTTTAAAATAAAGCTTCTGGATGATTTAAATGCGGGAAATATCTCACTTACGTTATAGCAGCTATGAACAGTCATTCCCTTACCGGCCTCTCTCTTTTTTTTCCTCCCTCTATCCTGAAAAGAATAAGAATAAAAATGCTGCTTGTTGAGTTACTGAGAAACTGTAAAGCATAAACTCCTCCTTCCGTAAATGCTAAATAAATGTCTCTTTAGAGAAAATTTTGTCAGTGATTGCACATATTGCACTGGATTGCACTTTTGTCAGATCTGCTGTTATAGAAAATTACTCCGCATCCTCTGACCAATCATCATTGTATTTTATACAGTAAAATTACACCTATTATGGTTTTAAGCAAAATTAGGCATGTTTCAAAACCATAATAGGTGCACTTTAATGAAAAACAAACCTGTTCCCGTTCAAAACACCTTAATGGATTTGAGAGCGATGTGGTTCGATTTCTTCATTTCTTATGAATAAAAGGTTTGAATGATAACCCCGCACCTAACCGTACGCTTCCTTAACCTTTGTAACTTGTCATATGATACAAGCGTTAGCGATGCCTAAGGTGGAATAATGTGTCAGTGTTTTTTTGTGGGGTTTTTTGTTATGGTGATGGCATACCGTTTAGCACAGCGTTTCCCAAAATTTTTTCCAGTCACGGCACCCTTTAAAAAATAAATTTCTAATTTGTGGCACCCTACACAAACACTAATACGAGACAGCGTTAGCTACTTGGGGATGAAGTTGATGGTCCAGAAGCATCTGGAGCTTTTCTTTTAAGAAATCTCTCCATATTCTGTTGCACTACACATGCACCAACACACGCTAATTATTAAGATAAAACACACATACATTACACGTATTGATGTTGACGTGCTGCTGACAGGTCAGGGAAGGGGGAGGGAATCATTTATTATTATTATTATTATTATTATTATTATTATTATTATTATTATTATTATGTGTGGGTGTGTCTGTGTTATTATTTCAGAAATCAGATATTTTTCATGTATATTAAAAGTTTTAAACATATTTTAGCATTTTGAAGGATGTTTGATTTTTACACATCACCCCTGCGCTCTATATATATCTATATATATATATATATATATATATATATACATAGCGCATATATATGTATATATACACAAACACAGACAGACATACATACATACATACATACAGTGGTGTGAAAAAGTGTTTGCCCCCTTCCTCATTTCCTGTTTCTTCGCATGTTTGTCACACTTAAGTGTTTCGAACATCAAACCAATTTAAACAATAGTCAAGGACAACACAAGTAAACATAAAATGCAATTTGTAAATGAAGGTGTTTATTATTAAAGGTGAAAAAAAATCCAAACCATCATGGCCCTGTGTGAAAAGTGATTGCCCCCTTGTTAAAACATACTATAACTGTGGTTGTCCACACCTGAGTTCAATTTCTCTAGCCACACCCAGGCCTGATTATTGCCACACCTGTTCACAATCAAGGCATCACTTAAATAGGAGCTGCTTGACACAGTAAGGTCCACCAGAAGATCCTTAAAAGCTACACATCATGCCGAGACCCAAAGAAATTCAGGAATAATTGAGAAAGAAAGTAATTGAGATCTATCAGTCTGGAAAGGGTTATAAAGCCATTTCCAAAGCTTGGGAATCCAGCGAACCACAGTGAGAGCCATTATCCACAAATGGCGAAGACATGGAACAGTGGTGAACCTTCCCAGGAGTGGCCGGCCCCCAAAATTACCCCAAGAACGCAGCGACGACTCATCCAAGAGGTCACAAAGACCCCACAACAACGTCCAAGAACTGCAGGCCTCACTTGCCTCAGTTAAGGTCACGTTCATGCCTCCACCATCAGGAAAAGACTGGGCAAAAATGGCCTGCATGGCAGAGTTCCAAGGAGAAAACCACTGCTGAGGAAAAAGAACATCAAAGCTCGTCTCAATTTCTCCACAACACATCTTGATGATCCCCAAGACTTTTGGGACAACATTCTGTGGACCGATGAGACAAAAGTGGAACTCTTTGGAAGGTGTGTGTCAAGTATATCTGGCGTAAAGGAACACTGCATTTCATAAAAGAACATTATACCAACAGTAAAATATGGTGGTGGTAGTGTGATGGTCTGGGGCTGTTTTGCTGCTTCGACTGGGTTGCGTGATAAAAGGAACTATGAATTCTGCTGTCTACCAGAGTCCTGAAGGAGAATGTCCACCATCTGTTCGGTCTCGCTGACGAACTTGGGTTCTGAGCAGGACAATGTTAACACAGCGTACCACCAATGTGAGAAATGAGATTTGGGTGGCTAGCCAAGTTTATATTGGTGTTGTGGATGACCTTAAGGCCGTTCATGCTCGAAAACCTCTAATGTAACTGAATTAGGACAATTCTGCAAGATGAGTGGGCCAAATTCCTCCAGGACGCTGTAAAGCCTCATTGCAGTACCGCGTAACGCTTGGTTGCAGTTGTTGCTGCTAAGGGTGGCCCAACCAGTTATTAGGTTTAGGGGCAATCACTTTTTCACACAGCCATGATGGTTTGATTTTTTCACCTTTAATAATAAACACCTTCATTTACAAATTGCATTTTGTGTTTACTTGTGTTGTCCTTGACTATTGTTTAAATTGGTTTGATGTTCAAACACTTAAGTGTGACAAACATGCAAAGGAACAGGAAATGAGGAAGGGGCAACACTTTTCACACCACTGTACATACATACATACATAAGTATGTGTGTGTGTGTGTGTGTGTGTGTGTATAATATATTAAAGATGCACGATACTAAATTTCTCAGCCGATACCGGTAACTGAGTGATATTGGCAGATACCGATAACCGATACTGATAGTTCTGCCTTTTATGCCTTCTTATAAATGAATAATAATTAATTCCACAATTCTGAAGGAAATGCAAATAACAACTTTATTCTCTCCATTTCAACAAATTGTTCCACAGTAACTGGTCTCATAAAAGCAAAATACATTACTCACATTAACATTAACACATGAACTAAATTCTGAAGATTAAAGTAAGATTTCTTAACTAAGACTTTTTTACTTGTATGCTATTAATTCATAATAACATTGTCTGAAACCTAAAAAACCTCCTGTTCGTCTCACACTCACTTTTGATTGACAGGATATAATCGGTGTGTGTATGTGTGTGTGTGTGTGTGTATATATATATAATATATATATAAAATATGCTTAACTGTAGAATCTGTAAAATCAGTTTCATTGTTTAACATTTCAAATATTCACGATATCTCAGAAAAAGTAGATTGTGACTTAATTTATCACAATTAGGGATGCACCAAATGTTCGGCAAAATAAATTATGATAAGTGAAAAGGCCGAATAAATTTTATCGAATGATGTGTTTGACGACGCGACCAAATAGCCTAGCAACCAGAGTGAGAGACGCGAATGTCACAATCTTGCCTTCTGGCAGCACGCTCGGAGAGAGGAGGAGGCGCGCGCATGCTCGAGCTACGTGCACGAGGGCTCAACGAGCGCATGTTCGAGCTACGTGCACGAGGGCTCAACGAGCGCATGCTCTTTGGATGTTGACAACCGTGACATTGTTTACTGTGGACGCGTGTGTTTGTTTTGTTTCTGTTCCGTCTCCTCCCGGTTTTGTAATTGGTTGTTGTTTGGGGGTGTGGCTTTATTGTTTTCAGCTGCCAGCACTTAGCGCTGATTATATTCGGGTTATATATTGCTCGCGTCCCTGTACACCCTGAACCAACTTGAATGTAGGAAAGCAGACAAGCTACTTTTCATAAAGAAGAACTTGCCAATTTTCTTAAAGAAGTAGGCATACGTCTAGGACAATTATTCATTAGTTGTGGGTCCATCCACTTTTTTACACTCTTGTCAATGCACTTTTTAATGCAATTTTTGGTTGTGTTAATTTAAGCAGTCAGTTATAGGCCTAACATAGGCTATTCAAGTGGGCCACATAAAAATATTTTTATTTTACTAATTTATTTATTTAAAGTTATATTGTGCCTTGTTGGTAGCTAATCCCCTCTGGAATTAAAAAAAATGTTCAGTGTTAAATAAATATTTTTAAATTGTAGTTTTTGTAATTAATTTTTTCTTTGAAAAGCAAGACAAAATAGTAAAAAAACACATTTTGACTATTTAATTTATGCAATGGCAAAATAAATGGGGAAAAAATGAAAAAACGTGTTTCGGCTTCGGCCAAGAATTTTCATTTTGGTGCATCCCTAATCACAATTTCAGTATTATATCATCATATCGTCCCCAGCCCTATTAGTACCCCATACATTTATTAATTATTTTTAAAATGATAAGAAATTGGGAATCTCTTGAATTCGCTATTGAATTCGTGATCTGGTTTATATATAACTCTACAGAATATTTGAACGCCGTCCACGTAAAAGTTGATCATGATGAGTAGAAAAAATAAAGTATAAGTATGTAAATCTTATTCTTTCTGTCTTTCTCTCCGTCCTCTTGCTCTTGTCCGTGATGTGGTATGTAGACAGGCTGGAATTTTTTTTGGGCCTCCAAATGATAGACCAAACATGTCATCCCTGGCTCGGGTTACAGGGAAAAAGATGGCCGCCTCATGTGTAGGGATGCAGTGTTAGTGCGTGTGTGCGGACTCTCTGACCTCGCTGCGTGTTACCATGTGTCACTTATATACTGCTCTGCGGATGAACTTATCAAAGCAGCCAGTTCACTGTGTTCTCTCGCTCTCTCTCTCACACACACACACACACGACTCGCAGATCCGCTCTATACTTGGCTCCTCACATTCCACATCTGCTGTTTCCATTTCTCCCTCATCCTGCACGTGCACACATCGCCCTTCTCTCTTTTTAATGGCTTCCCTGGTATTCTCTCCTTCCCAGGGACTGCCATTTATCATGGAATCGGCCGTGCTGACTAGCATGCTAGCACTGGCCTGAGAAAATGCATCTTTGCCAGGTGTCTGTTGGTTTTTGAACAAAAAAAAAGTATGCTGGCGTATTTTTCCACAGCTCGTGGTTCGGAAACCTGACACTGATTCATCACAGAGGTATTTGCTTGTCATAGTTTGCTTGGCGCGACATGCAGAGTGTTAGCCACCCTCACTAATATTTAACATGCCTGTCTGCCCTCGCGTGATGCCATTGTTTGAACTTCAGTAGACATGGCTAGTGAATTGTCTTTACTTTGCGTCTAAACCACAGCTAGAGCTACAAATACATGCTCTTAAGACGTTTTTTTTCTTCTTCTCTCCGTCTGGTGTAATGTGCACGGTATGGACAGAACACGTATTACGCTCCATGATGTGAATAGGCCTGGTGAAGCCGTAATGTTCATGGTCAAAGATGGTGTGTGATTTAAATGAAAAGGATTTGTGTTGAGATCAACTTCAATAAAACATTTGAGGATTGATCAGGGGCTCGCATTGTGGCCTTGTAGGATATACCAACAAGGACAATATCACATTAACCATTATCAAACAAAACATTATAAAAGCTACAGCCTGTTATTCTGATTCTTCTGTGCACATGCTGTGGATGCATGTTACCTCAAATCCATCAACCCCCCCCTTCCCTGAACAGAGCTGCTCTCCTCAGATCAGCAGGAGGAACCCTGGCCGGTGACGGCAGCGCATGGAATCTGGCACAGATCTGGGAAAGGAAGAGGAAATCCAAAGATTTACAGTGCTTTCTGTTTTATTTGTAACCCCGGTTGCTGAGGCAACAAACGGAGCAGTCTCGATATCGCGCCTGGGAGATTTTAGCCCCGGTTTGAACTCGGTGTCCAGACGGGGTGAGATGGTGGACAAAGATAGCGGTCAGGATCGCGCCCAACACTAAAACAGCAACGCCAAACAATGCTGTCCGACTCGAACAGCTACACTTTGTCATAAACCACATGGATGTTGCTTGTTTACTTACTTGGACTGTGCTTGAATCAAATAGAGAGCGACTGTTTGAGGAAAGTAGAACGCCAACGATTTGCCTGTCATGAGCTTCAGGATCTTTTGGCCTTATGTGTAATAGTCTAGTTGTCAGTAACTCAGTATTTCTTCATTTGTAAGAAACGATGCATTTCAGAATCTCCCTCCAAATCCGATCTAAGCCGCTGAATCCAGCAGACGAGAGTTCAAGAGAGTTCAAGAGCATTTAAATGCCTAACGAATATCATTATATCATTCTGTCATTTTGCTTCTTGTCCAAAGAACGTTTTAGAAACCGTTTTTCCTTCAATAAAATGAGTGTGTGTGTGTGTGTATACATAATCACATCTAAATTAACATGTTGGCAAAGATTGCATTATGTCCTGGGGGAAAAGATGTTTTTCTTCAGTATAAAGACATTCCAGGAAGCGCTCACTGTTTTCATCTTACGCAGAAACCAAAACAAAACCACGTCCAAGATTAAAAGAATCAAATGTAAACAACGTTAAAAAAAGGGTGTGTCTGTGAAGTGATGCTTCTGGGGTTTTGGGTAAAAGTTGCTAGTGCAGGTGCAGTTTATATGTGTGTTTTGGTCATGTGACCCACTGATTACGTGTGACCATAGCCCCTGCAACAAGCACGTATAATAAGGTCAAATATTGTGTTAAGGTGTGTGTGTGGTACACATGGAATTTTTAGTGAAATAAGAATGCGCACATTTTGAAGACACACCCATCTCTAGAATTTGTACAGATGTTCCCCCCCCCCCCCCCCCAATCAAAATTTTTTTAATCCCCTTTTTTTTTTTTTTTTTTTTTTTTTTTTTTTTTTCCAAAATTTTTTAAAAAAAATTAAGAATATTATCTTCCCGAATTTTCTTTCTTCTATATACAAGGGTGTACAAAGAGACATATGTACAGCGTCTCTCTTTTTATTTTGATAGTTTCGTAGTCTCTCGTGTTTTTAAATGGCTGATTAATAGCATGAACCAGTGAAACTGTGACACATTTAGACTGGGTTATCTTCATTATTGTTGTCAGAGCAGTAGCTCCAAGTCCCACGTAGTTCAGTATTTGACTCAGTTAAGAGGTTTTGTCTGATCTTCTGCGCGGTTGGACGTCACCTCCTTCATGTTTATGTCTCGTAGCGCTTCAGCTGATCCTCCGCTCCTCAGCGTTGTAGGTCTCCTGCTCTGTTAATCTTTAACTCTCCAGCTGTTTGCTCTTGTCCGTTTTTGCCCTCATCCATGGGATCAAAGCTTTGAGAGTCCATCTGACATTTACTGCTCCTCCTTCCACTCGGCTAATTATCCTCCTCACGTTGTCTCTTATTAAAACAAATATATTAATTAGCATGTCTTCGAAGCCATGAGTTAAATGGCCACTACAGCCACTAGTGATGTGTGTGTGCATTGCCAACCAGACTAATACATTATAATACTTTATTTCTTTCAGTAGAAGAATGACCGGCAGCGTGAGCCTCGGTTTAATGATGCATGAGCTCTGAACTGTAATGTGTGGACATTACGGGTATTTATTGAATCATTAAAGGGAGAAATGCACTAGCTTGTGATGAACGTGGCTCGCTAGCAGTGTATTCGGGTTTTTTTTTTTTTTTTTTTTTTTTCTTTTTCTTTTTTTAAAGCTGTGGTACATGCAACTGGATGTGCAAGGGGAGAATCAAACTGACGGAGAATGTTCCGGCTCTGATACGAGCTGATACTGTAATACTCGTTTCGTTTTGTTTCAAACTGTTGAGAAATTTTAGAGACAAATAACAACCATAATCCGTCTCATTTCTGCAGTGTCTTTCTTGCACTTTAGGATTCAGCAACAAAACACAAAGCAGAACTCTGATGTAGATCCAGTGAGGATCCTGTTCGTTTTATTTTTTATTATTTCTGCTTTAGAGATGCTTTCAGAACAGAAAAAATATAACTTTTTTGGGGGTGAGAGGGGGTTGTATCTATAGTTAAATGATGTAGAGAATGTAGCGTACCTTTTTTAAAATTAGATCAAGGAACATGATTGGACTTTATTGACCATGCTTTATGCAGTAGATCTTTTTTCCCTGAAGCAATGAATGGAGAAAATAAATATCTGTAGTGTGAAGGTTTTTGTAATATTTGAGCATGTGAAATCAGATTTTCTGCTGTATAAACGTTGGTGACAAAATAAAGAGATCTGATTAAAAAGGAATCCATCTGTGGAAAAGACCTGTTTTACTACTAGTTTTGTAGTAAGACACTGACTGTTATACAGCTCTGAAACTGGAGACTCCTTCCATAAGTGGAGGCATTATGTTTTCAGGTAGTCCGTCTGTACGAGATTTTGTAGGATTGATAAAGAATTACTATTGTAGCCAGCAGAAAAACTAATTAGCGTTTGTAATTGTAAACAGTGTCAAGGTCACAGTAAAGTCAAATGTCTGAAATCGTTTTTCTTCAATAGTTGAAGAATACTCCTTCATGTTTGAAATTTTAAGTTTAGATTTTTTTTTTTTGGTCTGTGATGATAAATAATTTTAAGGCAATTTATTTGGCAAATTAGTAAGAAAAATGACTAGACTTGGTGACAGATGCATCACTGCTGTTCTACGTCTTTGAAAAACAATTCGATTATCTGCATCATCTTCCATACAAGTCCCCGTGTAGGAGTTATTACAAAAGTGGTAATACATCAAAATGAGCGCATTAATACACATCTTTGATGTACTACTGCGTTACTGTCAGAGCTACTGCTCTTGAATTGATTAATAAACACCTCGACCAGTCAGATTTGAGAATTCAACAGCAGTGTGGTGTAACGATGAATACTGAAGCGCTACAATATATTAAAAAGCGGTTACTTTCACTCAGGTTCGACATTGTTATTGGTGGTGTCGCTTTGTGGTTTTGTTTCTGAAATGGACGAGTGGATGGATGGATGGTGGATGAGTGCTTTATCACTTTCAAATTTGAAATTGCGTTACATTTCCGATCCGAGCCGCCTGAATTTCACGCTGAAGGAGGACACTTTGGTAAGCAGCATTTTTGGGTTGTATTTCATGTGTCCTTCCCATAACTCTGTTCACGTTAGGAAACACAATTCTCCAACTGAAGAGCAATGTGTAACAGCTTAGTAAGTTTCTAATCCAACATCTCGGTATCATAACTCAGGTAGTGTTATGAAAGTGTGATTGCCCATGCCTGCGCTGTGTTAATGGATAAGAGAAACTCTTAAGTTTTATTTGTTGTCATGCTCAAAATGGAAGTCAAAGTGGCACCTTATTGCCCTTCAGCTACTGTAGTTATCTAGCATGACTCATTCTCTCCACTGGCCTTGCATGCACACACACACACACACACACACACACACACCCCTAGCAGGTGGCACAATTATTGTCTGTCTTTGTGAGTTTCTTGCATTTGGGGGTCTATACAGTGATCTCCAGTGGCCCCTGATCTGTTGAGACAGCAAGAGTGAAGCCTCTAGATTACATGGAACTGATTTAGTGGTATTTTTGTAGTTTGGGAATCATTAACAAAAAGGTAAATGCAAGCTAGAAAGGCCTCTTGGTGGTCATTGTTTCTACTGGGCCAGAATTGCAGGTCAGGGTCAGCATTGGAGGTTTAGGCCACATGTGGTTTGTTAACATCATTGGTTTGGGTCATCATGATGTTGATATTCTGGGTCATCTTTGGTGGTTTGGGATAGAGTTTGGCTTGTTTATTCTTTGGTTTGAGCCAGCATTACTTTTTTGGTCAGAGCTGCTGGTTTGGGTCAGTGTAGATGGTTTGGTTAGTTGTTGGTGGACTGGGCCAGCATTGCTTTTTGGGTCAGCGTTGCTTTTTTGGGTTGGTGTTGCTGGTTTGGACCATCATTGCCGGTTTGGGCCTCTGTTGCCGGTTTGGGTCGGTGTTGCTGGTTTGGGTCTGTTGCCGTGTTTAGGTCATCGTTGCCGGTTTGGGTCTGTTGCCGGGTACGGGTCGGCGTTGCTGGTTTGGGTCTGTTGCCGGGTTTGGGTCGGTGTAGCTGGCTTTGGGTCTGATTTTGGTAAAATTCGGTGTTTATTGTTTTGTTTTTGGTTTTTTGGCTATTTTGGTCAGTGTTACTGAATTGTGCCAGTGTTGTTGTTTTTGGTTATCACTAGCGTTGAGTGTTGTGTTTAGTCTTAAACATAGGTGTGTTAGACTGCAGTGGTCAGTTTGCTGAGCTGTGTGTGTAGTGTGTTGCTGAAGAGTCTAGCGTGCTTAGTGTTGTGTGTTGAATATGAAACAGCTCTGTATCTGCAGTGCAGCCATTACACTGCTGCAGGGTCAAACTCACACACACGCCACTTTGTTGCTGAGTGGCTGCATCCTTCCCCTGCATTCAGCACCCACAATTGCTTCCTGAATCGATGTATTCTTTCTTTCTTTTGACCTTTTAAACATTTATTTTATGGTTTCATTTCTTTCATTGTTTGGAAAATGGCCTTAGCAATAGTTATATCTGTAGCCTGGGTTTAGTCTGTGTTTTGTTCAGCATGATTGAAAATAGCGCAAAAACACAGAAAATACAAGTCAGTTTGAAACTTTATTTGTATTTATAATGAGCTAATCACTCATTCAGGCTCATGAGACTTGAAAGCGTACTTTTGGCTTATGACGAGCTCTTTAATACTGAAGTGATTGATTACATGGATTATGTTTGTTTTTAAACTTGTCCATATATGGCTTTACTGTAGATTTAGAAGTCATTTTAAACCATTTATAGCTGCGAATTCTCTTCGTCTTTGTTGCCATCGCGTTTCTCATTGCTAATCTTTTAGCTCCTGTAGCTTTTTTGGGCTCTGTAATATATGATTACAGTTTATTTGACGTCGGCTTGCATGTAATAATTCTGTTGCACTGGGAAAATAGACCGTTTTATTTAACAATGCAGCAGAATTATCAGAACAGCAGAAATGTACATTATAATACATTTTGTTAACCCATGAACTCGCATGACAGAAAGTGTGGTACCTTTCAAACTAGTCTTCCAATTCATTCTTAAGCTGAAACTCTGAAACAGAATAAAACAGAAGAATGCAGAATAGAATCAAGTAGGTTTGAAGACGTGTAATAAAATCCTTTTTAGTTTTCTCATGTTGCATCCAGTTAACATGCTACCTTTCCCTGCAATACAAGTGACATAGAATCAATCAATATTGTGTCTAAACCAGTCCATATGTCCCATGCCTTTGTCTGCGATTGGAAAAAAACTCAACCTGAAATCTTACAGCTGTGTAGAATTAGCTTACTGAATTGAACAGACTGGAAACAAAGCACAGGAAGTGGGTTTGAAGTCTCGAACACGGATCATTGTTGGTAGATGGTCTGTATAAAATCAGCATAACTTAAATGAATATACAGTGGTTAGGGCACAGTTTAGAAGACGATACCGTCATGTGTAATTGGTGGGGAAATCCAGACCGTCTCCAAATGTAGAGAACATGAGGGAATTGGAGGCAGTCGATGCCAGAAATTATCAGCTGAAATCATGGATGAAGGTGAACAGGAATCTGCAGAGTCCTCCTGACGACCTGTGAGGGACAGAAAAAAAAAATCAATGCGTTTGGTGCCGCACGCTGAACTATCATTACTTACACAATTATATATCAACTATACACTGGGGATGATGGCAAGACCTTATCACATGTATGACTTCCTTGTAGTGTATGTAAGTATGAAGAGAATTTGTCATTTGAGGAGGACCATGCTGCTTACCTAAAATAAAAATAACAAATTGATATTGAATGCCCTCCACTAATATTGGTATTTTGGTAAATATGAGCAAAGTAAGACTGTGAAAAATTCTTCATTGTTTAAACTTTTTATCTTTTGTTTAAAAAAATTCACAAAAATACTCTGCTCTTATGGATATCAAACAATTGCGAACACAACTCACGTTTATCCAAAAATATATATATATATATATATATATATATATATATTTAAGTATAGGTGTGCAACAATTATTGGTACCCTTTTAGTCAATATTTTGTGCTACCTCCCTTTGCCAAGATAACAGCTCTGAGTCTTTTCCTGTAATGCCTGATGAGGTTGGAGAATACATGGTATGGGATCTGAGACTATTCCTCAATACAGAATCTCTCCAGATCCTTCACATTTTGAGGTCCATGCTGGTGGACTCTTCAGTTCACCCCACAGGTTCTCTATGGGTTTCAAGTCAGGGGACTGGGATGGCCATGGCAGGACCTTGATTTTGTTGGCAGTAAACCATTTTCGTGTTGATTTTCCATGTTGATCCGCCAGCGTTTGAAGGATCACACACACTCGCACGCACACACACCTGTCCCCCAACAGCAAGGTTGAGGTATGAGTCATGTCTTTAGCTGCTGCTGTGCGTTAAGTAGCCTAAACGCTAACACAGGTGACTCATCTCGCCTCTAAGATTTGTTTATTCTTTCATTACCTTTTATCAGAGTAGTCCCTTTTCTTTAATTATTTTGACCTGGCCATGTTGTTTTTGTAAATGCTCTTTATTAATAAACTGGACTCGACTCGGCGCAGCTCGACAGGAACCCATGACTCAGTCGCTGTCTGAACATCCTGATTGGCTACAATGTCGTGTTTGTTCCCTGTTTGCGGATATCTAATCAGTTTTTTTTGTTGTTGTTTTTTTAGCTCAAGTCTGATTAACCCTCATTTGCCTGAGTGATGCGGATAACGTTTATGTTAGACCTTTGCCCGAGGCTTGGAGTGCAGGAAGGAGGAAAACGTGACATACAGAACTTGACACATTTCACTAACAAATACGTTAATAAGCAGGAAGAAATATCTCCCCTTGATTTATCAGTTTAAGGAAGACAAAGTTTACTCTTTATCATGCTTTAATTGGCTGATAGACAAACAGTTGAGTGTTTGTCATGTGCAGAATGAGCTCATTTCAAATGAAAATTCTCAGTAGTATTTACTCTGCATTTATTTGATCTGAAGGGAATTAGAAGTGAGGAATTAAAATTTTGCCTCTTAAAATGTTAATGAAATATTTTGACCAAACAGTGTAGTGTGCCTTAGGATATATTGGAACCATCCTATCATGTATTCATCCTTTTATTCATTTCAGGGCTCCTCTATATTAAGGCCTGCCATAATATTTGACAAATTAATTTGCAATAAAAAAAAAAAGACAAAGTCCTCTTTTCTTACATCGTAACTAATATAGAAGTGAAATCTCCTTTGAAATTTGTGAATTGACCTTTTGAAATTCATGTTTCATACAAGTAAACGAGCTAACTGTTAAACTAGCATTATAATAAACGTGATAAAGGTTATACGGGCATTGCAGTATAACTTTAAATTTAAAGTTTAAACTTTAAAGTTTAACTTTAAAATTTATTGCAGATTAATTCACAAACTAGTGTTCTATACAAGTAAACAGGCCAACTCACAAATTAGCATTTTCTATCCATCCATTTTCTGTAACAGTTATCCTAAACAGGGTTGCGGGGAGCCCGGATCCCATCCCAGGGGACTCTGGGCACAAGGCGGGGAGCACCCTGGATGGGGTGAAAACCCATTGCAGGGCGCAATCTCGCGCACACACACTCACATACTCACACACCAATTATGGACAATTTGGACATGCAAGTCAGCCTACAATGAATGTATTTGGACTGGGGGAGGAAACCAGAGGAAGCACAGGGAGAACATGCATACTCCACGCACACATGGTGGAGGTGGGAATCACACCCCCGACCCTGGAGGTGTGAGGCAAACGTTTCACTTTGCATCACCCTGCATATATACAAATAAACAGTCTAACCGTTAAACTAGCTCTGTAGTAAACAGGCTAAACTCATGAATTATGATTAAAGCAACAATAAATTGATGTAATGCTAATTACTGAGTTACCTTTTTTTCTGTAATGAAGTAATGACTGGTTCTTTTGCTAACTGTGTAAACAGTGTAAAATTTGTTGGTCCCTACATGAGAATTTACCCAAGATGCACTTTAACTAAGCTGGAACTATGTGAAAATTCATTACAGAAACAGTTCAGTGAAGTACATGATGTGTCTGCTTTAACGACACACACGTTTCAGTCGTTCTGTATGAAGAAAATTGTTGATCATTTATTGGTGAATTGTAGATGATCTGGAATTAAAGGAACAGTTTTAAGTGTTTATGCGGTTTAAGTGGTTAATGAAACATTGTTGGTGTCTCCACCCCCACCCCAAAGAAAAAGCCTATGAGATTAGCGGAAGCAGGAACGTGTTGTTTTGAGAGAGTCTGTTACAGTACTGGTGAATCACCTCACCACCGCTTCCACTTCAAACGAGTCGCAGGTGATTATTCATACACAAAGTATGAGGGCTGAAGGGGAGGAGTTGAGTTCAGCGTGATGGCTTTGTTTCTACTCGCTTTTTTCATCTTTAATCAGTCAGTGTTAGATTTGTCTCTCAGCATGACATCTGGAATAAAATGTCTTCTTTCTGATGTAACGGAAATGACTCTTTAAGCCGGTTGATATTCTTATAAACACAGTGATAAAAGCATGAATATCTAAAATGCTACAACTGCAACATGCTAACCCATAAACTAGCATTATAGTAAATATAATAACTTGTACATTAGCATGGTAGTAAACATGGTAACACACAAAGGGTATTGTAGGAGCTAGCCTAACTCTTATTAGCTTTATAGTTGGGTGACTAACTAACTGGCGATATAGATGTTTATCTTTCATATTGTGAAACGGCTAACCCGTTAAATAGCAGCAACCAGAGTAAACAGACTAACCGATAACTTAGCTTTATACTAAACAGGCTTGTAAACTAGCATTGTAGTACACAAGCTAACTCGCAAACTAGCATTATAGTACACAAGCCAACTGAAAAACTAGCATTAATGTATGTAAATATGTAAATAGACTAACACATGAACAAGCAAGATTCCATGACCTATGACATTCCTCGAAGGGGGAAACCTTGGCATTTCACTTAGCAATTAAGTGTAATTACAGTGTATTTTTAGCTTTGCTGAATCTTTTCTTAGTAAATTTTCCAACACATCTGAGGAAATTGTCATTTGCTCACTCACTGTGTCTTTACTCTATAAACTATAAATTATTATTTTACATTTACATTTACATTTACATTTATTCATTTAGCAGACGCTTTTATCCAAAGCGACTTACAAATAAGCAAAGCGATATATCAAGCAGGGAACAATACAAGTAGTGCTACTATACAAGATCCATTAATTGAATACCAGAGGAAGCAAAGTGTACAGAGTAGAGGTGTAAGTGCAAGTCTGTGTGTTTTTTTTTTTGTTTTTTGTTTTTTTCTCTAGGAGTTGGTTAGGTGTTCACGGAAAAGGTGGGTTTTTAGCTGTTTTTTGAAGATAGTGAGAGACTCTGCAGTCCGGATTGAGATCGGAAGAGCATTCCACCACTGGGGAACGGTATGCGTGAAGGTTCTGGAAAGGGACCTTACGCCTCGCTGAGTGGGAACTACTAAACGTCGGTCGCTAGTCGATCGCAGATTGCGAGAGGGAATGTATGCCTTCAGGAGAGAGTTGAGGTAGGAGGGTGCTGTTCCTGACAAGGTCTTGTAGGTGAGCATCAAGGCCTTGAACTTGATGCGGGCAGCTACAGGAAGCCAGTGGAGGGAGATGAAGAGGGGTGTGACATGAGTAGTCTTGGGCTGGTTGAAGACAAGGCGCGCTGCAGCATTCTGAATCATTTGAAGGGGTTTGATGGAGCTGGCTGGGAGGCCTGAAAGCAGTGAGTTGCAGTAGTCCAGTTTAGAGATGACAAGAGCCTGGACTAGTATCTGTGTAGCCTGTTTGGTGAGGAATGGTCGGATTTTCTTGATGTTGTAATTTTAATACACAAGTCCTAGCTATGTTTTTAAATATAGTTTATTAGCCAAGACTAGATTAGATTATAAGACTTTAGCTAGCATAAATCCCAATGAGCAGTTAGTAAAGGTTTATAACAGTTTTGAATTACAGTTACTGTAAATGTGTGTTACTTTCGTTTCATGTCTTTGAGTGTGTGTGTGTGTGTGTGTGTGTGTGTGTGTGTGTGTATGTGCGTGTGTGTGTGTGTGTGTGTGTGTGTGTGTGTGTGTGTGTGAGAGAGCGAGAGAGAGAAAGCGAGACACTTTTACAACCTGCCCAAGCAGGCCTATGGTTCATTCCTGTGTTGTGCATTGTCAAGCCACACATGTGTACATACACACACACACACACACACACACACACACACATGCACACGCACTTTAATATGGAGCAATAACCAATAAACACATTAACATATATATTAACCTCTCTATTTGTTCCACACATACATGGTAGGTGTCAGTAAAGGGAGTGTGTGTGTGCATGTGTGTGTTAGGGCGGTTAGTAGTTGTCACTCAGTGTGTCTCAGATGGTGATGGGTGGTTCCATGCTTTGCTGTAAATGTTGAGGACATGTCGTCCTGTCTCTATAGACATTTCAGCGTTGTGTTCTGTCACACTGTGTGAAATATACCAGTTATTCACTGTCCTGCTTTCTCATGTCACGTCAACAGTTTTTGCGTTTTGTGGATGGCCATCACTACGGACAGAACCGGCTTCAAAAGTTCAATAACAAACAAGACTTGGCAGCGTGATCTCTCTTCTTTTGGTTTTTGGGTGCTTACGTTGTATTGGATGCCTCTTCATGACCGTCATAACACATAATAAGCTGTGCTCCTATTGTGGTGAGATATTGCACAGATTTCTTCATTGTGTTCTTATATTGTGTTTTTTCAATGTGAGTTACACACCGAGGGACATTTATACAAAATTCTGAACAGTTAGCGAGCAACAGGAAAGCGCCATTAGTAAATTATAGAGTTGCTCAGCTTGGCTGAGAGAGGGGCGTGGCTGAGAGGGGCGTGGTTGAGGGGTGTGGGGTTGTTAGCAGGAGATTTTGGGAGCTCTTGAATTATGCTAATTAGGTGAATTAATAAACATTGTATGTAAATTCACCTAACTAATAATCTTAAAGTTATTTGCCATTGCCAGAAAGGATTAAAATAAGAATGCATTGTCGCTCTTTCTCCTGCCAGTAGTACAGAAACACAGCTGAGATGCATCCAGTGTGGATCGACAGAGGTGTGAATTTGAGATAAAGTTTAGGGTTTTAGTTCCTCTTATATAACACTTTTCCACCAGAGAGTACGGCGCAGTACCGTTAAAAATCCAAATCCGGTAATATCCTAGTCCCTGTATACCGGTTCTCATCACAGTATTACAGTACCTGTGGAAGTAGGAGCAGTTTCTTTGGAGGGCGTAAGGTGGGGAACGAAATGATACTCTTCGGAAGTTAATGATCCCATGTGACTGGGAGAACACTAGAGCAACAATTTGTCAATAATTACAAGACATTAGTTGCTTTTCTCTTTTACGTTACCGAGAAACTGCAAAGTGTAAACTCCTCTGTCTAAGTAACTTGTCATCAGGTTAATTATGCATTTGAAATACATTGTGAGACATCGTTTGCATTTTTTTTTACATAAACTTTTTTTTGGATGGAGAAGAATGAGTGAATCAGTAAAGTCTCTGGTTTCAGCAAAAAAACTGAGTTTTATTTCCTCCCTTTTCATTCTGGCTAGAGTTGGAAATGTATTTAACACTGCTTCTTTAGCTACTTTGAATGAACAAACTTCATTAGCGAGCTAGTTTGACAACGTCCTTTCTTTCTCTGTGCTAATTTAACATTAGTCATATGACTTTTCTGTCCCAGTTGTAAATAATTTAACACTGAAATATTAATGAAAATGAACTCTAACTAATTTTGAATCAGTTGTGCCTAATCAGAATTTTAAACTGTTATTTAAACAAAAAACCTGAAAATTGATTTGTTGAACACTGAAATGGATGGGAGGAAAGAAAGGAAGTAAAAGCACCATTTTACAATTTTATTTGATTAATTTTATTATCTCTGTAGCTGTGTCCATTGATAGTTGCATGTTAATGGATTGGTAATTGTATTTTTATTTTTTTTTAATGGGAACCCTGAAAACTATATTATATTACATTGTATTATATTATATTATATTACATAAAAGTAGTGGAAAATCTGTAAAAATCAAATAATATAAGTAATATACCAGAGTATATCATTTATTTGTATTTGGTTTTTGTTTGTTCTGGAAACAAATTCACGATACATGTTTCTATAAATATCACATCTTTTCTAACTTTTTATTTTTATTTTTAAACCCTCGAAATATCAGTGCTTTGTCATCATATTGTTGAGCACTGTTACCCAAATACAGTTGTTGTTGGGCTTGACCACGCGTTATTTTATTTTCTATACAGTCCATGCCAAAGGATTGAAACAGCCAGGCCAGTTAATGCAGTGTTCAAACAAAAGATGATGTAAGTTGTTTAACACATCTAGATGTAAATATCAGGAAATTAAGTGCTCCTAAATGAGTCAACCAAGCATACGTGTGTAATAATAGTGTGTGTGTGTGTGTGTGTGTGTGTGTGTGTGTGTGTGTGTGGGCTTCTGGTGTAGCGACTTGCCTCTGGGATCAAGGCGTGTTTATTGTTCACACAGTTAAAGGGCCGGGTTATATTCCTGAGCCGGAAGCGCACTTCCCTTGCACACTACATCCGTGTGATGGAAACAGTGTAAACACAGCCACTTTAATCGAGAGGGAATCACACAAACATGGAGCGTGAATAGAAGCGTGCAGCCTCACTGAGTGCAGATACGTGTCACACTGATTGGTAGGGGGTAGTGTAGGGGTGTGTGAGCATGTGTGTGTGGCCGTGGTGGTGTGGGGTGCTGGTGTCTGGGTTTGCAGTGGGGGGGACGACTCTGTAAGGTGCATCAGTACTGTTGTAGCCCTGTGTTATGACTTTGTCTCTACTCAGACATTTGTTCCTGTTGCATGAAGAGGTGTTTGTGTGTGAGTGCGTCAGCGTGTGAGGGGTTACTGAGGGGCGGATCTCTCTCAGCACTAGAAGAGGCCATTGAATGGCTGCCTTCCACAGACAGCAAATACATTGGTTATGGGCGAGGGCGGATCTCGGGCTGTGCCAAAACTCTGGAGTGGAATTTTCCAGAAGAGTGTGTGTGTGTGTGTGTGTGTGTGTGTGTATGAGCTCTGCTGTGTGGAAAGGGGTGACAGAGAGCAAGTGAGATGTTTGGTTACTGCATTCACAGGATTGGTTTAGACATTTAAGCTAGAAAAGTGATAGTTTTCTTTCTTTCTTTTATATTGAGACAGGAACTGGATCGTTTCAGAACAGGATAAATGATTGAACAACAAAAGTGCAAGAGAGTTCAAAGAAATCAACAAGAAGACAAAGCTCAAATACCTTTTTACAGTTTAGACCTAAAAAAAAAAACAGTAGAAGATCAAACAGTGAAGTAAAACCAAAAAAGCGACTTTAAAAAAAACCCACACATAGCATGTCATCGATATAGTCACATGATCTCTTTTATAATGTGTGAAATCTCCAGAGGTTTGACAGTTAGTTCTGGGCCGCTAATCTGATTGGTCAAGCAGCGTTCCAAAAGTGTTTATATTTAGTATAACCGTGGCAGGACATTTCACTGTTTGTATCACTCTACTGGTCTGTGTTTGCCTCATAAAATTCCACTTCCAAGTTCAAAACGGTTGGTACGGCAGTGATTACCGACATCATCAGCGGACAATGCAAACGAAACATTGGAACATACCATTCAATAAAAACATATTAAAACACTTCAGTAAATTTTTGATACACAGTTAAAGACTGAAATATATTCATCAAGAGGTAATTATTATTCAAAATATCATTTAAAATTATTTTCCTGGAAAAACTAATCATACACACAGTTCAGCATTAACAGTTGACATTAGAGCTTTGTTATTCATCCTCATTCAGAAGCTGTTGATTCATTTTCAATAACAGCAGCTCTGACTGTAGTGCTGCTGCGAATCACAGCGGTGTTCTAATGCGGCAGCGTTTCTATAGTAACAGCTCATTCACAGGGACTTTTGTACAGGGTTCGCTGTACATAAACAGATTTATGGAAGGAGTCTCCAGTGTCGGTGCTTTGTAACAGTCAGAGGTAAAGCTGTAAGTTTTCTGACGTCTTCAGGACAGAGGGGTTTATGCTTTGCGATTTCTCTGACATGTCTTATTAATTTCAAGAAATAGGGGGAAAGGAGAGGCTGGTGAAGGAACGATGGATTATAGCTGATATAACACAAGTGAGAACAGGAAGCAACTTATGTTCCAGATGTTCCACAACATTATTGAAAATACAGCAGTGACGTCATAATTTTGTCAGATTTAATGCATGTGATTTAACGTAGTTGATCGAAAGAACTGAGCTGCAGTTCTACCTTTTTTATATGTTGTAATATTGTAATAAATCCCAATAAATCACTGAACAACAAGACTGTCTTTTTTTTTTAATTCTTTAATAAATCCCAAGAAGACGCTGACCCACCGTCTTTTTATTTATCAGTTTTTTTTATATTGTAATGAATTTCAGAAAATAAACAAGCCACAGTTCTCTTTTTTAATGTGTAATAAATCCAATTAAACAAATCATAGTTGTAGGATGTTATATATATATATATATATATATATATATATGACCAAGTCCTATGAAGGGTTAAGTCTTTTTCCCGTGTTCATTTTTTTGATCCCTCCTCTCCTCCAGTCTTCTGCTGTCCAGTTGTCCAATCACGAGAAACTTCATCGTCTTGAACTCCTTCACCTCTGTCCCCCTTTTCAGACAGGCGGCGCTCCACGCTGCTAAAAACCGAAAGGGGTTTGTGTTGTTTTGTTCCAATGGGGCCCCCTAGTGTCACATGACGTAGGGTTCTTACAGGACACTAATGAAGTCCGGCAGATTTAACGCTGATGTCACACTGCAGACAAAAACACTCACAGGCCAAATGCTGAAAAATCCCCCCCCTCTTTCTCTCTCTTCCCCCTCTCTATCCCGTCTCCATCTCCCCCCATTCATCCATCATTTTTTTTTTAAATCTTTCAAAAACAGTCCTCCCATATTTTTTAAGTGTATTTTAATATTGTAATAACTCCAAGGAAAAGACTGAATAACAGTTTTACATTCATTCGTTTGTTTGTTTGTTTCGTTCTTTATTTTTCTTTTTTAAATTGTTTTATGGTTTAAATGTTGTAATAAATCTCACGAAACAAGCAAACTTCATTCGTAATTTTTGTAATATTGTAATAAATTGCAGGAAACAACCGTGCCAACTTTTTTTGTGTGTAATTCTTTAAATATTAATATTAATAAATCCCAAGAAAAAACACAAGAACAAAGAAATTTTCATTTTCACATTAAACTTTGTTGAATTGGGACTAAAGGCAGGACTTAATTGATGTTGTGATTAATAATAATAATAATAATAATAATAATAATAATGATAACAATGAGGTTGTATTTTCTCTGTCCTCAGTTTGTCCTGCTGCGTGTAAACATCCCGCCTGCACCTCGTCCAATCAGTGTTGCCATGATCAGTGTCTGGGCGGGTGCTCGGAAGTCGGCAGTGCCAGTGCGTGTGTGGCGTGTCGTCACTTCCTGCATGGAGACACGTGCGTGGAACAATGTCCTCCCGGTTACTACACCTTTAAAGGGTGGCGCTGCGTCTCCTTCCAGTTCTGTCAGGACCTTCACAACCACTGCAAACAGACTAAGAGCAAAGACTGTCACCAGTACGTTATCCACAACGGAGCATGTATCCCAGAATGCCCTTCAGGGTACACCATCATGGACTCCACGTGAGTAACACTTTTAATTGCACACGCTATAACTCAGTACTGAACCACATGAAAACTCTCATCAATGAGAACTACACCATACCTGTACAAGTTCCCGAACCTTACAACAAGCAAAACTGTCAATCAGAATTAAAAGTAAATCATCAAAAAATCTTCAGATATTTCAAAATCTTTCTTTCTTTCTTTCTTTCTTCTACTTGTTTTTTCTTTCATCCTTTGATTCTTTTGTTCATTTTTCCAGTCTTTTGCTCATTTTCTTTCTTTTGTTCCTTCACTCTTTGTTTTTCTCTTTCACTGTCTCTGGCTTTCTTTCATTCACATGTCTGTTTGATCATTTGTCTTGGTTCATTTACTCGTGCTCTGTTTTTCATTAATTCATGCTTTGTCATTCATTCTTTTGCTAGTTCTTTACTTTTGATTGACTTTTTCTTTCGCTTGTTCTTTTGTTATTTAATTTGTTCTTTGGCTCATATACTCTCTTTCTTTATTTTTCATTCTTTCTGGATTTCTTTTGCTATTTTGGTCTCCCACGCTTTGTTTTACCTTCTCTCTCTCTCTCTCTCTCTCTCTCTCTCTCTCTCTCTTTCTTTCCTCTGTTCAATTGAATGATTGTTCTTTTATTAATTCTTTCTGTCTGTCATTCTTCCCTTTTTTTGGTCTGGTTTTGGCTCTTTTGCTCTTTCTTTAATACAGTAATTCCTTCTTCTTTCTTTGTTTCCTTCATGCAGTCTGTAGATTTTAGAGGCTTGATAGGATTTCTCTATTCCAAGGACTCGGAAATTGGTAATTTGGTTGTTTTTCTGCTGCAGCCACCTTCGCCTGGCAGGCGTTCACTAATAAGCCCTCGCTACACACACACACACAGACACACACACCTCTCTCTCCCTCCCTCTCTCTATCTCCCTCTCTCTCCCTCTCCCTCTCTCTCTCTCCTCTCTCTCTCCCTCTCTCTCTCTCTCTCTCTCTCTCCCTCTCTCTTCTCTCCTCCTCTCTCTCCCTCTCTCTCCCTCTCTCTCCCTCCCTCTCTCTCTCTCCCTCTCTCTCTCTCCTCTCCCTCTCCCCCCTCCCCTCTCTCTCTCGCTCACTTTTATTACCCTGCTGTTGTTTTCCACAAGTGGACATGATAAACATTTTTTTTTATTCATTTATCACTTTCTATTGACTTCTCTTTATAAAGCTTGACACTTCACCATATTCACTCAAATATAAAGGGTTTTTTATTTTGGCAAAATATATTCATCTACATATACATCATTTTGGCATTAGCAGAATTATATATTTTTTTTAAAACAATTATTTTACAGTAGCAGAATGTTCTTAAGTGTTTTTATTCCCCAGAGATTCGGCAACGTTTACAAATGTGAATTTATTAAACGTCGTACATTTATCCCTTTGTAATCATGTTTATTGTTATGGTAGGACTGTGAAACACGTTAATTCCTGTTCTCACTCATGTTCTAGAAGCTATAAACAGTTCCCTCACCAGCCTCTCTTTTATCTCAGAGTGAATAAGGAAAAAAATCGGAGAAACCACACAGTGTAAACTCCACTGTCCTGAGGATGTCAGAAAACCTACAGATACAGCTTTCCCTCTTCCACTGGAGATTCCTCCCATAAATGTTAAACTGTGTTTTGTCTCTGTTCCAGGTTAAACTGTACTCTGTGTGCTGGTCTCTGTCCTAAGCTGTGTACCGGAGTGCAGACGATAGACTCGGTGACTGCAGCTCAGGCTTTGCGTGGTTGCACCATCCTCAATGGCAGCCTCATCATAAAGATCCGTGGTGGCAGTAAGTGCCATTTACAACATTTCTCTCTTTTTTTCTCACAGGAAATGGAGTGTAACATTAAGAAAGTATTTGTCTGATACCAGATAGATACGTCATAAATCTCTGAACTCTGTTCAGGGTTTTTGGGGTTTTGGTATACAGTAGCTGACATGTTTGTAAATTTGGTGCGGAACATGGCGAAGTGCATATATTATGACTAAGACCCATTTTAAATGAGATGAGGTAATGATCTGAGAGAGCATCAGAGTGGCATGGTGTGACTATGGCTGCATTCGAATTTCCTTAATACCCTACTATACAGTAGAAGAAAAGCAGTACGCAAAAGGAGTAGTATGTTAGAATTCTCAGTATTCATAAAACAGTAGGAGAGAAATACCCGGATGACCTACTGCTTCTGATGATATTCTGCAGTATGGAAGCAGTGGACACTGCGCTATCCTATAAGGCATCGGGACTGGCATGGAAGAGCTGTCAGAATCAAAAATGGTGGAAGGCTGCGCTTTGGTTCTTTTTAAGTTGTAGGTCACATGGCGGATGTAGTACGTCCAGATTGTATTCATGCTACACATTTCTATTGATCAGTACGTACTGTATCAACAGCCAAGCAGCAGGTATTGAATACAGTTGGTACTGTCTCAGTACGTGATTCAAACACAGCCTGTATTTTCAAGAGTTAATCCAAATGTTAAATAAATCAGTAGTGTGACTACAATAACAAGTGGGTCCTATTATGTTTTGATTATTATTAATAAGATGAATTTTAAAGTCTCCAACAATTACTGCTTTGTCTACAGAAACCACCAGGTTTGTGACAAAATCTGCAAATCGAGGAAGAAATTCTGAATATGGCCCTGGGGGTCTGGAAATAATAATTAGTGGAAACGACTGGGTAGACTTATTTTTTGTTGTTGTGTACGTTATGTAGGTGATAATAAACAGCCAGGTGTGTATTACACGATTTTAACGCACAACGTGGAGGCAAAGAACCACTCGACAAAAAGCAAATTGTGTAATGTACACCTGGCTGTGGAATTATCTCGCTTATACCATGGTCACTTGCCAAAATTGACAAGCACTGATGTTTTCAGTGCACAATTTGACCGAAAGGATCAAAATAATGGTTAATTTTTGATAATTATTTTACAGTGCATCCGGAAAGTATTTTATGTTACAGCCTTATTCCAAAATGGATTAAATTAATTATTTTCCTTAAAATTCTACAAACAATACTCCATAATGATAACATGAAAGAAGAAGTTTGTTTGAAATCTTTGCAAATTTATTCAAAATAAAAAACAATAAAAGGACATTCAAAAAAAGTATTCACAGCCTTTGTTCAATACTTTGTTGAAGCACCTTTGGCACCAATTACAGCCTCAAGTCTTTTTGAGTATGATGCTACAAGCTTGGCACACCTATTTTTGGGCAGTTTCTCCCATTCTTCTTTGCAGGACCTCTCAAGCTCCATCAGGTTGGATGATGAGCGTCGGTGCACAGCCATTTTCAGATCTCTCCAGAGATGTTCATTCGGGTTCGAGTCTGGGCTCTGGCTGGGCCACTCAAGGACATTCACAGAGTTGTCCTGTAGTCACTCCTTCGTTATCTTGGCTGTGTGCTTAGGGTCGTTGTCCTGTTGGGGGATGAACCTTCGCCCCCAGAGCGCTCTGTAGCAGGTTTTCATCAAGGATGTCTCTGTACATTGCTGCATTCATCTTTTCCTCGATCCTGACTAGTCTCTCAGTTCCTACCGCTGAAGAACATCCTCACAGTATGATGCTGCCACCACCATGCTTCACTGTAGGGATGGTATTGGCCAGGTAATGACTGTTGCCTGGTTTCCTCCAGACATGACGCTTGCCATTCAGGCCAAAGTGTTCAGTCTTTGTTTCATCATGATCTGAGAGTCCTTCAGGTGCCTTTTGGCAACCTCCAGGCTGTCATGTGTCTTTAACTGAGGAGTGGCTTCTGTCTGGCCACCCTACCATTCAGGCCTGACTGGTGGAGCACTGCAGAGATGGTTGTCCTTCTGGAAGGTTCTCCTCTCTCCAGAAAGACACGCTGGAGCTCTGTCAGAGTGACCATTGTGTTTTTGGTCACCTCCCTGACTAAGGCCCTTCTCTCCCGATCGCTCAGTTTGGCGGGGCGGCCAGCTCTAGGAAGAGTCCTGCTGATTCCAGACTTCTTCCATTTACGTATGATAGAGGCCACTGTGCTCATTGCTACCTTCAATGCTGCAGAAATGTTTCTGTACCCTTCCCCAGATCTGTGCCTCGATACAATCCTGTCTCTGAGGTCTACAGACAATTCCTTGGACTTTATGGCTTGGTTTGTGCTCTGACATGCATTGTTAACTGTGGGACCTTATATAGGTGTGTGCCTTTCCAAATCATGTCCAATCAACTGAATTTACCACAGGTGGACTCCAATCAGGTTTCCTCCCCCAGTCCAAAGACATGCATGGTAGGTTGATTGGCGTGTCTAAAGTGTCCGTAGTGTATGAATGGGTGTGTGAGTGTGTATGTGATTGTGCCCTGCGATGGACTGGCACCCTGTCCAGGGTGTACCCCGCCTGGTGCCTGATGCTTCCTGGGATAGGCAGCAGGTTCCCTGCGACCCTGAAGAAGGAATAAGCGGTAGAAGATGGATGGATGGATGGATGGATGGACTCCAATCAAGTTATAGAAACATCTAAAAGATGATTAGTGGAAATAGGATGCACCTGAGCTCAATTTTGAGCACCATGGCAAAGGCTGTGAATACTTGGGTAAATGTGTTGTGTTTTTTTGTTTTATTTTAAAAAATTTGCAAAGATTTCAAAAAACTTCTTTCACGTTGTCATTATGGGGTATTGTTTGTAGTATTTTGAGAAAAATATGAAAATATAATCCATTTTGGAATAAGGCTATAACATAACAAAATGTGGAAAAAGGGAAGTGCTGTGAATACTTTCCGGATGCACTGAATGTACAGGTCGTTTTATCTAGATTTCTGCCTGCTCTATATCATACACAGAGAGAAAGTAGTGCAATAAGATTATAGAAATGTATATATGATAAATTGTTATTAGAGAGAGAGAGATTGTGCATGTGTGAATTACCTGCTTCGGTGCCGCATCAACTGTAAGTGCATATTACTGTGGTTACAGTTGTTTATACAATGCATTCATTTAGAATGCTTATTAAACTGACTGGAACTTCCTGTGCATTCAATAATTTGAATGCACACATTCCAGCCAGTCAGAATCGAGTATTCAGGCAGACCATGGTATGTTCGTATAAAGAACTTCAACTGTGTGGTTTTTGTGTAACTCCTGAGACATAATAATTTCATTTACAGTATGCGCTTTAAATGTAAGAGATCTAATATTTAACAGTCCTAGCTTCAGATCAAAGCTGATGGCTGTGCATTCAGTATAATCTAATTTTATGTTAATTAGGTTACTAATGCAAACTTTCTGAGCACTTCAACATTTTGGTGTCGCTAGAGGAACGAAGAAAGTCTCAATATGGTGGAACCTGAGTGACCACTCATGGCAACTAGCACACGGTCGGTTTAGCCTGCTTGTCTGCTCCCTGGCCTTGGCTCTAGATTGTCACTGATTAACTGGGCCTGTTTTGAGACTGAGAATTTTTTACTCTAATGCAAACAAGAATAAAATATATTTCTTTGTGTTAACTATTAAAAATAAGAATGCAGTTTCTTCCATGTGGCTGTACAAGGACGTGAAATTTGTGCTTAAATAGCCAAGAATAAATGTGGAATTAAGAGTATTGAAATGGTTCCTCTTTTTTTCTCAGATAACATAGCGGCGGAACTGGAGGCCAACCTGGGTCAGCTGGAGGAGATCACCGGCAACCTGACCATCCGCAGGGCTTACGCTCTTGTCTCTCTGTCCTTCCTCCGGAAACTCCGCCTCATCCGCGGAGAGGCTCTGGAAAGCGGGTATGACCTCACTGACATCAGCACACTCACTCATGAGCTTCCTTTTCCAGGCCAGTTAGAAGAAATATAAGAAACATGACAGTGATGAAAATATTCTCTCTGACAGGGTTGTGTGATGCAACCTGGTGCTAAGTTGATTATTTCCCTGTAACAGCATGTTTCAAAGTGTTTTGTTCCTCTCATACCACATCAGTTTTCCACCGATTACAATACGTATTTGTTTAAGAACAGGTCATACTTTTTATCCATTTATAGTTACATTTACAGTTACTAGTTGCTGTTGTTATTTAAAATGAATCAGTATATCTTTGTAGCTAGGAACCCTAGAGGCATAGTGAGCATATATAGGGAAGCCAGGAAAGCTTTTTGGTTTTTGAACACCTTCTGGTCTGATGAACTGTTTACCACAGAAACAGCCATAAATAAGGTTGGCGTCAAAAAAAAAAAAGGTTTCCAAAATCAAATTGGTACTGTGACCAATTTGGCGATTCGATTCTTATTTATATGGTTTCAATTCGATTTTGATTCTATTCAGTATTGATTAGTTATCAATATTTAATTTAAAATGTTAATTTTACAGACATGGAATCCATATTTTAATATAAATCCTGATAACTGAATCCCTCCTACTTAGCTATATTACTGAAACACACATTAACAATAGGGCCCACACAATTATGTTTTAATTACTTGTAACTAGAAATCATAAATATGTGCATACTATGCGCACAAGGTAAGCACAAACGGCACAATGTACATTACTGAAAATAAATAAATAAATAAAATAAAAATAAAATAAAACAAACACACCGTAAATGTGCAACAGGGAAATTCATTAACAACTTGAAACACGTTTAAGAAATAAAACCGTTTTCAAATTCAAAGCAGGAACGATGGCGACATCTTCAGGACGAAGGGAGAACTACAGTTAATATTCACATCTCAACCTAAGTACGCGCATTAAGAATCGATTCGGTGATTTCGATATCGTTTACTTATATTGAAGATCAATTAAAATCAGAGAATTAGCCCTAATACTTACTCAACAATAAGATGTTCTTTTTTAAATTTAGCAATTGTATTTATTAATAAATTTTTTGTGTTAGTATTTGTTATAGGCTTTTATTTTTTAGTAATTAAATACTTATTTGAATAATTATTTAATTTAGTATTTAGCAATTATTTAGATTTGTGTTGCGTTTTTTTGTTTTTTTTTACAGGAACTACTCGTTTTATGCACTGGATAATCAGAACTTGCGTCAGCTCTGGGACTGGTCCAAACACAACCTGAGCATCCAGCATGGCCGCATGTTCTTCCACTACAACCCCAAACTCTGCCTGTCTGAGATCCACAAGATGGAGGAAGTGACGGGGACCAAAGCACGACAAGTCAAGAACGATATCGGACCTCGCACCAACGGGGATCAGGCCTCCTGTATGCTCGCATCTTTACCCTGTTTATCATGTTTAACATGTTTAACATAACCCCTGAGACCCAGCAAGCATCATAAAGCAGTGATGTTTACATGCACTTAACACAAAAGTGGTCTCTGAAATCAGTGTCGATCACCATGCAGTTAATCCATACTCTGCTATTACTCTTCATTAAGCAACAAACTGAAAACCTTGAGATTATTTTCACATGAAAAATACTAACCTGCTTAATAGTATTAAAGTTGCCTTTTATTGAATTATTAATATTTTACTTTAATGACACAAATTCCCTTTTTCAACTAAACATTTATTATTATTAGTGTGTATTATAGTGTATTATATATTGCTTGTTTTGTATGTAATTTATTTGGTATACACTTTTTTAAATGCACATTATTTACCTTACAATTGTATATGTACTAAACAACAATATTTATTAATTGCTTATTTACTATATTACACAGTTAGTCACGATTTTTAGAGATTTACAGAAAAGAAAAATGCTGACGCATTTTTCTTTCCTATTATGTATTTTTCTATTGTGTGCTAGAGAGAGAGATAAATAGACAGATAAAAGTGGACCTTTACACCTGACTGTGATGTGACTCCACCATTCTCACCACTGATTTTGTCTCTCAGGTGAAAACCAGCTTCTGAATTTTACCAGCATTCGCACGATGGCTAAACATATATTAATCACGTGGGAGCCATTTTGGCCTCGTGACTTCAGAGACCTGCTGGGCTTCATGGTGCTTTATAAAGAAGCGTGAGTGTCATACAGGGGTTCACATATAACATACTACAGTACCCAGTGTGTGTATAAATGTTTATTAGAACAGAACTGAGCAACCCAACACTCTCTCTCTGTATGCCTTTCTGTCTCTCTAGTCCGTATCAGAACGTGACTGAGTACGATGGACAGGATGCTTGTGGTTCTAACAGTTGGGTGATCACAGACGTGGAACCGCCAGAGAGGACGTCACATTTAAAGCACGACCCTGGCTGTTTCCTGACGCAGCTGAAGCCGTGGACGCAGTATGCCATCATGGTGAAAACGCAGCTTTCTGTCTCTGATGATCAGCAGGTCCAAGGAGCCAAGAGCAAAATCATCTATGTCCGCACCAATGCCAGCCGTCAGTGCCCTTTTAAATTCACTTTTAAATTATTTTCTAATAATGCTCATGAAAAATTGTAATTAAAACAAAAATGAAAGTTCTCCGCTCATATTAGTTTTCAGGTTGTTCTCCTTTAAGTCTTTATTTAAGAATTAACTCTCTAATTTATTCTTTTTTAGTTTAAATTAAGATGGAAATAATGTTGTCTAATCTTGTCATTCTTAAGTTAATATAAAATAATAAATGTAAATAATATATTTCCATTTTTGAGGGACTGAAGGCAAATCCTGCCATTTTAATTTTTAATTGAAAACTACATTTATATAAAAAAAAATGTTGAGGAAGATTAAACAATTTAGCTGTTTTTTCCCAATTATAATGAGGAAGTCAGTAAAGGTTAAAACATAAGTAAAAAAAAAAAAAGGACTGCATTCAAATCTAGCCATATTTTATTTTAATAATAAAAAAGATTTTAAAGTTTCCTTTTTTTGTTTAAAAAGGAGAAAGTCGTGTTCCTTTTTCTTTTTAAAAATTAAATAAGAGAATTAAGTAATGAAGAAAGTGTGTGTGTGTGGTGGTGTTTCAGGACCCTCTGTGCCTCTGGACCCCATCTCCATCTCTAACTCTTCGTCTTCAATCATTCTGAAGTGGAAACCTCCCACGGAGCCTAACGGGAACATAACACACTACCGCGTGTCCTACCAGAAACAAGGGGAGGACAGTGAGCTCTACAAGTATGACTACTGCCAGAAAGGTCTGAGCCTCCTTTTGTCTCTATGAGAGGGTGTAATATTGTCAAAGCTGCACATTACTGGACTCCCTTTTGTCTAATTCATGGTGTCATGGCAGCATTGAAGAGTTGTTCTGGTTGTTTTTCCCCTGCAGGAATGAAGCTCCCGTCGCGCACTCCCACAAACCCCAGCCCAGAAGTCAGTCTGAAGTGGAATCAGACCGAGGATCAGAATCAGAACGTGAAGTGTTGCAGTTGCCCCAAAACCGAGACGCAGCTGAAGAAGGAAGCTGAGGAGCGCGAGTTCCGCAAGACCTTCGAGAACTACATCCACAACGAGGTCTTCGAACCCAAGTAAGAACTCAAACCAATGGCAGGGGTCAAGATTGATCATCTCGAATCAGACCAAACTGAATCATCAGATTGATCAACTCGAATCACACCAAAATCATCTCTCAGTGTTAGACAAAATAAACAGACACTTGTGACTAAGTTATTTGTTGAAGGATGCCAAGACACTTTCACTGGGATTCACACACATACACACACAAAGGCCACACCTTTCAGCGGGCCTGACACACGCACAGAGGCCACGCCTCTTTCACTGGGACTGAGAACACACAGAGGCCACGTCTCTCTTTCACTGGGACTGACACACAGAGGCCACGTCTCATTCAAAGGGACTGAGATACACACAGAGGCCACGCCTTTTCACTGGGACTGAGATACACACAGAGGCCACACGTCTTTCACTGGGACTGACACACACACAGAGGCCACGCCTCTTTCACTGGGACTGAGATACACACACAGAGGCCACTGCTCTTTCACTGTGATTGACATGCACAGGTTTATCACGGCACTGCAGTTGTACTGAAAGACATGGAGAAAAACCACTTTCTCTCTCTGTGTCCATCTTTAGATCTCACCGTCGTCGCCGCTCAGTGGGAGTGGCTAACTCTACTCTCGCTTCCATCCTGACCCCTCCCCCTCATTTGGCCAACGACTCCTCCCCTACTCCAATGCCAGAGGAGAAGTTGGTGTTGAAGGTTGTCGGTAAAGAATCGATAGTCATTTCGAACCTGCATCACTTCACCAGCTACCAGATTGAGATCCAGGCGTGTAACCACCCAGAGGACCTGGATTACTGCAGCATCGCCACCTTCGTCTCTGCCCGCACCATGCCTGAGGGTAACATCACCACCTCCATCATCATAACCGTCATATAGAGCATTACCAAGTCTACGTGTATTACCATTGTGTTCGTCAGATCAGATTAGATGTGATAACTTACTACTGTCTTGTTAGCTAGCTGTTTAACCCTAATCCAAAAAAATCTATATAGTTTGCAAAATTATTTACAGATAAAAAATGGAAAGGTTATAATTGCATAATTATTCACCATATTCACTGTAAACCCCTAAATTATTTCTTTTGAAAAGAGATCTGTTTACAACATCAAATGTTTAGCTTGTTAATGAAGAATTACGTCGTCATCATCATTTCATCACATCATCACAGTAAATGATTTTATGACTGTATAAAATGGAGCAGAGTTTATTGCTTTACTTTGGAAATGGAATACCAGAGACTAGCTCTTTTTAATATTTCAATTCGGATACATCCACAAGACCATTTTCATTTAGAGATCAAATTTTCATTTACATTTGGTGACCCATATAACTAGATATCGGGCCGGTCCCAGTCCACAGACGTGCGCGTGACACCCCTATTGTATGATGTCTTGACCATCAGGCTTCTAAATTTCTGTTTTTTTGTAGACAAAGCTGACAACATTTTGGGTCGTGTGGTTCCTGAGATCCTGCCTGAAGAATCCGAGTTTGTGTACATCAAATGGCAAGAGCCCAAATCCCCAAACGGCATGATCATCCTGTATGAGGTCAACTACCATCGGCTGTCTGATAATGAGGTCAGTGCAGTACCTCACGCTCAGGAACACACACGCGCACACACACACACACACACACACACACACACACCACACATACATGCACACACGCACACATGCACGCCCATACGTGCACATACGCACACATACATGCGCACACACACGCATACATACATGCGCACACACGCACATACATGCATGTATGTGTGCACAGATACGCACACATACATGCGCACAGACACGCACATACACACATATGTATGCACGCACATACGCGCACATACACACACATACACGCGCACACACACGCACACATACATGCGCGCACATGCACATATACATGCGCACACACACATACACATACACATACATGCACACATACATGCACACACACATATACACATACATGCGCGCACACACATACACATACATGCACACATACATGCACACATACATGCACACACACACATACAATACATGCGCACAACATGCACACATACATGCACACATACATACACATAATGCACACAACATACACATACACACATATAATACACATACAACAACATACAACACTTACACGCACACAATAATATACACATACATGCGCACATACATCTACACACACACATACACATACATGCACACATATACATGCACACATACATGCACACATACATACACACATACATATACAATAAATACATGCACATACATGCACACAATACACACATAAGCACACATACATGCACACACACATACACATACATGCGCACATACATGCACACATACATGCACACATACATGCACACATACATGCACACATACATGCACACATACATGCACACACACACATACACATACATGCGCACATACATGCACACATACATGCACACATACAACACATACACATACATGCATACATACATGCACACATACATGCACACATACATGCACACACACATATACACATACATGCGCACATACATGCGCACATACACACACACACACACACACACACATACACATACATGTACACATACATGCACACATACATGAACACATACATGCACACATACATGCGCACACATACATGCACACATACATGCACACATACATGCACACACACACATACACATACATGCGCACATACATGCGCACATACATGCACACATACATGCACACACATACATGCACACATACATGCGCACACACATACATGCACACATACATGCACACATGCGCACATACATGCACACACAGCAGCATACACATTATTAAAACATTATTAAATGTTATATATCTCTTTATCTACCTCTCTCTTTCTTTCTCTCTCTCTGCTTTTCTCTCTTTCTCTCCCTGTCTCTGCTTCTTTCTCTCTCGCTTTCTCTCTGTTTCTCCTTCTCTCTTTCTCTTTCTATCTGTTTCTCTCTCTCTCTGTCGCTCGACCTCTCTCATTCTCTTTCATTTCCTGTGTGTCTGTCTCTCTCTCTCTCTCTGTGTCTTTCTCTCTGTTTCTCTCACCTTGTTGCTTTCGCTCCCCCCATCTCTCTCTATTTCTCTCTCTCTCTCTCTGTTGCCCCCCCCATTCTCTCTCATTCTCTGTGTCTGTCTCTCTCTCTCTCCCGCTCCCAGGAGCTGCATCACTGTGTATCGAGGATCAGTTATGAGAAGAACGGAGGTTGTAAATTGAGAGTTGGACATCCTGGGAATTACAGTGTGCGAATCCGAGCCACTTCGCTGAAGGGAAACGGATCGTGGACTGAGCCAGTTCACTTCTACATGCCAGACAGTAAGATTTCATATGCATTTTGTCTGGGATTTCCTTTATTCAGCAGTTTCACAGGCTGACAAAAAAATAAATAACACCGCAGATTATTACACGGATCATTATTATTATTATTATTATTGTGAATATATTCATAATACTCATGTGAATTCAGAGGGTCTCTAAACTTTCCTGTCCTTTTCAGATTACATGAATGTGAAGATCATCATTGGCCCGGTGATTCTACTCATCATCTCAATCTTAATTGGAAGCGCTGTCTGTTTTGTACTCAGGAAGAAGTATGTACCTCCCACACACACACAGACACACAATCCTCTGATTTCTTCACACTCTGAAGTTTAGACACTGATCATTTAAACACTCTGTGTTGCTGCAGGCAAACTGAAGGACCCACGGGCCCCTTAATCGCCTCCTCAAACCCAGAGTACATCAGCGCAAACGATGGTGAGAGTCAATAGCAGTCCTATTAATCTTATAGAATATATATAGAACTGAAAGGTGGGAAAATCATATGGAGCTCTTTTTAAGCAGCCAGTGTAGCAGGATTGAAATGAGTACGATTTCATATATACTGATAAAATAATAGGAAAAAATTCTAATTTTTTAAATAAGAAATACAGATTTCATATCAGTCCTTTATTTACAAATGTGGTTTTGAGATATATGTGTGTGTGTGTGTGTGTGTATATATATATATATATATATATATATATATATATATATATATATATATATATATATATATATATATATATATATATATACATACACATATCTCTCTCTCTCTATATATATATGTGTATATATATACTGTATATGTGTGTGTGTGTGTGTGTGTGTATATATATATATATATATACACATAAACTTATTTTTTAATTTATACTATGCATTTCGGCTGTAACTTGTTAAGTGGTTAAACAAGGCAGGAGGTCAGTACCCGTGATGTTTACTGTGTGTGTGTCTCGTGCAGTGTACATTCCTGATGACTGGGAGGTGGCACGTGAGAAGATCACACTCCTGCGCGAGCTTGGTCAGGGCTCTTTCGGCATGGTGTACGAGGGCATCGCTAAAGATATCGTCAAAGGAGAATCTGAGACTCGAGTGGCCGTCAAAACTGTTAACGAATCTGCAAGTCTGCGCGAGAGGATCGAATTCCTCAACGAAGCCTCGGTCATGAAGGCGTTCAGCTGCCACCATGTGGTGAGTGATTTAATCACAGCACTGAAAATTCATCTCGTTTGAGTTTGGTTTATTTGAGAGATTATTCTGTGTATGTAATGTTATAAAGTTTAGATCTGTTTAGTACGAGACCTGCAGGACCTCAGTTACAAAAACTTTGCTGACAGAAATAAACAAGAAAACAATCATACATTACTGAAGTGACACAATTAATACTCAAATTACTGATTCCTTATCTAGTCTCTTCTCAGTCACTACATAAATATCTTGTTAAATATTTGTTCAAATACTATAAAATATGTAGGTCTAAATATATTAATATAGCTATTTTTACTTGTTAAATGAAAAAATATTGTCAAATATTTGATACAGTATTAATATACAGTTATACAGTATGACCTGTAGCAGCGGTGCCAATATTTACAGTGCCAATATAGCTGTAGCATTTACAATTTTTATCTGTTGCTATGGTTATATGACCAATGCCTGAAAACCTTTGCTTTTCTACTTTATAAGCTAAAGCAACGAATAACATTGTGCTGGCCTACACACTGCTTGATCCGTAAAAGAATGTTGGAGCCGCTTATTATTACATAAGGTCACAGCAGACTTTTTTACTCTCTCTGCCTTCATTTTTGTCACTCAGTACATTTACAAGGGCAACAATAATCTAATATTACCCTGATTAAGACAGTACTCTGATTAAGACACTACCATGTAAACAGCAATTACTGATGACCTTAATATGATAAGTCATACTCGAAGTAAACACAAATGGAATTAAGACATGTGGAGTATTCCTGTTTTAGTCGCATTATCGACGTGTATTAGACATGTACACACCTTAATCACACTTCAAAGCATTTTGCGATAGGACATGTACACACACGGCAGTGCTCAACCTTTTGACAGCATGAGAGCACGGCTGCGTCCGAAACCGTGTACTTGCCTACTACAGTATACAATATGTAAGTACGCGGCTTCGGACACAGTGGACGACTTCAAGCAGTCGTCTACTTGCACGTATAGCATGACAAACAATTAACTGCACTTGAAGGTTTCATAAAGTTAAAAATTAAACCGCCAAAACTGCATACAATACCATAACGAAGGCGAACTGTATGTTGATACATGAAATTCTGGAGGGACGTCGGATGGTGTGGCGTGGGGACGTAATGATGTGTGCCGTTAATCGATCTATGTTCTATATAACATGTAAAACCTGATCATGAAAGGAGTATTCTAAAAGCAACTCATGTAAACACCTTAATCACAATATTGTCTTATTCAGAATAAGGTCAGTGATTACGTTTACATGGACAGCAGTAATGTAGACACTGTTATCTTGGCACACATCCAAAAAAATGTCTTTCTCGGCCACCAACTTGACAAAAAGATTCCTTATTGTGTCTACTTCTATTAAGGTTTTAAAAATCTGTAAAGATTTGTGCATGATTAAGAACACTTTCATTTTCATTCACCTCATATTTTCAACGTTTTTTTTTCTCCTATAGCACATAACCACAGAGCTTAAACCAACTGATATAAAGCGTGATGTCAAGCAGTTTAATAACAAAAGCATTATGACGAACAGGAAGCACCAAACTGCAGCCTGAGATGTTTTTACAGGTGGCTACCACTAGACTGCGATGTAGCTCTCTCATAAACACCACTTACACAAGACATGGCTGAGTTGCTAAGCCTTTTTTTTGTATTTTGTAAATGTATAATTAAAGCTTTCTTCATCATGTCTCATTTAAGGATGGGGCTTTTATATTGAAGAGAGAGTCTGAATATGTGTTCAGGGTGTCTCTACATTAAAAAAAAAGTTAATTGGTAGATGTAATAAGGAATTATTTACACAGTGTGTGCGTGTGTGTGTAGGTGCGTCTGCTGGGTGTTGTATCAAAAGGACAGCCAACGTTGGTGGTGATGGAACTGATGACACACGGAGATTTGAAGAGTTACCTGCGCTGCCTCAGACCTGATGCTGAGGTACACTCACACGCTCACACATGCACTTACAAACAGAAATAAACATGCTCATAAAAATAAATTGTAATAATTTAGTATTTTAACACTTGCTATCAGGTTGTTATCACTTGTTATTCTCTTCCTGAGGCACCCATTAACCGGGTGCTAATGGCTATGCAAATATCAGGTATCACCGCTTTTGGCGGATCATAAAGGCGATAGATCCTTCTCTCTGACAGACTTGGATAAATTAATAATTTTTTTTAATTATTATTGAATTATTTATAATACTCATCTCGTCCCTATCATGTAACAATCGTAGCAACGGATTGACCCATTTATTACTGACAGGCAAAGGTAACTCAGATCCCTCTCAGTTAACCCTATTCGATGAAGACCAGCTCCTGACGGCTCATACAAAAGGCCTCTGTTTGAAAAGATCAACGGGAGTTGTACTGTCTCCTTCTCCGTCTCTCTGCATCTTTTTATGGCCTCAATGTTACTTAAAGACCCATATTTCTCAAACTTAAGGTTCCATGTCTGTCATACGGCGTCCAGCCACCACTGAAACATCCAATACTGTCAACTTTAGCGGTTCCTCCATCACCAGGTCAGGCTTGATGTATGAGTGTGCAGTTGCAATCACAGGCTCTGTCCATATACTCCGCTTGACCATCCTAAGCTTTTTTTACGCATCACACTGTTATGGCGGGCACAGCGGGCTTGGTGCATGACCTCACATACTTGGAGATCATGATTTAGTGTCTCCCGCATAGCACAGGTCCCCCGGCATGTGATATCATCTGCCTTGTCAGGTCTACCTCAATTCCCTTGTGCCTTCGTGGACAGAACTCCGCCTGTCAGCTGGATTCCTCAAAGATGTAAATGGGGGAAGACTCTCATTGGTTTCTGTAGCCAGAGGTGGCTTGCCTTGTCGATCTTACCAACTGTAAGCTCTCTGCCATCGACAGCATCATGCAACTGTGAAGCCCACGCATATTGGGCTTCATCCCTTGTTGTTATAACCATTCCGGTCACCCTGCAAGGGATGTTCATAATTTTCTCAATTTTCTTAAATGATTTCTGGTTGACAACGGACGCGCAATATATGCTCTTGCTTTTTAAAGCTTCTGGAATCTTGATTTCTGGGCTAGAGGGACTGATGAGCTAATGCAGGGAATCCCCAGACCACCATCCTGCACCCTGGCATGTAAATACGCCACCAGTGTGTCATTTGGTAGCCTCAGCCATCTCCAGTCACTAGAAACTTATTAAAGTGTCCATTCTCTTCATTGTGTTTCTATGTGCGTTCCCCAACACCAGTTCATGAGTTAGTTTGGGCAAGAGGAAAAACTTTAAGATTTACAGCCTTTGATACGGCTTCAGGGGAGCTTCTGATACTTCTCTCAACATCGTCTCCAACCTCCCAGTGTGCTTGGGGGTCACCTTCCCCTTCCAGGTGAACTTCAAACCCAAGTAGCTCTGTACAGATTCTACTCCCATCGGTGCAATTACTCCACCCGTTGTCCTTAGCCTCCACGGGACCAGAACCCCATACTTTCTCTTACTGTCTCTTGCGATGGTAAGGCCAGCTGACTTTTTGATGTTAATAGTCATTCCTCTCGCTCTTAAAGCCTCCTCTAGCCAATCCAATTTTTCTTGGAGCCTTTCTGGGCGCTCCGCATAAAGAACCAGGTCGTCCGCACATGCAAGTGCTTCGACCCTACACCCGCCCAGATCAACTCCTATTTCCGGGAGTGCCGCCCTCACGGCTAGGTCCATAGCTAATATGAACAGAACCAGGGACAGCGGATCTCCTTGTCGAACACCTCTTTCACACTTTGTTAAGGTCCCATCCAAGTACACAGTCGAATGTTTGTATAGATGTTCGAGAAGTTCAATAAGGGCGATGGAATGCCACTGGCCTTCGCCGCATCAATGATGGCCTCATGAGCGACCATATGGTAGGCCTTTGCCAGATCTAAAAAGGCCATTGCAACTGACTGTGACTGACCTCAGGATAGCATGAAGCAGGGAGCTCGCCTCCAGGCATCCGTCCTTCTGTAAGAAGGCATATTGCAAAGGAGAGAATTTTTCATTCGAGCACATCCTGCGAGCTAAAATCTTATGGAAGGTTCTTGTGATAACAAAGGTAATTGACATGGGTCTGAATTCCCCGGGCGTCACCGGGTTTCCTGTTTTCGGAAGGAACACCACTTGGAGTGTGGTCAGGATCTGAGGGAGCTCCTCAAGTGCTAGAATCAGGTTAAAGTACCCAGCCAGCGTGGGCTAGTGCCATTGAAGCAAATCCTTTACCTCAACTTTGTCCAGCCCCACCACCGTGGCACCCATCCCCCGCAGTGCCTCAGTTACTTCTCTTTTGGAGATCTGTGTTAGTATCTCCCACGCCTGCTCTTCCTGATCCACTGCTCCGCATCTAAGCTCATTCGGCATCGTTGTAGACTTTCAATTAAAAATCTCTTTCCAGTACTCCTCTCGACCTTCACAGTGAAAATCCGTGTTTCTATGGGCCTCTTTCCAGTGTCCATCGAGCACTGTAGCCGCAGCACTGTAGCCTCTTTCCAGCATCCCTCTTCCTCAGCTTGTAAAGCCGCTGGATGTTGGCATAGGTACCCCTCCTAATAAGTCTCCTAGATGTTAAACTTTTGACTTCTGTCCTCCTGATCGGCCTGGAAATCCATTTCGAAGGAAAGTTCCTTTCTGCGTGGGCGTTCATGGAAGAGATTGCTTCTTCTTTGCTTAAGTGACCTTGCATAAGACCCTCCGCAATGTCATTGAGGCAATTAGCCTCCAGCCGCGTGTCTTTGATCAACTGCTTTCTCCAGCAGCCTTCTCCTCCAATCATCAGAGGTTACAATCGAAGTCTCTTCCACTACTGCAGCCTGGATTAACTCAGTAGGGATAGCACTTTGTGTTCGTTTTTCTCCTCCTTCTCTTCTCCTCTGCCGTGAGCTGGTCTCCCTCTCTCTCGTTACTTGTCTGGAGTCCCTTGTCATGTGTTCTCCAGTCTCTCTGCAATCAGCCTCCCCAGGTGGACACAGTGGTAGCCACTCCCGCACCTTTAGCCTCTTCCTAATGGATTCCATTGTGCGGATTCCCACTAATGTTCTTCCAAGTATAGCGACATGATCTTTTTTCAACATCTCGTGCTTTCACAAGAGGTCTGCCTGGCGCCAAAGCTCTTCGTCTTCCACCCTATTCCATACTCTTCTTCCAGCTAACGCCTTACTTGGAGACGCTGTAACGGGAGGAATCGGTGCAGATAGCACTTAAGATTGCTTCTTCTTTTCTGTAATGCCTGTCCCTTCACCCTCTTTTTCAAAGCCTCCGTGGATCTCATGGGGAAATACTGCCGCAACTGCTCCAGGTGCTGCTTCTTCATCATTCCTTCTTGCCAGACGTTATTGGCATGCCTTCGCAGGGCGCTGTCTTCATCAGCCGACCAGACCAGCTTCCTCGTAGGCATTGACACTAGCCTCTCAGCATTCCACTCCTCCGGATGTTTGTGGTGCCTATGCATCGCCATGCTCGGCGAGGATGGGAATCTGATGC